>JANEYF010000154.1:0-600000 GCA_029963845.1 Rhamnusium bicolor | reverse complement strand
AATGATTTATATTTCGCATAGTAAATTTATTTAATTAAAATATTTTTATACACTCAGTGACAGTTATTGTGATGTGATTATTTTTTATTGACAAGGAGGGAAAATTTTAATGGAAACGCAAATAATTGCAAGGATATGGCAAATACGTTTGATGGAGAAGCCTAACTATAGGAATATGCATACCAGTAAGCGTTTCTCTTGTCTAACTCGATTATGTATATCACCACCAAGCACTAATTTAGATTTTAGATAAGGTGGTTTATTTAAGTGCATAATTTAGGAATAAGGCAGCATTAATGTATGTGTCTACGCATATTCATTAATATCAATTATGCTGGCTTACATATAAGGCAATTGACATTAGCCTCAATCCTCATGACAATTTTGAATAAGTTAAGTTCTACGTTGCTTATATAAACAGACGTTAAACATCACAAGAAAAATTATAAAATATTTTGAACCGGCGCACAGTGGACGGAAGCGCCGAAAAGCTGGCCAAAATATAAAGGCATTGAGCTATTTTACTGAAATTGTGCATACAGGGGTTTCTTGTGTCGCTGATCAAGAATCCGAAGTTGAATTTTGAAAAAAACAAAAAATGGCGGCCATGAAATCCCCCCAAAACATACCAAAAATCGCCAATTATTGCTGCATTTTTACAAAACTTTGTATACAGTTTTTTTGGGTCGCTGATGAAGAATCCCATATAGAATTTCAAAAAAATTACGCTCAAAAATATATACATAGTTCAAAAATTATTATTGAATTGAAGCGAATTCATGTGTTTCATTTGTTTCGGGAAAATTAGGATCTGGGGAATGGAATAAAAATGTGTAATGACTTTGAACACATGAGTTGAGAACGCATGACGTTCTCATGTCATGAGAACGCATTCAAAAGGAGCCCACTTTATGGTGCACGAATGTGCATGCAACCGTGCATTCGCGCACAATTTGGTCAATATCTCGCAAAGATGCAAAAAGATGCAGCTAATTTTTTATACACTTTCGAAAAAAATGTTCATTGAACACATTCCAATAAGTTTCAAGACCAACCATCACCAAACGCGTAACTTATGGCTTTTTTGTGGAGTTTATGAATCGTTGCATGTACAAAAATGCACTCCACTTCGATAATTATTTACTAATTACCATATAAATAAACTGATCTGATACTGAGATATTTTAATTGTATTTACTTATTCCATTTTTATGACACAGAAAACTGCACTTTGAGAATTTTTACACTGCAGACAAAATTTATCGATTTTTGAAGCGTTGCGAGCTGCCGAAGTGACGCACTGCACGGTCGCACAATAAGTAATTTCCTCGCTCAGGTAGTGAACCCGGACCGGTATTAACGGTCGTTTCTAATGCTAGGGGTACCACTACAACGATTTAAAACGTTTCCATTTAAAAAATCTTATTTTTTTTAATTTTGGCCAGCTTTTTGGCGTTTCCGTCCACTGTGCGGCGTGCTTTGTAGATTTTACATTTTTAAATAGTATATTAATCAGCCCGTTTCAAATTATTGTGATACAGTTTACTGGTATAGTTTTTAAATTTAAATCTAATAAAAACTGAAAAAAGGTGCACCTGAATGCTGAACGAAAGACGAAATTAAAATAATACAATAATTGTTTTTTCACAATGATTGGTTTCGGGGACAGGATGCATGCTCTAGGAGGTGATAAATTTTTTTAACAAAACCTATCCTGATTATCCACCAACTAATTTCCCAAACTACGGTTAGACAAATTGAAATTAGCTTTAGTGCATATGACCACGTTAGACATTTACCTAATCCGGAAGACTATCGGTGAGTGATGTTCAAGACAATCCTCACTCCACAGTTAGAGAATTATCAAAAAACTTGGCATGACAAAATGTATTATAGTAACAAGGATTGAACGGATAATTTTCTACTTATTATTAATTAACGGTAATAATCTTTTTTCCTTATTAAAGTTACCTGTAGATGACTTAAATTAGGGTAATTTTTTTACTGCGGGAATCAGTTTTGAAAAGAGTTTTCATAGATGAGCAGAATAAATCCAGATATTGTTAAAACGAGGGTGGATCTGCTGACGAAAAAACGTAAGAATATTTAAAAGTTTCTGAAAACTTCTGAAATTCTTTAAATATTTTTGTGATTGCAAAAAGGTTTCCGACGATCAAAAAATCACACTAAGATACATACATTAATTTTTAAGTATACAAACCAATATACCACTTGGGAAAATTATCAGGGTTAAAAAGAAGGAACAAGTAGTGCAGTGTGTCCTCTAATGTTGGTAAAATTTGGTGCTGACATTGTTTTATTTTTTTCCTAATATTCGGAAAAAAAAGTTAACTTTTCCTAAAAAAAAAATAATAATCATAAAAAAAGTTAACTTTTCCTAAAAAATAATAATCATAATCATAATCATAATAGTCATAGTTCAATTACCAGGTGGCATACGTGAGATTTTAAGGACTCATATGTGGATAGAATCTCACGAAGTGCCCACCGAAATAGTGTATGACCCGATCCGTCCGCCAGTCTTGTTTACTGACCATAAAATATAAAGAAAATAAGCTTGAAATTGATGTGATAACCTATCATCTTGAACTATAAGTAACTACCGAAAGTTAACTTCGTGATTTCATGCTAATATCTGGTTAGTCAGTTTCGGGGACAGTTTATACCAAAATACGAGATAGTAAATTAAATCAAAGTGCTACTGAGTTAGAAGAGTATCGGGAATATTCGGCTGTCATTATTTGATATTGAGGTAAAGATAGAATTCTAAGACCTCGTATGTGGATAGAGTTTCATCTCAGTCATAGTTTAACTATTACCAATGACGTTCTGAGGCCTCTTCTGTGGATAAGACTTTACTAGGTAAACGCGAAATGGCATAAGTGAGATTTTAAGGCCTCGTATGTAGATAGAATCTCACAAAATGCCCCGGGGTGTAATGTATTAGCCGTTCCGTCCTACAAACATAGTCAATAAACTCTAATAAGGTACATAAGGAGCTAAACTATAGATATAGCACAACCGCGATTAGAATGTCTGATATACCGTCTGTTTTTGGACTGACATCCTGCCGTTGTGTCACGCTTGTACCCCGTAACCACTTACACCTGGATATATTGCTGCAACAACCGCCTGCTGTAATATCGCCTTAAGCACTAGTGACTATAGAGTCATTAAGAGGGTTAATCAAACCAGTGTTTGTAAGGTAATTTTTCAAAATTTATTTCTTCCATATGGTTTGGTCAAATTACACCAAATTTGGAGGATCAGTAGTTGAAAGTGTACTAGAGGGTACATGTATATCAATTTTAATTAATTTTCACTTTATGTAGGGAAAATTTATACTGTAAATATAAGTGAAATTTGAACATGATTAGCTCCTGAATTATGATATCAATCGGTAAAATTTGAGGTAAAATTCATACATGTCTTCTAGAATGAATCTTCATAATTATGCTCAGCAAGTTTCAAACTTTTATTCCGTACTATTTGGTTAAAATAAATTTTCTAAATAAGTATCTTTGTCACTACAAATGGAGCAAGGAAGTGTTACCTCTATCGGGAATCGTACCTCAATGAAGTTGGTGAATAAAACGTCCAGTGAAGGTAGTCAAGAGCAAAATTATTTAGCAGCGCATGTATAAAATCTTTCTAGAGAGTGACACAGCTATCCGAAGCTTTTTAAAGGTAGACGAAGGGGAAGGAAATGACGTCACAAGAAATAACTTCGAATTTAATTATTATCTTAATTATCTCTGGAAAAATGGCACTTTTTACAAAGAAAAATTTATTTTCGAAAATTTGGAAAATGTATACCTAATTTCAACAACATTCGAGGATATTCTATTTGTCCTCTATTTTCAATCCTTTTCCAAGTGACATTTTTTTTCTTAAATACAGATGACCATACAAATCTTGGCACGATATTTGAATTTCTCAGTTTCCTTTACACCTGAAAAGATAAGTTTTTTGTTTGGTAGGAAACCCAAAAAATTTAATCCACTGTACCAGAACTAGGTCAAAACTTATATCGTTAAAATATAAAAAGTGTAGGATTTAATTCTAGTACAGAATGCAAAATTTGTTTGAGAAAAATTGAACTTTTGTTCTTTTTTTTTAACGAGGAACATTTTTGTATGTAATAAAACTCATGTTTAATTGAAGTATATTGTAATGTAAATATTTTGATATTTTAAACGCGAAAATTTGCAGAAATTAATTTCAGAGAACAATGTTGCTCCATGCACATCTTCAATGTTCAAAATATTTTTCTCGAGTTCACGAATGCTGTTGTTTTGTGAAAATAGGTACGAACAAGTATGCAAAATAGTACGTAGAATGTGAGGTAGAATGTACATTACCCTCAGCAAAAAGGTTTCTGACCTAAGTTGATCTTCCAATGTTTTCGAATGTGAATAAGGGAAACCTTTTTACCGCATGTGTCACTACAATATGCGGAGGTGAACGAGGTATATCATTGCAAGAGTTCGACATAGATATTATATATGTATTTATGATTTCAAAAACTTCAACCGGGATTTCAAAGAGATTTCAGGAAATACAATGCAATTCCAAGATTTCAGTGGAACTTTATTGTGATTTCACAGATTTAAAAATGTTAGGAAGATTTCAATGATTGCAACTAATATACTAGATTTTAAAAACGACTACAAATAAGATTTCAATTCAAACATGTGAAGATTTCACCAGCGAACCGCCCCTCGGTTAAAAATATACACTTTTTCGACGAATCAAATTTCTATTAATTGTATTGTCAACGGAAAAATGTGTAGGTACTGGGCATATCACACACCACATTGAATGATGGAAGTGCACAGACAGAGTCCCCGGAAGGTGAATATATGGTATGTGGCAGAATTGTGGGTCTTTACTTTATTGAAAACACTTTGACTGGTGACATTTATTTCCATTTTTCAGAAGGCGTTACTGTCTGCCCTAAGAATCTTATTTCCAAACGAAGAAGATCCTAATATCCCCATAAAAATATTATTTTTTGACAAGACAGTACTTCTCATACTATGCGGCGCGTGTTAGAAATTGTTTATATAAGACTCTCTAACATGAGAATAGGAAGAAAAGGGAGTACCGAATGGTCAACTAGATCATCGGATCTAACCCCATTAGACTATTTCCTATGAATCTACATAAAAAGCAAAGGTTACATAACTGGACCTGCATATTTAGAGGCAGGAAGTTCGTCAAATAAGTCCCAATAGCATAATTAATGTTCAAAGTTCATTAGTCGATTATACCATTGTCACGATATAAACCGAGCACATTTTGAACATACAATTTAAATTACTTTTCATTAATTTTTTTTCTTTCTTTTTAATGTGACCAACATAAATGTCGACATCATTTTAAATTTGTAATTTGATTTGTCAGAGTGAGTTTTATAATTGTTTGAAACAATAATTATATTGAATTTATACATAAATTTTCATAAAAATCTAAAATAATTTTTTATCAAAATTGTTCTTATGTAATATATGTACAATTTTTAATATGTAACAAAATGTGCTATTTCAATTGGCAATATTAAAAATGTGGATTACTATTTAAAAAAATTATCGAAACGTCAAAATTGTTACACAAATTTTTGATTAACATTTTTTACAAATAATAGAAAAACATATTTAAAAATCGAACTGTCTAAGCGTAACGATTTTTTCTTATTTATACATTACTATGTATACTAATCTTTTAATATCATTGCTGCCTGCATTACCTTGATCTCATATGTAAAGTTGTTTTGAGGAAGAATAGAAACAGTATATTTATGTTTTTTCCCACCCATTTTTGAGTGTCATAACTTATAATTGAAATTAAGTGTTTTTATGACTTTTAACAGCCGAAGAATTTTAAAAGCCAGCTGTGCGCAAAATTAATCATGAAATCAAAAAATCAGCTTTTAAGTTATCCAGCGGTGTCTATAATATTTTTTATAAAAAAGGGCCACGAAATCCCAATATAGGCTAGTGATAAAAAATATGTTTTTCCGGAACTATCTAGAAAGTTAACTGTTTTTGATAATTTTTTTTAGTGGAAAATACATATTTATTGTGTAGCCCAGTAAAGTGACATCGGTAAAGTCTTGGTTGACAACAGTATCTGATAACAATTGAAAATGATTCTTTGAAAGTAAGCATCTGACATTCGTCAGTTGAACTTTTTAAATTTTGCAAGAAGATTTGCAGAAAAATATTTTACGCAACACACCCAGAAATTGTCTTTACTGAGCTCAGGGTTTGCAGAGATCGCTGGCGAAATTGCCATGTCACCCAGTAAAGGATCACTCTTCAGTCTTGTTACGTAAATAACTATTTTAGCTCAAATTGCAGTTATTTACTGGGGCTGGCGGAAATAATTTTTGTGCTTATTTTGTGCAAGTCTCTGGAAATTTTCAGTGAAGACACGAACATCCTGAACGAATTAATACACAGCGATGAGGCTTATTTTTACTTGGACGGGTATGTTAGTAGGCAGAACTATATATATTGGGCTACAGAAAGTCCAATGCAATTGCATAAGAAGTCTCCGCATAACATAAAGTGATGTTTGGTGTAGTGTATCTGCATTAGGATTAATTGGATCTTACTTTTTTGAGATTGGTAACGAACTGTCATAGTTAAATCACACCGCTATAGCAATGTGCTGCAAAATTTGTTATGACTTGGGATAACGAATCAATTTTTTCAACAAGATAGAGTACCAGCGCACATAGCAAGACAAACGATGATTATTCTGACATGTTCCCTGATGGATTAATTTCACGTTTCAGTTGTTTTACTTGGCCGGTCAAATCTCCCAACTTAACTAACTGTACCGGATTAGCAAAGGAACTTCAACTACACACACTTGAAGAAGATAAAAATGTAATTCAAGTTGACATTGAAGACATTGTGCTTGATTTATACGAAGGGTAATAGAAAGGTGTCAAGAATGTTTAATTTTAGTGGCACCCATTTGAGAGATGTAATGTTAAAAAACAATTTATAACCGCTGCGTTCGGTACTAATATCCGGACTTACTATGGACAAAATATCAAAAAAGAATTTAAAAGTTATTTCAATGAAAGGGTTATGTTTATTGAATACATTTTTTAACGTTTTTGGCTGTAGAAGCTTCGCTTAAATAATTTGTATTAATTCGCCAAATACTCGGTGTATGAGATTAAATAAAAAATTCGATTCTCTTTTATACAGGGAGAGAAAAATGGACAGATGTAAATTTCCTGGCTATTATGCGAATTTTATGGAATAAAATGTACGAGTTAAAATATCACCCAATGGTCAATTCAACTTATTTGATTAATCTTTGGTGCTAAAGGGCCTTCTTGTCGACCTTCTAATTGAGAAATATATATTAAATGATACTAGTCTAATGCGAAGTATATATATTTCATAAGCACTCCGATAATTTATATTTTAAGAATGCACTGCGAACAATTTGCGGCAGTTCTCAGAGAGAAAATGTTTTTTTTTGTGCGAAACTCCATGCGTTTCGTCAACCAATAGGAAATATTTAGCATAGCATAGCTTTAAAGAAATTTATAAAACGTTTAAAAAATTAAAGTAGGTAAAATATATTAAATTAAATTTAATAATTAATTAAACTACCTAAATAAAAATTACTTAAACACCCTGCAGATCAAATTAAAATTAATAAGATAAAATAAGTAATTATTTGGAAATTAAGTATGCTTCAAGTTTAAATAAATGAATAATGTATCGTTTTCAGTAATCGGACCGAGTATTGAAGAACTTAATAGCACTATAGTAAGACCCATTTTCATAAAAAGTGAGTTGATCGACGAGTATCCTGAGACCAGTTCCATGTCATGTTGACATTGACTGATACATTTTATAATATGTATCATATAAGTATACCAGGATTCTTTCCAACAATAAAATCAATTTGAATATATTCAGGGATAGAATGGTAATAATAAACTACCTAAAATATTTAAAGGATCATTTTTTCAAATAGTCATATACTTTCGGCGCAAATTGATTCACATCTAATATTCCCTAAATTTGTTAGGTGTCGGCCAGACTAAAGAGCGGGCGGTCGTCAAGGGGGCGGTGAACGAGTGAGCCAATTTTTTTAACTTTCGTGGGCGGGCGATGTTTAAGCATAGGTACAGCAAGGAATTTATTGAAAAATAAATCTCTTAGAGCGTGAGAATTATGTCATCGGGTCACCGAATTTTGTCGAATAACGTCAGGTGTAATAAAATAAGTAAATATATGGTATGCTTTCTGCTTATTTAGCCTCTCTTCTGCTGATATGGGAATGTGATAGACTGTTTTTACTTTCGTAATTCTGTTTCTACTTTACATGGTAAAAAATCGAATGTACTTCTGTCAGAGAAATTAATTCAAAATACAGGTGATAAAATTCTCCAAATTTCTGTTTTCTTCGATTGATGTGTTCCATATTTTCGAGATTATTTCAAAAATTAATTCCACTGCATACTTATAAAAAATACCATTTGTAGAAATTGTCCTTTTAACTTTGGAAAATGACATTTGCAATACCGACAGCGACAAGTAAACAAGAGAAACTGAACAATATCGTGACTGCGATGTCTTTTGTTGCCCGCAGTATGTCTACAAAATCGAATAATCGCTCGCTCGATCATCGCCCGCTTGACGCTCGCCCGCTTTTAAGTCTCGCCGATCAGAGTGATTTAGTAAAAATTCGAAACAGAAATTGTTATTAAAGATACATTACATGTGTTTTTGTAATTTAGTATTCTCAATTATTGACAAATGAATGCTAGAAGACACCTTCAATGATGTGACACGAGCAATTATGCTTTTGTAAGAAATTCGCTCTCAGCGACGTATAAGTCAAGTGCTGAATGCATCTCAGTCTGTAGTGTCTAGACTCTGGAGACAGCATCAAGATATAGAAAGACCTGGTCATGGCTGTCACAGGGCCACAACTGCCGAAACCGTTTTTTAATTGCACCTGCTCTAAAAATTGACCTTTCTGGAGCTAAATGAGTTCAGGTTTGGGTCCAAAGAGTGCCTAATAGACTCAGAGAAGTCAATTAGCGGTTTAGACGATAACTTAGAACACCTGGATTGACAAAACACCATAATCTAATCTAGGACACCATAAGCAGGCTAGATTATTGTTGTTTGCTCGAGAACAGCAACTTTAATAACAGTTACAGAACTGGAGCCAGGTTATGTCTTCAGATGAATCGAGATTTTAATTATGATTATGTACAGAAATAATAGTCTCGTATTGATATAAGGCTTACGTTTAATGTGAATAGGCCAAGTTGTATAGAGAAACCAATTTTTATATAGACGACGTTTCGATTTTAATTAAATCATCCTCAGGACTATTATCTTCAAGACTATTATCCACAGAACCTACTTTAAATAGGCCTAAGGATGATTTAATTAAAATCGAAACGTCGATTATATATAAACTGGTCTCTCTATAAAACTTGGCTTATCCCTATTAAATGTAAACCTCATTTTAATTATGGGCTGGACAAGCTCGAGTTTGAAGAAGGCTCAATGCATACCAATTTTGACCAAAATACCATAATTTTAGGAAAACCTATTAAAGTTTTAACTTATGATCCTTTAATTGTTTTGGGTAGTGTATAATATACAAAAATACAATACCAGTAAAATAGCTGGATATGTTTTAAAACTTCGGTACGAAGGATTTGTTCACAAAATCTAATAAGATCTAATTTAGTCCTAAGTTGTAGTACTGAGTAAGAACATCTCACACATTACTAACTGCAAAATCTTTTTTCTTAAATGTTTTTATAAATAAAGACCAGATCTCAGGTAGTCAGTCCAGTTACGGGCTTACGTACTCTCGTACTCTCGTACAACTAATAAAATGAAAATAAATATTGTGAAGTGCAATGGTACACGATTTTTTAGGAATTAAAATTAATACCATTCCCTCATGATATTTTATTGTATATTACTAATTCCCTATAAAATACAACACATTTATGTTCTCGCGTAATTAATTGAAACAATGAAGGAACAAAAAAATATACATATATTAAATCTGGGTGCCATCATGTTACAAATATAAGCTGTATTTTCATCTAAAATAAATTTCCCCTAATTAAACCCCTATGAATTACCTGAAACTAAATAACAAAGCACTTAACTAAATGCAAGTTTTGTATGATCGTAAAAGGTATGTTAGAAATTGAAAACGCCTATAATATATCCCAGTTCAAACAAATAAATACACAGAACCATCACCACCTACATACATCGCAACTGAAGACATGTGTTAGCTTGCGACGTCGACAATCAGCTGTTTGCAATTGAATTTCGATAGAGTCTTACATGTTTTATTGTGTTTTTGTGAAAAATGTCTCGATGGGTTCCTTTGCGAAATACCGGAGACCGGTGGATACAAAACAACTCGGAACTAGAGTTTAATGGAACAGAACTTTATTGCCAATGCTGAAAAAATTATCTTATATACACGAAAATCGAACGTTTTAAAACTTTCATTATTGAAAATATGCTCCAGTTACATCCGTAGACATGAAAAGGTCGTTTTCAGACCACAAATGGATTTCTAATGACAGGCGCCGAGATCTAATTCCAAATAATTTAGAAAAATTATTAATAATGCACTTTTATCCTAGTGCCAAAAAATAATTGTTATAGTGCAATAGTGTTTCTTAACAAATGTGCAGCGTTCACCTAATTTTGGATATCACAAAAATCACCCGTCAAAAGTATAAGGTAAGATATTGTCTATCAATTTTCTTGTATTATATATCATTTTTGCACATGAAAATATTGCTGTATTCGCACACGAGCTGATTACTCCACTGATATTAGCGAAATAATTACATGAGATGCGGTCTTTAGTTAGCGCACAGACTCCAAAATCTAGTCCGTGCCGTAGAAATGATCTAATGAAATTTTTCTAAAATCGGATAACCCATTCTCAAGTCTACCTATACAGAGACAAATATAGATACATGGACTTTTTTTTCTCATTTTTGTTGAGGAATGTCCAAAATGAAAAGAGATAAAACAATTGAGATAAGTTTTGATATCCTTTGAATGATTTCAGTACGCTAATACGTGGTGATAAAAAAATTGATATGCGCAATTTTCTTGGTAAATTTTGTAATACGTCATAAAAATGACCATAGATGTAGCACTAAAATCTGTAACGGAACAAGTTTGTTTGTTCGATAAAAATTTCCACTCTAGAGTCATTTCAGTCTCTAACACAATATCCCGATATCTAAGCCGACAACTTCAAGATTTTACCGCAATGCAGACATTTCCAACATTTACCATCTAACATTACATTTTTAATTGAATATTTTCACGATAACGATTGAATTCCGCCAGTAACATTACGAAATTCATACAAGTGTAAATTCCTTTGCGGATAAATATTTTTAACCATTAATTCTAGATTTTATTCCTAGTAGAAATAACTATGAATTATAATATTTTCTATAAGTGTACTTAGACACTTCATATTTACGATAAAAGTTTATGGATATTACGTTACAGTTACAACAAAAACGTTTATGATTACATTTTTGTAGTTTAATATAAATATTTATTAACTTCTGCTACGATAGAGCAATTCCCATCTGAATTTATATTTGCAGCGCCATTGTGGATCTTCATGTAGCGATAGATAATTATTTTTGTGACCTTTGCTCTTATATTGATTATTCGTTTGTGTATCTTAATAATCCAAAGAACTGGTGGATTTTATCAATATAAACAATTATAATATAATATATTTAATACACTAGCTATTGGACAAACGCAACGATCAATTTACACTAGATTAAAAGCAGCATAGTAAATAACGGTGACGTCATAGCATCATAAAGCGAACTGCTTGGAACAGTCGTCGATTACTATTCAAATTATTATTACATATTGTAACTTCTATGCTTTTAAATGCTCTAAGTTTTTATATTTCTAATTAATTTTAAAATGACAATTTTATGTCATGGTGATTTTCACACGCATATTGAGTCACACTAGACTTTGGCAACCCTAGAATGTTATTTCGTATTTTAGATAAGCCACTTTCAATATAGTTTAAGTAGATTGTCTCGTCCAATACACCATATGTACAACTAATTCCGTAAATTCCCAACCTTCAATTTATTCCACTTTTATCTTTTTCATTGTCTAATAGTTGTAATTTATTTCCCGAATCGAAGTCATTAAAAATTCTACGTAAATCACAGATACAACCGTGTGCGTATAGAATCGATACATATGTAAAAGCTTCTCTCTCATTTTGAAAGAACGAGGAATTTGATTAAACTAAACTTATACCAAAAACGCTTGCTAATATCTAAACTCTAGTTTCGGTTTGACAAACCGAAACCAACTAGTTTTAGTCATCTTCTGATGATGCCAACTTGACTGGCGAAACGCGCATCAACTATAGATAGTATCAAGTGTTTTGGTGTTTGTGGAAATTAAATCAATATTACACACTCTATTGCAAGAATAAGGAATAAAATTCGTATTTCTTGAACAAATAAGCTTTGAAGGGTAACATCAGATATAACAATTAGTTTTAAATATGCATCTTCTGAAGCTATTGTCATGTGGCTAACCACATCGATATGGGAATGATGATTTCATTGATACTTTCTTTTTTAAATTGAAATCGTGTGTCGTTACATCTCATTTGAAACATTGATTCAAGACAAATTGACTATTTTTTTTTAAATCGCTTTTTTGCATCTTAGTTAAATGCAAAGACTAAAAGAAATTTAAGGATTACTGATATACTTGTATATTTTATTAAGATATATTTCTGATTTTTAATCTTATTCAGTCTTTCATTTCTTCAGCATATTCAGGTCTATTCTGGTGTATGAGCTTTCTCAAATAACTCCATAGAAAATAATCCAATAGGGGTTAAGTCCGTAACTTGGTTGGCCGTTCCATAAAATTTTTTTGATAGATACAGCGACTGGGAAAAGGTATTATCGGACGTTTATTCCAAAATGGGTGCTCCATCTTGCTAAAACTGTATTCGTTCATGGAGAACGTCAACCTTATTTGGAACTATTATTACTAATACAAAAATTAAATCAAATTTCAAAAAGTGAGGGTATAGATTAGTTTTCGTAAAATATATGGCCTAAAGACTCTATTTCTGATTAAACCTCAACACATTCACTCTCTGAGGACACTGAATGTTTAATTGTAAAATGCCATACGCAGAAACAACTAGTAATTTTCTTTATTAAATGTACAATTGATACATAAAAATAAGCCTCTTCAATTTCTATGCAATTACAGCTTTACATGGAAGAAACTTTTTTCAAATACCTGACCACTGCATGTTACTTCAGTTCATTATTTTGGGTACGGACAAGTCGCTAGAAGTGGGCCTGGGTGAGTCAGACCGCACCTTGTGATCCACCTAGTATAAAATGGTACGACATACGTAAAAAGTACAATAAAGTAAGTAGAAAAATTGTGTAACTAGTGATTTCTTTGTACAGCCTTAAAATACTGGCCCAGACTGTGCCCACCCAAATATATTTACCCTAGCTACGTGCCTGTTTGGACAATCGCTCTTCTTGAAGTGTGTGGATTTCTGGTAATTGACAATATGTTGTATTTCATATTTTCATCCTGGTCTACCATTTTTAGGAATATTCTTAACACTCCCAATTTCTTGAAATTTGGCAAAAATTCTAGAAATAGGCAAGTCTAATATACATACAAAAAGTAATTATTAAAATAAAGGTGAGCGACTTATTCTATATGGGAAAAATTCGACAAATTAGGGAATGTCATAGTGTACATTCAAAATCAAATTAAAATTTATTAATACTCAAGTATTATCATGACCATTACAATCAGAATTACATAATACATAATTTATATACATATAAACTAAAGGCCACTATAATACATTTAACATTGTTTGAATTGTCCTCCTACCCCTATTTTGTGGTTTTTGCAAAGTTGATGCAGATAATTCTGATACATTGATAATTGAGAGCATATTCTCAAAAAAAAAAAAGAAAAGTTTTTTAATACTTTTTTATAACATATTCACCTTGGCTCTTTAATAATAGATAATTATCTATTACTACACCTAAATATTTTCCTTCACCAACAATTATTAAAGATGGATTTTTTTTATATTAATTGAATTAATCTTGAAGTGGGTTGGACCCTTTAATGTAAAGCTATACTGAACACGGTGCACGTTTCACCAACCAAGTTGTCAACATCTGAAGATGATTAAAACTCAAATAAGTTTTAGTTATCTCTAGATGATACCAACTTGGTTGGCGACACACGTATCGAGTGCAGTATATCTGTTTCGTTTTTGAAACTGAATTAATATTGATGTTGTTTGATTGATATTTATATTTGCTTAACAAAATCATAGTTTCTGCTTATGAAATATTTAATTTTAGTTGATTTATTGCAAAATGCTCATTGTCACTAATTAGTGTACTGCTTATGTTTCATTGGTAGCATATAATATAATTAACTTATCATCAGCAAATAAACTGATATTATTACTTCCAGGTACAAGATTAATATCATTCATATAAATTATAAACAAAAGTGGCTCAAGAACACTTCCTTGAGGTACGCCAAACTAGTTAAAAATTGATTCTCATTCATATGAATCTGTTTTTGTTTTTTGAGACCTATCTTTCAAATAATCTACAAACCGCGTTACCATTTTTATATATATCTATCTATAGTATTAAGAACTCTATTAAAATCCAAGAAGATAGCCACAACATATTTAATTTAACTTAATATTCTATACTATTCCTAATGTTCGCGCAATGACTAATTAAGTTGCAATATCTAATTATAATGCTTATTCATATGAATGTTTTTTTCTAGTCAGAAAAAAATTAACTTTTGAAATTTCGAAAGAAAACATTTTTCTGAATTTGATTTAAAACGATGTTTCAAATGAGATGTATTTTGACACAATATTCTATTTGATAAAAAAAAATGTGATGACACTGTTACTCCCACATTGATGATGTCATCAACCTAAATATGGCATCAAAAGATGCACCACTAAAAAATATCGTCATATCCGAGATTTCCTTGAAAACTCATGCATTTAAGGAATATGACTTCTATTCCTTACTTTTACAATACCCTGTATATCTGAGGTCTTGGAAAAATATGAATTATTTAACTGTTAACTTCAGATACTTTGTATATTTTACTTTATTCACTTAGTTTCGTATCAAACCGTTTTAATTTTAAGATTGCATTAAAATTTTGTCAAAAAAAAATTGCTCTTGCCTGTAACAAATTTAATTAAAGACGTAATTTTCAGTTTTAATTAAATTTTTTTGTTCGCTTAAAAGCATATTCTCTGTATACTTATATTTTGTAAATTAAAGTAAATGTTGGATAATGCAAATATTTGATCCTCTCTTAGGGTAAATTAATATTAACAGGATTATAAAACTGTCTATTTATAGGACTATAATTACAAAAGGATTTACTCAGGTCTTGTATTAATATTAGATAACATTCAAAAAAAGAACTACCTCAGTTTTGAATACTAGTGAAACAAAAATCTTAAGACTTGATGGAATTGTGGAACTAATGTGACATATTTTTTATAGTTTACAAATTTCCACAGAAAATAATCCACCAAGATTTATGCCATTTTGTCTCGCAATCAAATTTATACAAAAAACTTGAATGGGTCGATTTTATTTTCGAAGGAGACATTATTTTTTTTGGGAGTAGGGTAAAATCCATACAGGCAGGCACAAGTTACTATTATGTGTATTACTAAAAACTGTAATAAATTACTAACAGGAACCACTCCACACTGCATACACTATATCTATGAGCCTAAACCACACATACAGATAACATATTTAATTCCGTCAGTGGATAAAGTGAACTTGGATTTAGTGATTTCCTGGTGTTGCAATTTTAACGGCACAGAATTATATTTCACAAGCCGTAAAAAAGTGTCGTGCAACATCAAGCAAATATTAAGACGGCGTTAGCACGCCCTTATCATCATGATTGCCAACATAAAATTTTAAATCATTGTTAAAAATTTTCTATTGATGAGAATGAAAAATGAAAACAAATCATTCATCTTATATATCATACAGATTTAATAAACAAAATTATAAACAACACTGATGAGTACTTTTTTTATTAATAAGAAATACGAATTGGTACGAATTTGGTGTCATTTTATAAAACTAAATAATTGTATTTTCTATCAGTAAAAAAATACCCATCTGTATTGGCTGTAACTTTATGTATTAAATCATCATGTTCTTTGGGATAATTCATTTGCTTTCGTTTTTCAATATTAGTAACAAAAATTTTTAACAGCGATTTATAAATTTAAACTGATTCCCATGAAAACATCACACCAACAACAATCCAAAATTTGAAGGAAAGGATAATAAATGCTTTTAGAAGTATCACTCCAGAAATTTTATGAACAGTAGAAACCTCATTCCAAAGACGCATAGAAATGTGTGTTAATCAAAATGGGAAACATGTAGAACCCTTTTTATATCTTGAATTACAAAAAAAATATATTTTAATTTTTATTGCTGAATTTTGCAGTTATTGTTCAATAAATCGAAAATGGTTAAATAGCCATAGTACAAAAAATTTCCATTTTTTAATTCTACATCACATCGTCCAAAAACATTCCTTTTTAAACTACGGAAACAATAATTCGGCAAGGGCTGCTGCTGGAATTTTTAAAACTGCTCATCCCGGAATAAATGCAACACATAAGTACGTAACTGAATTGATGCAGACATTTATGGAAATGGGATCAGTTGGTAACAGAAAGCATAACCCAACGCAAGTGGTTAATGATGAAGCAACGGAAGTTACAGTTTTAACAGCAGTTACTTTAAAGGATCAGCAGTCTTTATCATAATTATTTAGAGCAACAGGTATTTCACGCAGCAGTGTTTTCAGAATTTTCAAACACAAATTTCATCCATATAAAATAAAACTATTACAGAAATTGCACGAAGATGATCCTGACCGTTGGTGGTCTCAAGTTTTAAAAAGTAATGAGTGGATGTTTAATTCATACTCCAAATCTTTTGTTTCAGCGATGAATGTACATTTTCTTTCAATGGATTATGCAATAAATACAATTGCAGATGTTGGGCTGAGAGTGAGCCACATGTGCGATTTCATCCTCAAAGACCTCAAAAATTGTAAACAGTCAATTTTATATGGATGAAATTTGTGGTATCCTAGGAGATCATATTGTTAGACCCTTTTTTATTGAGGGAAACTTAAATAGTGAGTCTTATTTGGAATTAGGTAGAGAAGCTGTTAATCCACAAATTACCCAAATAATAGAAAACGATGAGATTTTTTTCTGAAAATCTCCTTGCATTTCAATAAGATGGAGTATCCCCACATTTTGCTGTGATTGCTCGTTAATTTCTTAATGATACATTCCCAGGTCGTTGAATAGGTAGAAGAGATCCGATGTTGGAATGGCTACCTAGGTCACCATATTTTACTCCTTTAGACTTTTTTTGTGGGGGTATTTGAAGACGAAAGTTTATGCAACTCAATCACAATCGCTACATGATTTACGACAAAGGATTGTTCAAGAATGTCAACACTCAATGCCACAAGTTTTTCGTATTGTTAGAGAGGATTTTGAAACGCAACTGTGTTATTGCATTGAGGTCAATGAAAGTCAGTTTGAATACCTAATAAAGTATTTTTTGGTATTGAATCGTTTATATCTCTAAACCTTTTTTAAAAAGAATGTATAGCTCCCAACTTTAGACCCCAGAAATTATACATTTTTGTAATGAACTCCTCGAGTTGAAACCAATGATTTGAAAAACATGGGGTGTTTCATTTAAAAAAATGTAGAGGTGGCTCTGGGGGTGAGGGGTGGAACTAATCCTAGGTCTGTTTTTAAGAAAATCTTTTTAACTTGTTCTTACGTTTTTTTCAAAAATCAGTATATCCAAATTTATATATGGTGAAGGGTTTTCATTGAACTGCACTGTATACGTAAGTCAACTCTAAAATTTATCGGTACCACCCGATCTTTAATAATTAGTCAAGCAATTTCTGTTCAAATTATTTTTTGATATAGGCAATATTTACAAAATTTCAGTCAGACAGTTATTTTCCCCACTCTGTATATAGGGTGTAACGAAATGAAACGAGCATACTTAAACAGCAGCAGTAGCACAGTTCTCTTATTTTTTAAATGAATTTCATGGCCTACTTAACAACTTCCAATTATTGATAATTAATAAACAGTTTATGGCACCGTCACAGTTCATGGCCAATTAGGGAAAAAACAATTGCCTGTATCCATATTATTTTTTACCGATTTTAAATTTCAAAAAAAGCAAGATTACAGAATTTTAAAATTAAACAGAATGTCTAGAAAGAAATTGGGGTTGCAATTAAAAAATTAATTGATGACGTCACTTCCGGTTAGACCGAACACCAAAAAAAATGTCAAATTATAAGCAAAAGTTGACATTTAATACCATACATAAATTCGCAAAATTTGAAATCGGTGCATTCAAAAATAAAGAAAAATATAGGGTGACTCTACATGACTTCTTGGTCACCTGCAAAAAATATTATTTGAAATTTTCGATTGAAAACCTTTTTGTTGTGGCAGCTGTACCTATAGTAGGTTTTGCTTATTTATATGTTTCCTTGTGTAATTTTTCATATGTCGTTTATGCAACGTCACACACACAGGATACCTCTCAGCAGAATCGGCTGTTTTCATTTCTAATCTCACTCCTTAGACTTTTATTTGCGGTTTTGATAACACCAATATTCTTTGTCACTGTCACAGTTATCCCCTGAGGCTTTCCTTATACAAATAACATTGTCAGTTAGTAGTGTCTATAGTGACAGAAATGAATATGCTGGCCTGGATAAATTCGATGCAAAAAATATAATGCTGCAAAGTCCTACGATTTTACATCTCTACAAAATTTTAATTACAACAAAAAATTATCGGAAATAAAACAAACGGTCTCCAGACACACGAATATTCTTATAGATAGATATTTGAGTTGGTGAGTTGGTTGTCATGAAAAGCATTTTTTCATTTTCTCTTTCAACTACCTCTACAAAATGCCTGTTTCTTGATTGTCATTCCAGTTTTTTTTCGCACAGAGTGTGAAAAAGTACGCCAGTTATAATTTATCGGGAAGTAAATACAAAATAGGAAAAAGTTTTTTGTAACATACAGGGTGTTTAAGATTAAATAGCGCAAATAGTATCAATGAATCTAGAAGTAAAAATAGGACGATTGAACCTAACATACCTTAGTTTAAAGTTGGACCCCTGCGGAGTTAAATTCTCTTGAATGTTAAGGAACCAACACGCATTTATATTAATAATAAATCGGAATACTGTGACGCACAATTTTCATATACAGCACAGGTGCTGGTTTATTGGTGGTACATACTTCGCATCAATATTTTCTAAACCTCTTCTCGGGAAGCACTGCAATCATCAATGTGCTACAGAAACTACTATGGAAGGACGTGCGTCGCCATTTTCCACGATAAGTTCTTATGAAGTATTTTTCTTGTTTTGAAAAGTATAATCGGTATTTCGTTTTCAAAAAGTCGTCTCTTGATGTTTTTATGTCACCCCAAACAGTCAGTGCTGTGGCACGTCCTTCCATTGTTTTTGGCGAATATCTCACAAACTAGATTTAAAAAAAAAACAAGAGGAAAAGTTTTGTTTTCAGATATGTATTTTTATAGAGATGAAAATGATAATAGAGGAAATATGTTGCATATTGCCGATTGCAGCATGGAGCCATTTAGTCAATCTTAATGTGAAGTCTGTACCCCCAATAAACAGCCTTCTTTACATACCAGCCACGAAGTAAATATGCCAACACCGCGCCACATCGAAGATGTAGGCCTATTGAAACAGCACAGGTACGGATTACTACATCGACACATTTGTAAATTTGCCGATAGTTTAATTTTATAATAAGATAAGCTTATTAACACTGCTGTCTGCTTAATCAATTAAATATTACAATATTTTATGTAATATGCCCATTAAAATTTAATTTCTGCCATTTATCCAGCCAAACATTGAATTTTTTAAAAAAGTTTATTCTTAGATCACTGACAGAATATATAGGTATTGACCATTCATTTTTTTTATATCTCCCACCAGAATACTAGTATCATGAACGACGTCCTATCAATTCCTTATTATTTCCAAAATATCATTGTAAATAAAGTTTCTCATGGCTGCAGTGGTAGAATGATGAAAAATGTTATTCACTAAGGAAACCTTTTGCCGTTCAAGATTTGTAGGAAAAACAGTTTTAAAATTTAATTTATAAGCCTTTTTAACAACAAGATCTTTTTCTTTGGAATATACATCACGGATATCTTTGAATTTAGCATACTTAACTTCGGAGTTATCAAAATCAGGATATACAAATGTGTTGTCAAGATTCTTAAATTTAACTAAGTCGTCTTGATGTTTTTAAAAATATATACGAAATCAAATGTTAAAAACATTTTATTATTCGGAATCGCGGGATTGGGAATAAAACTACTGCAATTTACTGTGTTAGCATTCGATTCGGAAGATAGATTGCTAAACATTGTTCTATTGATTCTATGATTATCCGTAATTATACACAAGACTTCAGAACCACAATTTTGAATCATGTTGACCACATTTTGTGTTATCTGTATCACTTCCTTTCCAGTAATATTTAATACGGGAACCAGTTTAACGATTTCACAAAAATTTCCAAAATTTGGAATGTGGCAGTGATTTGTTCGACATTTAATTTCGAACAAATCATGAAAGAGAAGATTCTCTTGGCAAACTCCATATTCTCCTTATTGGAAGCTGTCCCGATTATATTTGTGCACGATAATCTAATCTAGAATTAATATGTATTTCATCAATTAAGAGTACAACTATTTTGTCAGTCTGCAATGGAGGCAGACATCTTAATCAAATAATGTTTGTTATAAGTTTCTTTATTTGGAGAAATATCCATACTAGATGAAAGATACTGTAGACATTGCTAGGTAGGTAAAATAAAAAAAGTCTGTAACACATTGTATGTAGTGGGAGGCTGAATATACAGGGTGGGCCAATAGTGCCTGGACGGAAGATAGTTCGTTTATTAGAGGTGATAGAAAACAATTTTTTACACAAAAAACTGTTCAGTTATCAAAACTCCAAATCCCAAAAATATTTTGAGTTATACAAGGTGTTTTGTTTCAGTTGGGCAGTAACCAACTTTGTTAAGTTAAATAGGACACCCTATATATTATTATATATTTCATTAGATAACATCAAGAGCTTTCCAATGAACTACCATAACATGTATTTCTTTTCATTAGTTTAAGAGATATTTGAAATTTTGTCGAAATTTTAACAGATGAACACCCTTATGATACACGTTGTATATTTTTAATTTGTAACAATTTTAAACTTTTTATTACGGCACTTGATTAACCTAGGGAAGAGCTCTCAAATCATGTATCCGAATTTGTTATTTTGTCTACAGGATGTTCATAATTCTATGACGACCTTGAAGATTTAGAAACCTCGATAACTTTGTTATTTCAAATAGAACACCCTGTATATTATTTCCTATTCTGAAAGCTCTTTTGCTACGCTTTCCAATGATACTTATTTGCTATAGCTGGTAACAGCAGTTATTCAGTAATTTAAGATCAAACTTGAAAATTGTTTTAAATCATGATTTTGCGCCAGACTTTCATATTAATGATAAGAATTTTAGTTCAAATTCGTATTTTTCCCAAATAACACATTAGATATTTTTCGGTTAAGGATTTAAAAAAATCTTATTTTAATTGACAGCTTCTTTCTAAATGTCATAGTTAACGTATTTTACAAGAAACTAGTTTACAACATGAATTTCTCAAGAGAAGAATTAATTGATATGGTGTATATTTTGGGTGTGTCACAAAAATTCTTTGTTAGTCAGTAGGTATAAAGAGCGATATCCAGAAAGGCGATGCCCGAGAGAAAAATTATTCAGAAGCCTTTCTACACAGAAAGTGTAGAATATGCAAAACATACGAGACAAAAAAACTGCATTAACTGAGGAAAATGAATTTACAGTGATGATCGCGATTGTGGAAAATCCATATTCCACTACGAGGCAATTAAGTACTGAACTTGGCATAAGCAGGACAACTGTAAGGAGAGTCATTAAAAAAAAATAGGTATCATCCATACCATTTACAGTTGCATCAAGAGCTAGATCAAGCAGATTTTGAAAAACGTGAGCATTTTTGTCACTGGGTAACAGCAAAGATGAATGAAGAGCAAGATTTTCTTAATAAAGTTATGTTCTCAGATGAAGCAATGTTTCACAACAATGGAAGTGTAAATAGGCACAATTTTCATTATTATTCCGATTTTCATTATTATTCATTTTTTGCGCACTGTAAATAATCAGCATAGACGGTCCATTAACGTTTGGGGAGGAGTAATTGGTGATTTTGTAATTGGTCCGGATTTTTTTGAAGGCACCCTCACTGATCCAAAATATTTAGATTTTCTACAAAATAATTTTCCCCAACTGTTAGACCATATTCCGGATATAGTACGACAAGATATGTGGTATCAACAAAATGAAGCGCCACCACATTATGCAGTTGCAGTTAGGGAATGGCTGAATCAAGCATTCCTAAATAAATGGATTGGACGTGGTGGACTAGTAAGCTGGCCTCCTAGATCACCAGATATTACACCATCGGACTTTTTTTATGGAGATACGTTAAAGAAGAAGTATATCAAGAACCTCCCACTACTCCTGAAGATATGAAAAGGAGAATAAGGGAAGCATTTGCGTCAATTACACCTCAAATGATGGCTAACGTTAGAGAGTCTTTTTGCCGCAGAGGCCAGATTTGTATTGAGCAACATGGTCGGCACTTTGAACACTTGCTTTAATTTAAATTTTTTGTTTGTTTTCTTTAATTGTTTATTTTGCTTTAATTTAAATACATTTTTTGAGTAATTTTTGTCTAGTTTAGCTATTAAAAATACGTATTGCCGGGTCGATGGTAGAGTGGGCTAGCGCATTAAATGATAATCGTAACTAAATTATTGTGTTATTTCGACTTCCGGGTTCGCACTCCGGCATCGACACTGGCAATGTCGAAGGGAATGGTTGTGTTTTTTCAATTGTGTAACACCCCCTCCCGTGCAGTTTCGGCTTTGGATGGATTTGGGGATTGTCTAATATCTGTTATGTTTATTTTATATTTAATATATTATTTTACAGAAGCATAAACCTAGTTGCTATTTTTTTTTTAATAACAAAAAATGTCTAAGGTGTGCCTTTATAGTTTTGAACTAGTTTTTTAAATTAATATGAAATGCTGGTGAAAAATCGGAATATGAAAAAATTTTCAAATTATCTCAAATTACTAAATAACTGCTGTTTCCAGCTATATCAAATATAGTATCAGTGGAAAGTGTAGCAAAAGGGCTTTAAGAATACGAAATAATATATAGAGTGTTCTATTTGAAATAACAAAGTTATCGAGCTTTTCAAATCTTCAAGTTCTACATAAAATTATGAACATCCGTAGACAAAATCACAAATTCGTATACATGATTTGAAAGCTCTTTCCTAGGTTAATCAATTGCCGTAATAAAAAGTTTAAAATTGTTACAAATTAAAAATATACAACGTGTACCATAAAAGTGTTCATCTATTAAAATTTCGACAAAATTTCAAATATCTCTTAAATTAATGGAATGAAATACATATTATGGTAGTTCATTGGAAAGCTCTTCATGTTCTCTAATAAAATATACAATAATATATAGAGTGTCCTATTTAACTTAACAAAGTTGGTTACTGCCCAACTTAAACAGAATACCTTATATAACTAAAAATATTTTTGAGGTTTGGAGTTTTTATAACTGAATAGTTTTTGTATAAAAAGTTTTTTTCTATCGCCTCAAATAAACGAGCTATCTTCCGTCCAGATACTATTGGCCCACCCTCTATATCATAAATTACATTATTATGGTAGAATAAGAATTCATGTTAAAAAATCAGTTACCATTTATTCGAATTATGTTTAGTTTATTGGTTTTGAAATATTAATACTTTAGATATCAAATAAATTAAAATAGATGCTGTTGATCTTAATAATACTGAGAGCACCACGGTGTCTCTTAGACTCTCACGATACTACTGGTTTAAATTGTTCTGTGGTTAACAGAGTCCTGTTTCGTTGTAAATAAGCCGATTAGGTTCTCTTTATCTCAGCTTCCATTTGACTTTGCCTCATTTGCAGAGAATCCGTCCGTTATAATTGTTTTATTTTTAAAGCTAACAGAACTTTATTCTTTGGCATATCCAATTGATATTTTCTGATACAGAAAAAGTGAGTTAAATATAATCAATTCTTATAAATTCATATAATATCAACGTAAGAAATTATATTTTTATAAATAACTGTAGTTATACAATTATTATCTATATAACAGTCATCTATTCCCCCGGCGGGATACGTGTATTTGATCCTCAGAAATTGATTGACGGTAAAAGCAATTGCCCGTCCTCTAGTTTTTAAAAACACCTATAGCCTACCTTCAGCTTCTTATTGGTAAGATAATGGCGTTAGCATGGATTAGTGACCATTAGAGTAGGTTGTCTTTCTATCTCATACTCACTGCGCTATGTTATTTATATTAAATAGAGAACACTTCTAATGTAGAGCTTAATTTTGAACAGAAAATGTTCAAGAAATATGGTAATGGGAGAACAATATCCAGATGAACTGAAATTATATTGGAATTTGAGTTGTGCTTGTGAGTATAAAGGTTACTTATCTCTCTGTAAAATCGGCACATTGTTAGTATTCACAGTATTTTTTTACGCTGTGACTGTCCCGCCTCGGGACCTAGGTCCAGTCTCGAATAGCGTCATCAAATGACGTCATCAGTAACATGTCTGGACTGATGTTCCGCCCCGACTCGGGACCCGCATCCGGTTCCGAGTAACGTCATTAAATGACGTCATCAGTACTTTTGTCGGAATTGATATTCTGCCCCGACTCAGGACCTGCATCCGATCCCGAATTTATAAGAAGAATCGTACCTCCATTAGTTACAAACAATATATACATGGTATATAAATGAAATAAATAAGACAATAGTATATTTTTACTTTATTTCACCTCAAAAACACTTGTTTATACAAAAAATAGAGTAATTTAGTAGTTGCCAAGTAGCAAATAATTGTTTAAAAAATTCAAAATTATTAATTGGCTTTGACTTTGACTACAGTCTTGTCTGGCAGTTTAAACATTCTAACTTGAGCATTTTAGACAATACCACTGCCTCTTTGGAATTTTTTTTAACAATTACACATTTCAAATGAAAATACTGAAGGCAGACTTTACATTCAATTGAGATGGTGCAGGAATCCGACATTGTTTCACATAACACACCACACATTTCGCACAGATATTTATTACCGTCCTTTTTGGATAACACATTTTTTAGAATATACCAGCCGTTTTCGGTAAAAAATGGCCGAATTAAGGAGAGGTCAACGTCGGGATCCAAAACGATCTCCGACACTTTTTCTGGATTATTTTCTATATGGCAATCCTCAACCTTTTCACCAGGTTTAATAGCATAAAGTCTACTTCTTTTTCTCTTTTTACCCAAGACAACATTTTCCCTTGCTTTCTTTTTTATACCCAAGTTGGAAAAAGCCATAACTTCGTTTTTTCTTTTTTTCTTTAAACCGATTTTGGTTAGATCAGTACCTTTCGGTCTACCTTTTTTTTAACAATCTCAGTCATTTTAATCGACTCTATATCAACAAAATTTGACACACTTTGTTTATTTGCATCTTGCAAAATTTCATTCGGTTTAGTTTGGTATTCATTTTTAGGATTTAGAATTTGGTCGATATACGAACAGTTACTTAAAATTTCATTGCTTATAGTGATTATATTTGGATTATTCATGTTTAAAGTTTTTTCGGTGTCCTCCACAGCAACTTCATCGAGTTTAGTTTCCAGTCCAATTAACTCTTCGGACTTATTTTTAGCAAAATTGTCACCGCCAAGTTCAATGATACCATGGGTTATAGTTACAAAATTATTTTTCACTTCAGATACTCCAGACAATTCAGTGATTCCTTCAGTTTGATGAGGCAAGAAAATCAGTGGTACCTATATCAAAATTCATATTTTCATGAGTATCAGTGCCTTCAACATCAATTTCATCATTATTTTGAGTATTTTGATCTTCCACTATATCAAGTTGTTAACAATCTTGTTCATTTATAGGTACAATCCGAACTGGAATGTTATTTTTCCAGTACGATTGTAACTGTTTAATTACAGAAAAATGTTGTATATAAGTGGTGTTACAACCGAAAGCCACCAAATTGGTTAAAACATTGGTTTCCTTTAAGACTTTCTTTCTTTATATAACATATAACAGCACAGCTACTTTCTTTGATATATCTACGAGAATATTGTCACTGTTTTCTGTCGCTATTGAATCGACGTTTTGAATTTAAATGTTTTTGAGGCATTTTTGTTTATCTTTGTAATAGGTTTTTGTCCATCGAGGATGTACGATATTTATGTCAAACATGGACATCATTAGTTCTTTACGAAAAGCAAACATGTACCTACATGGGAGTAACATACCTTTGTAAAAATTACACGTGCAAGATTCCATTGCTATCCTAAGGATTCCTTCACTTGATCTTATTTCTCCAGAATCTTTTATAACCACAAGATTTTTAACTTTTTTGCTGTATTTGTTTTTTAACCATCCTTGCTGGTTCATGTGTTAAAAGGTCTATAAATTTTCGTTCATCACTCGTAGGTCCGTATGTAGTCACGCTCCTTTTTTGAAACTAATAAACTGCCCTATAATCTCTTTCAATCTCAAGCGAATGGATAATTACAAATAAAGGCTCAATAAAATCTTCCAAACTACTATTTTTTCGTATGACCTGCTTCAACTTCGAGTTGATACTTTCCAGTCTATTATTAGTAGTATTAACAAGTGATCCCCTTAAATATTCCTCATTCAAAGACCATTCGTCTCTAATATGTAGCCAATTTTTTTCCATGTAAGCACATACCTTTGTATATCCGATATCTTTTAAAATGTAACATAAATTTTCAAATTCTTTATCAGTTCTTGAATAAACGAATTGTTGTAGGATTTCTACACACTTCTTTCGGTGGATCGAAGTAATACCCATTTTCGCACATGTTATTTAACGGCAAAATATTTTCATTACGTGGAAAATACAAATTATCAAGTGTGCTCCAGAAAAAAGGCTTCTGATAACATTCCGTTCTAATAGGTCTTTATCAGTCATAATACGTTCTGTATTTGTCCAGGAGCTATTTTTGGATTTAAAATATTTAAGAACCATTCGAAACTTTCTTTGTCTTCAGTTACGAGCAAACAGATGGCTACAATTTCATTCTGACAATTACCATCTTCAACAATTATTAAAAAGAGTGGAATTCCAATGTTCAATAGTCCGTAGATTGCATCAATAGCCAAAAATTCCAGAAACACAGCCATGGTACTTTTCATCGCTGGCGTCTGTACAAATAAACTTTTAAAATTGTTATTATCGTCTTTCAAAATGATTGCATTAGCATTTTTTTCTTTAATAAACTCAATACATTTTTTCAAACTATCTCCCTTGACGGTGGTCCTTTGTTAGTTTGACAGGCCTTTCAAAATGACATTTTTCCCAGTTATTTGGCTAAATTTTGCCGTACCAACTTTATATCAGCTCTGAGACTTAGTAAATGCTTAGCAGTTTCTTTTACATCATCAGACAGCTGTCTCTGCTGGGGCAAAAATGAAAAACTTTCTTTTGTTCTCTCGTGGCTATGTTTGTCGTTAAACTTTCGTATTTGCAATGAGTTGCCTTTAATATCGGGACAAACTGAAATGAATGCCGGACACAGATTTTTCTTTTTAAACGTTTTTGTATCTCTCATCTTCTTACCTTTTGGCCAAAATTGTTGCCCTCCATAAATGCAAAAATATTTTAGGTATGAATATTTCTAATTTGCGTTTAATTGGGCGTTTGGTGTAATTCGAGGAAATAAGGTTAGCATCACATTTCCAAAACTTAGTATATGTATTGTTTTCATATTGATGGATGAAATTCTTTACATCGGTATAAGAGCTGAAGTTTTTGCCAACTCCTAACCTATAAATTGGAAAGAAATAAGTAAAAAAAATAATAAGAGCAGAAATTAAAGGCATACGAGTACTTACTTATACATTTCCAGTTGTTCTACCTAAACTTCCTACTACTGTTTATAAACAAATGTACACCTTTGACATGGCAATTTTCGAGGTAATTTGACTATAACTAACAAAATCCATAGACAACGTTATGCGAACATAACCTCAAAATGCCTTCTATTAATAATGGAAGCCGGGACCAGATGCGAGTCCCGATTCAGGGCGAAATATCAGTCCCGACATGTTACTGATGACGTCATTTGATGACGTTATTTGAGACTGGACCTGGGTCCCGAGCCGGGGTTCTCGTCACAGCGTATTTATTATGGTAATTTTCACAGACATTACTTAGCAAAAGTTGTCTCCTTTTGCCTACATCTCTACAATACAATGTCATACTTCATTTTACCACACATCCTTTCCGTCACAGTCAAAAAAGTTAATGAATTGTAAGTCATGCTTTCATGAAGACTATTCTTCACATGACATTAACATCGAGGTTAATAAGTACTCCCTTTAAACTTTCTCTTTCTCCTCATGTTCCCCCACTCTCCATATTTTCCTTTTCCTTCTCTTCTCCCCCGTGTTCCTCCCTCTCCCTCTCCCACCGCAACTCCGTCCACCACTCTCCCTCTATCTCATGATTCTCCTTTTCTTTACCGTTCTCCCTCTTCTCTTTCAGTTCCTCTTTCTCCTTCCCCGTTTATCTATACTTCTCCCATTTTTATTTTTCTTTCTCTATCTGTACGTAGTAAAACAAAAATTTGTTTTTGCTGAAATAATGGTTCTTACTTTATTTTCAAAGAAACTATGTTTTAAAGTAATTAATTTTTATAAAAGTTTCACTCGTTTACAATCATCATAATTTCATTTTATAATATGGACATTAAATTTTTCTGTCAAAATAAATGTGTATAATAAGAGCAAGAAACAAAAAAAGAACATTTTGCAATGTTTCCCGATGTTTAATATTATCTGTCAGGAAATTTTAATACGGTGTTAATAACAAAAAATTAGCAGAGGTGGATTTAAGTGCAATAGCGCCCTAGTCACAATCATTTACGGTACCCCATTAATAAATAAATTTTTTTCGGTTATTGTATAAACATATTTTATTGCGTGTTTATTTTTGATACTCAGTTACTTTTTAATTATACTGAATTATTACAAATTTATTAACAACCATCATAGACAATCGATAAAAAGACTAAAATTAAAATTATTAATTCAAACGCTTCTTGCTTTGGCACTTTCAAAGTTGGTGATATTTTCTATAAACATTTCCATTCCTTCTTATGTCTCTTTTGACATCGTAATTAACTTAAAAAAGTTTAAAAACTTACAATCATTGTTACTGATCTAGAGAGAATAAATTCAAATCAAAACAGCGGTACTCTACTATTATTAGAGCGCGAAAATTTTTAGAAAAATATAAATTTTTAGTATTTGTTAATTCATTTATTTTACATTTGTGCACTCAGTGGCGCCTCTTTAGGCTTGTCGTCCATAGGCCTAATAAACTTTTTTATTTTTTCTTCAGATCTTCATTTTGAAAAACCATACAAATATATTCAATTTCCATTTTCGCCAAAGCTTAAATGCTTGGAAAGGTTAAATCAGAACACCTTGTACAGTGTACATACGTTAAATTAAAATAATAAGCTTTTTTTGTACTAAACTGAATAGGTAGTATTTTTATTTTCCAACAAAAAAAAAATCAGTTTGTGGAAAATGTATTGAAAGTGGAAAGGTAAATTGTTGACCCTCCTCATGTGCTTCATTCAAAATTTGCACGCAAAATTTAAGGACTAATTAACTTACCTCAAGGAAGATTAATCCTAATTTTCCGAGCTTGTCCGAAGATATAATTACATTCTAGTTCCCGTGAAACCTACTTATTGGCACGAACTGTTGAAAGCAGAAAGGAAATGTGACTCACTTCTTATCACCTATTTCTTGCTGACACTATTATAACATTCCAGTGAAGTGGTTGTAAAGGGTGTAAAATCGTCTATAATCTAAGGAAGTTATCAGGGTGAGCTGGGTAATTATATCTTCGGAAAAGTTCGGAAAATTTACCAGTTGCGGATGTTTTTATTCTTTATGGAATTCTTATTTAAATTTTATCAATCGGTATTGAAATATTTGCTATTTTTATTAAGGACAAGGTATGTACTCTACTAGCAGATATTAAAGCCATGAGGGTTATAAGTTTATATGTCAAATGTATTTAACTTAGTGACTCTAGGGGATACCAGTCTCCTAAAATTTTAAAAGTGTATCGGGGTTCCAAGTGAACGCGTATTTTGGGTTTTGTATATTGGAAACGCCCTTGAGGAATCTGTTTATTACTTTTTCATCGCTTTCCCTTATAGGATTAAGTATTAAAATTAGAGTTGATCTGTAGGAATTTATTATTGAATATGAATTACCCTTGTTTAATAATTCTCTTAAGAAATTTAGATACGTGTCCAGAAAGTATTCGAAAGGATCTAATTGTTTATTCTGACAAAATTCCCAGTATTTTTTAAGGCAGACTGAATACTGTTTTAGGGTACAGTAAGTACCTGATCCCCAAGTAATTGGTACCGGTTTTACATTCTAATTCATCGCTACCTATTATAAGAATGTCGTCCAAATAAAAAACTGTAATTATGTCCATAAGTCGTAGTTTTTTTTTTACTATCGGCTCTAACAGTTTTGTAAACAGAAATGGAGCTATATTCAAACCAAAAAGTAAACAGATAAACTCATAGGTAGAATTTCTAAAACGAAATCTAAGATATTTCTTATATTTTTTCTCCACCGAAACTAGAAAATATGAAACTTTAAGGTCTATGTTTGAGACATAACAATCTTTCCGTAGAAGCTTTAACACACTTCTGAATTTGAAATGAGGTGCTTTAATAAAGTTGTTGAGTTTTTTAAGAATCAGAATAAATCTGTTTCTTCCGTTTAGTTTTTTAACAAGTAGCTAGACAAAAATTGTTCTTTTAATGGGCGACATTTTTTAACTGCACCAATATCTATTAATTCTTTGATAGAATTTTCATAGTCTTTAAAAAGGCTGGGCGGAATTGTTACATTAGGTTCGCAGAACTGCTTAAGTTTAAGATGAAAAGGTATTTTTATTCTTCTCACCCAGGTGAGGACCATTTTGTCATTAGTGATTTGTTCCCACGCACGTAGGTTTTTAGAAAGAGAATCTGCATAGGTGCTTACCACTAGCAGCTCAGCCACCTGTGACGGCAATTCTCCTGTGTCTCCCTTTTTTACCTGTTCCAGTCTGCTGGTTCCCTCCTCTCGGCTCCACTCTTTTTTCCTCCCTTTGTATTGAGAGCGCTGGTAGTTTAAATTACGTTTGAATTGGGTCTGAGAAGGACCTGGTAAAGTAGATGGCTGCCAGCTTGTTTTCTTAATTTCAGAGCTGGCCTTCTTTATTACCTGATCATTTCAAATCTGTACTAAACAAAAATTCATCAATCCCTAAATTTTTGGAAACTTTTCTGCAGTCGAGATTCAAATGAGGTTATTTTGTACTTGCGAGAGCTGATATCGCATAATGTACGTTTGTAACCAATTGACAAGCATCTGTAAAGGTTCTTAAAATTCCAGATTGGTCTTAAATCGCAAGTATGCTGTCCATTACTGTACCTATCGCTCATAACCCATGTGATAATTGTTGATGTAAGGCTACCCTAAAGTTGTCGTGTTCAGCAGCCCATTTGCGCAAATACGGCAGAATTACGTTATTTAATTTATTTGAGGTGGTATTTGGGTTTCATAATTCGCTGAAAATTTAAATTTTCCCACTATTTCTTCCCGTTGCTCCTTGGTTAGTTTTTTTCTTAGATACTTATTCCAGCGAACCACGATTTCCTCATGGATCGCGTCTCCCATACCATTGTCTTGATTTGGCCTTGGACTACTCTCAGATTCAATATTCGTATCCTCATTTATATGTATATCTGCTTTAAATGAGTTTAAGTCGTCCGCGACTGGTGCAGAATCTTCATTATCTGATTATTCTGTAAATACGATACCTATTTATTTAACAAACTGTCTCATTTTTATGGTTGTGTTTATGTTTTATTTTTTATTCATATGCGTCAGCTATCTGCACAAAATCGCTCGATTTCGATTATTGAGAGTAACGTACGTTACCCTTTTAATAGCAATGATAAAAATATAAGTATCATTATTATTTGTAAATGTTATTAAAAATCGCACAATTCTCATTTCTAGGAGTGACGCACGTTATGCTTCATTTCGAATGTATCCTGACAACGCACGTTGTCTAGTTTTAATTCAATATATTCGCTAGGAAAGTCGTAATCAGGGGAAAAACAATAAATGACCCTATCACATTTTTTAGTAATTAATTCCAATACCTGATTTATCAAAATATGACAAGTCACATGATTGCATTTTATACAAATGCTTTTGCATTTGTTCCAGCTGCTTTTAATTTTTTTATTTCTTCCCTCTTCTCATGTTAATTAGGAGAAAGTTTCCTTTTTGGAATTTTGTTGAAAACTTCACTAGATTAACATACTCTTTTTTACGTCTTACACCAATAAGCACGAAAACGGCATGATATAATAGTGTCAGCAAGAAATAGGTGATAAGAAGTGAGTCACATTTCTTTTCTGTTTTCTACAGTTCATGCCAATAATTAGGTTTTACGGGAACTACAAAATAATTATATCAAGGACAAGCTAAGGAAAATTAGTATTATCTCTAGTCTGCACAGGGCATCTCTCCATCACCCAACTTTTAGGTCATGAAATTACTCTCTTCCTTCGATTAGCCAATCTAATTTCCTAAATGACTTTTTAACTGTTGATAGTTTTATAGAAATGACGGTCTTTTAGTTTTAAGTGAATTGAAATTTGCTCATCCGCAAACAAAATAAAACTGGAAAACACATTTGGAACTTTTCGAATCGCGGCAGCCGTTATCTAAGTTGGCGCTGCTAAGTAAATCTATCTTGGGTTTCGTATTTACAGATTGCATTGTCTCTCTCACTCTACCAATTAAGAAGAGCATAAATCACATTAAGGAACTTAATTCCGAGAACTGTACTAATATTTTAAGCATACACGGTTTAGAGTTAGAAATTCCATCCACTCCACAGATATCAGAAACTCATCGTTTGTTTATCCAGTCGAAGTAAATCGTGTTTTAATTTCTTTAAATTTGCAACTTAATGCGAGATGTACCAAATTTAGAAATTTAATTAATTCAGAAGCGAACTGTAATTACAGACATATTTCAATAATTTTAGATACACGTTATTATTTAAAGATAAAGTGTGTTTTATTTACTTTCTTAAAATTATTTAATAGCTAATGTCACGGACATTTTCTGAGACGATAATATGGATTTATTTAATATCAGTGCAGACGCCGAACCAAAACAAATGTAATAGATAATTATAGTATAGTTGTTCAAAAATAATCAATTACAAAAAAAAAACCATTAGTATGTCTAGTGATGTGAGCTGATATCGACACGGTCATACTGAAAATGACTTATCATGTTATTTTGCACTGTGACGAGAAAATTCCAAAATTGTCACGTGTGTCAAATTTTAATATGACGACGTCATTTTCATTATGATGGTTAAAACAAGCCGATTTCTGCCTTTCTCGAATATGTGAGTGGAAGAAGCAGATTAATTACTGAATTAAAATGGTTGCGTTTTCCCAATTGCTGATTTTTTTAGTGGAACTTTTAAAATGCTTTGTTTATTTGATTATGTAGCTCATACAGGGATTATTTATTAAGAGCAGTGTCATACCAACCTCAGCTCAGTTGTACTTTAAACTTTCAATTTTCACCAGAAATCCAACTTAAATCTATAAACCACTGTTAACATTTTTCTGTAAGTAATATCGAAAAACAAAGACATATCATTCATCCTAAATACCATACAAATTTAACATATAATAATATAAACAATCAATACTGATGTGTATTTATTTATTAATAGGAAATACGATTATATAGTTTCATAAAATGACACCAAATAAAATGTTCGTATTTCTTATTAATACAGAAAATAGGCATCTGTATTAACTGTAATTTTATATACTAAATCCATATGGTATTTAAGATGAATCATGTAGTGTTCTCATTTTTCGTTCTCATCAATAGAAAAATTTAATAGCGATTTAAAGTTTTCTGTTGGTTATCCTTGCGACGAAGGCATGCTAACGCCGCCTTAAGGAGTAATAACTCCTTAAAATTTATACTTCAAAAATTATTTATTTTAATTTCATTTTTAAAGGCATCAAGATATAGATATTGTTTTATTTATAATAGTTTTTACACAATTTGGAGTTAGTAATATAATATTTTGTTGTTTTATTTCTGTATAATAACCGTCATTTTATATCACTAAGCATGTCGATTTCGAAAAAAAAAATTATTTAGTTATTTAAGTAAATTATTTTAACTCATTTATTGCGAACTCACTAACCAATATTGGTTAGTGGGTCACGGTTCACCGAGCCGTGACGGTTCGGTGAACCGTGACAATAGTTTAGGTATAAATAGGGTAGATTGTTAGCATAAGTTTAGTTTTAATCATCTCCAGATGATGCCAACTTGGTTGGCGAAACGCGGGTCGAGTGCAGTATATGGTGTTTTGGCGTTTCGTGGAAAACTACGTCAGTGTTAACTAAACCAAGACAATTCTCTTCAACTTATATTTTGATCCTTACGGTATCCTTATATTACCCTATTTATCCATACTTATCCATATATCTAGCCCAGTTTTCTATATCGATTATAAAACCAATATAATTTCACTATGTCTAACCAAATCGAGAGCTATGTACTTGAGAGTATGTACTAGAGTGCTTATCAAAGGACTGAAAAAGAAGCGATGGTTACTCATTATTCACTAAAGAATAGCTGTCAACAAAATATATAATTTTTTATTCGTTTCGGTATAATATGTTACCATAGGTTGTTATTGTACTCATTTTAAACATTTGGTTTTAATTTAGTGCAAGCTAATATTTACACTTCTTTTTATTTCTTTTGATGAACTCGATCCGTTATATTTTAATGCATTATGCACCTGTTCGGTGTGCCTCGGTGTGTCCGTAGAAAACGTAAAGATAAATAAAGATAACGTAAGAATAAATAAGGATAACGTAGGGATATATAAATATAACGTAAGGATAAATAAGGATAACGAGAGGATAATGCAAGGACGGCGTTGGGATAAATAAGGATAACGTAAGGATAAACAAGGATACATAAGAATAAATAAGAATAACGTAAGGATAAATATAAGTTGCAGAGAATTGTCTTGGTTTAGTTACAAAATGAACCATCATGCTAATAGATATAAAAAATGCGGACCATTCCTATCGATATTGCCGGGGTCGAACCCACAGTTACGATAGATAGATGTCTAGTTACGCTTGCTATCGTGCGTTCTAGTCCACTGAGCCGGTTGTGTGTATTCAAACACCGTTTCCAGTATCCTGAATTTCGCTAGTTCAGTTTATACGATAATGTATTTATGAAATTATAATAACGACTACATACATCCCCTATCTAGACTTATATCCTATTCCCATTATTTAGATTGTAGTTAAGACGGCCCATTTTAAGAAATTCTGCAAAATGAACCTCCATAAGAAATAACATGGGATTTTGGCCCAGAAGCTGCATAGCCTATCTATTTTGAAAAAAAATATTAAAACACATACTTCTAGGTCATTTGTAATTTGTGACTGTAGTTTGCCATTAAATCTCTATGGAATTTACAAAAGGCACACTAAACTGCGATCTTGTAACGTCGAAAGCAGACGTTTTTTCTTGGATATAGAAATAGAAAGTGCGTCCCCCAGCCAGTAGGTGTGCATATTATTGGCGGTGTACCAAGAAGAGTGGCCGAGTTTCTTAATCTACCAAATTCCTAAAATTTTACTGGGCACTGCTTTAGACGAAGTGGTGCAAGTATGGTTGCAGAGTCTAGTGGACATTTACTAACAGTCAAGCAAATTGATGGATGGAAATATTCGAAAATAGCAGAGGGCTATACTCAAAAATTAATAATTGGAAGTTGCAAAAATAAATCTTCGTGAAAATTCAGACAGTGATATTCATTCAAAGTTACACATGCTTAATATAGAGAGAGAGATGAACTGGTGTCTGCATCATCTTCAAATTCTATTTCAACAAATGTTTCTACAGCAGCTGGCGTAGTGATACCAGGAAATTCCAATTGTACAATCAATGTTTATTTACCTGATAAAAATTAGTTTCTGTTCAATATATGTATTTTTTAGTGTTCCTCTGTTAATGAAATAAAGGTAATTGTCAAAATTCTCGTCTTTTAAATGATAGCTGTGTTTTTATATGCAACGATATTGACGGTGATTGTTAAAAAAATAGGTTTTTGTGATAGGTTTTTATATGCAGTGGCGCCATCAGAAGGAAGAAGATATGAATAAAGTTAATCACATAGTACATTTAAGGATATTAGATTACTTACATACCATAAATCGAAATTAGTACCTTACGAAAATAATGCAATTTCAGTTCCTTACACAGAATTCCATTAGCTGATGTAGATTTTTAAATTGAATCAGAGTAAGCAAAGTGAATGATTCGTTTGAGTATCTGGGCCGCACATGAAAAATATACCTAATATGAATAGCAATAAACAGTTGAGAGCTGTTTCGTGTTGTCCTGGAAATATTATTCAAAGAAAAACATTGGTTATTCATAGAAAGATTTAGTTTTCTCGAGCGCGATTACGCATTCGAAAATATTTCTTTGTGAAACGATTTATCACAGGATTTCAGAATTGGAATAAGACAGGGAGTAGAGTAAGGCATTTGGGACTTAGTGTTGGTGAATAGAATTATAAATTAGTTTCCAAGTACATGTAAGATAAGTTGCATAAGCCCTCGAGTATACACGACTTGCATTAATAACTGCTTGTTCCGTTTAATACACAACATGTTTTAAGATTTAATTTTATAAATGAGCTATATCATTTGTCTCAATTAAATGCGTTTTCATGTAGCAAGTTTTCCTTGAGGTTAGAAGGATTTCTAATAATACCTGCATACAAAGTGTATTTATGTACATAATAAATGGTATCTTATTGTGATACACCGCCAAGGCCAGACCTCGGTGAAAGAGTTAATGTTCTGTAAAAGCAAAATGATTTACTTAGAATATTAAGGTTCTTTTCCTACCAGACTTGAAGTAAATCATAACCGAAGATATAATACAACGCTTAAAATTTGTAACGAAGTGATATTATTTTATAGAATTAAGTTAGGTAACTGGGTGCTATTTGTCTGTTTCGAGAAATATTTTAACCATTGCAGTACTGCGCTTTTAATAAGTGGTATTGTCAGCTGATCATTAATAACAGTTTAATTGTTAATTATAGATGGGTAGTATTGATATGTTTTTATGAACATTCCACATAGGCCGAGTGGGCGGCAGTACGTGAATCGCGAAACGCGAAGCGCGCATTTTGCCCCGGAATCCTTGTGCCCGCGCTACCGTGAAAGAGCCCGAGACTGGGAACAATCAAATTAGTTCCCGTCTGACTGCCAACCGAAGCACCACGCCGACTTGGACAGTAAGTAAGCTCGTGAGTATAAAGATATTGGTATTTAAATTTACTGCGAAATTATTCTAAATCAGTAAACTGGTGACGTAGTTGTAATATACCGCGCATGACTACCGCGTCTCATTCTACTTCTGCTGTTGGCAGTGTTTAGTAGCATGAGGATTTTGCAGACAAGTTAGTCCCCGTCTGACCGCCAACCGAAGCACCACGCCGACTAGGATAGTAAGTAATCTTGTGAGTATAGAAGTACATAGGTATACAAATGTAATTGCGAATTTTTCTAAGTCGGTAAAAGGTGACGTAGTTGCAATATTCCGCGCATGACTACCGCACTCATCCTACTTCTGCCTTTGGCAGAGTTTAGTAGCTTGACGATTTTTCGCACAAGTCAGTTGCCGTTTAGCTGCTGACTGAAGAACCACGCCGACCAGCATAGTAAGTAATCTTGTTGTGAGGATCCAGGTATAGGTTTGTTTCAAATTGAATTCGGGTGACGTATTGCTATATTCCGCGCATGACTACTGCGTCTCATCCTACTTCTGCTTTTTGGCAGAGTTTAGTAGCTTGAGGATTTTTCAGAGCATCCGAGAGAGTCCGTTGCTGCCGCCCGTACCGACCAGACGTGCCGACCCCGACCGCTCCAGAGAGAAAGCAGCCCCGGATCCGCAAGTAAGTAGCAAGGTTTGATAAAGGTTTGGTAAAGTCTTACTGTGCTTGTATTGGCGCTTGCTTCCCCTCCTGGTATCCGTCCGTCGTCTGTTTGACCGATTAATTATTGTTGGTTACCTTGTCACCGCTTCATTCTCCGTATTACCGTATCGAACCGCTTGACCGCCCACTTACTACCCCGCTCGCCCGTAGTTAAGACCGTTGTAGTATAAGTTGTAAATAACCTAGTAATGTAAGAACCATTAGCAGTAGGATAGTCACTAAGGTGTATTATAGTGTAAACAATAATTAGTGCGTAGAATAAATGTAAATATATTGAATAAAAGCCGTTTCATTAACTGTAGTGTGTAAGTTGCCTTTTTCCCGACCCCTGGCTTAGCCGTATCTTCACTGTAGTTGCCCGGCCTCTATCGTCCCGCCGATAGAGTAAAGTGGTGTTTCTGCACTCTAAACAGAAACTGGCGCCCGAGATATCCGTACCGTGAGTACCGCCGTAGTGTTGGGCGTCAAAGTGACACTTCCGCTCTTGTGTAGACCAGCGAAGTACGTCACAAATTTACAACTGGAAAGTTAAATTGTTGAAAACCAATGTCCAATCTCATTTACAATAAGTAGGAAAAATGCATACCGTGTATAAATTGTTATTCATTTGGTAATTAACTACTAGGGATTTCACCTACAACTAATTCACATCAACTTTCTTTGAAAAATTAAATTAGACTCCTGACAATTTACGTTAATCCCGGAGCCGATTCTCAATCGGCCTGTTTGAATTCCCAAAAACACACAGAAGGTGTTTAATCATTCTCCAATTTACCCGCAAACATCGCAGTGTGTATACGGCGCGAGAATAAAAATAAATAGTAACAACTATGTTACAGTTTTGTTAGTGTTTGTTAATAGTTAGACTGCAAAAAATTGTTTCTCGATTTGATGACTTTCGGGTCGATGTATTGAGTGTAACAGAAAATTTATGTTTAACCATACTAACGACGCTAAACCGCGTCATGAATCAGAAGTTCATCGTAGTAATAAAGTACGAAACATATCAGGACAACCTGCGTAGATCGCGTTTCTTTACGATTTGTGCATTGTTTTGTTCGCTGTCTATGAAATAAAATAAACAATGAAAACTGAATCAACCGCTATCGGACATTTGCACTTGTGTATATCTGCCTGCCGTCTGCACCAATCATCAGCGCGTATTTTGTTCCCTATCCTGGCTAACGCTGCAAAACTTATGTGAATAGACTTTAGATACAACCCTAAATTTTTTGTTTCAACAGCGGGGATCAATACTTTGTTTTTCATCATAATTTTAAAATTAGATCACTGATAACTTTGCTACTATCCTTACCAAACACCAATACAACAGTTTTAGATTCATTTAGAGTTATGATGAGTATTAGATACTTCAGCAATTGTTTCCAAATCAGAGTTAATCTTATCTCAAACTAATAAAAAATCATTAAAATAAAAGGAAAAATATAGTTGTGTATCGCCAGCATACTGATGGAGTGAACAGTAATTTAAAAAAGTGTGAAAGTCAGAAGCGTATATAGAAAATAAAAGGAGTCCAAGAGTCTATTTTTTGATTAAGAAAATGTGACTCTAATGTTAGTTCAGCGAGAATCATTTAAGAGAACGAATCCTTCAGGCTAGAGGGCAGTTCAGGTTGAAGCAAAATATTTTTCAAATTCTAAGATTTTCTTTAATAAAGAGAGCTCTTATGAGTTTACAAAAACATGGAGGTCATATCGAACAATTTCTTTAGACTGGCTACTTTCTTTATTTCTACTGTTTTTTTTGTAACTAATGAATTATAGATGATTTTAAGAAAATAGGGTGTATTAAATTTCTTATCTTGTTATAACGCTTCTAATTTATAAATAATTGTAAATTGTTGATCCATTGCACCTACCAATTTAGGCACTAATAATTTTCATCTTATCTCTAAAACGAAATATTTTCTCGAATTTTTTTTAAGAGACATAAAATCTAAAATGGATGGTTAATTTAAAAATGATAGTTTGACAGTCACTGGCGCAGGTACTACAAAACTGGGGGTCAATGGATACTGGAACTCCTTAATTTTGAATATTTGACAATTAATTTTTGTTTCTTTTCTTCAAACTGACACTTTAAACTGTACCACTGTACCAAATTTTAAATAAATATCTTACGAGATACTCGAGTTATTTAAAAAGAATATTTTTAAACTTCAGACTTTGATATACAGAGTATATCGAACATGGGGGTCTAAAATGGAAAATGGCATTGTGAAAGTCCTATTATTTTTGCTCAAGGAATCCATGGTTACCGAATAGGCCTCCTTTTTCCGGACACCCTATAGAATAATATATTAGTATAATTTTTCCGTTCAGATTTATTTTAAACTAACTTATTTGGAACCACATGGTTTTATATTTTTGTAGCGCAAGCAAAAAAGCTTTATAAAGTTTATCTAATTGGAAGCCTACGCTAAGCTTTTGAAAATTCATTCAAAAATAAAACGTTAAATAATTTTGCATATTGTAAATTAAGAAATAATTAAGTGTACATAAAAAACAATATTTAAATGTGCAGTTACTAACCTTACATAAATATGAAGTATTTGTAGGATTCCAATTTTTCTTCGTATTTTGACGGCCAATTCTTTTCTTCTTTGAGGATTCCGTGGGAAAACTTTCATTTTAAAACCTTTTTTTGTCATTCTTGGTCAATACACAGCACTACAGTCCGGTACTTTTACTAAGTAACACCACATACTAACTGATATTACACAACTAAAACTATGTGATTCTACTGTTATCTATTAAAATCTACACTGAACGCCTTTTAAACACTACTCGTAATAGTTAATGTTAACATCCCACACCTTCAAACTACTTATTCAAAATACGCAATAAACCACCAGTACAAATTAAAATACACAGAAACTAAATGTAAACAAACAGTGAGTTTAATAAATGTGGACGTCGCGTACCATGTGACCGTCCGAGCCAATGAAAAAAATGACATATCTATGGCCAGACTCTTTACATGAGGGACTTTATATCTATCGTGGTAACTTTTGGAGCGCCCTGAATTAAAAAGTTTTTGCGAGATGTACATGCCCGCATGGCCATTATCTTCAAGTTCGTGTATGGTCAAAAAGTATCTCCCTGCAGTGTATTGACAATATCACGGAAGACGCGATAAATCAGTTGACGAAGCCATAGATTTTAAGAAGTATAATAAAATCATTAATGTTATTATGCGTATTTTAAGTGCTATTCAGAGACACCTCCACTGTTAATGTACAGTAAACGGGTGTTGTAAACCAATAAGCGAACAGTTGAGAAAATAGTGGTTAATGTTTTGTGTAATGTTGATATTAAAAGTAAAAACATTTTACTACTTATATCAGACACAACAGCAATTATGTGCAAAACTGACAAGCGTTTACGATCCACGTATCTCAATATGATCAAGTAACGTGTCTGATGCATGCCATACATATTGTAGCCGAAGAAGTACGTCATCAATATCTTGCAGTCAACGGATTAAATGCAAGTACAGAGGACGAATTTATAAAGGCCAGTTCGCGTCACCAACAACTTAAGGAGCGACTCTCTGGATTATCTTTGCCACCACAAATTGTACGAGATAGTGTACATGGTTTACTATTTCTAACATTTCAAAAGCGTTAAACAGTTTATAATGGAATTAAATTCCCAACAATCCAACGATATAAGATGAAATCAGACAGCAATTCAAATACCAGACATTCAAGCGCACTTACATGAGCAATTCGAAATTTTAATTCAAGCATGTACAAAACTAGAATGTACTACACTACCTGAAGAGGAATCTGTAAATGTAGTCCATAATGTGCAAAATTCACTAGGTGGCTTATCGGATCGTCGTGTTTATACTGGTAAAAATAAATCACTGTGCGTAAAAATTTTGGATTTAAAATTTTACACGCGTTTCGAGATGTGCCGTGGAGGAACTCTTAAATTTACGCCGCTGACAACGATCGACATAGAACCCTACTTTTCTCTATACAATGTGATGTATCGACCAAATCGTTCCAACCTGAATGCTGTTCACGCAGAACAAATTCTGATAATATCAATCTAGTATATATTTATGCCCGCGAAGCATGGCTTTTACTTCCTACTGTGTGGCACTGATGAATTTGGGAAAACGAAACCGCTATTTACTAGGTACAGTTGGAATTATGTTTTGTCGCAAAAATTGATCGCAAATACATCATAGATATTTGTTTGGGGTTTATGCATTATATTTTTGATTCTCGTTTTTTTTTTTTATTTTCTTATACCTAATATGAGGAAGTATAGTAATCGTGATTTTTTTTTCGATCTCGAAATTTTGATTGATATATACGTTTTGAACCCTGACTCCATTCTGACTATTTTCCAAATGATGTCTGTCGGTGCGTGTGCGTGTGTGCGTGATTGCGTGTGTGCGTGAGTGCGTGCGTGAGTGCGTGCGTGCGTACGTGCGTGTGTGTGTGTGTGTGTGTGTGTATCTCTGCGATAACTCAAAAAATACTAATGGGAGACTTCCCAAATTTGGCAGTTAAGATTGTCAACAACATTTCAGGTGACACATTAAATTTGGTGAATGTGGTGCCGCCAGAAGAGGCATGATGAATGAAAGAAGAAAAAAAGTACAATTTTGGGAAAAAAAATTAAAATTTTTATTGCATTTCTGGACGAATCTCAACGAATTATAATGAAAAAACATAACTTAACGTAAGAAGAATCTATCTGCATGTCTGTAGTATCACGCTAGCAACCACAGTTTTTCAGATAAAGCTTTAAAATTTGGTACACTTGTTCTAAAGGCTAAAGACAATGAAAAATTCGGTAATGAGCAAAATAGGCCAGCTGAAAGGGGTCTACTGGACCCAAACTTTTTTTGTATTTGACTTTACAAAAAAATATATTCTTGACGAAAGATTATAAATCATGTCTACTATATCAAGCGAATAAAATATATTTTCCAAGTACTTAAATAAAGCTGACGTAAACTGAAATTTTGTACATATTTAGCCTCATGGTTATGATAAATCTGGCAGTTTGACATTTGAAATATCTATGATAAATCTGGCAGTTTGATATTTGAAATATCTAACTTCGTTACAAAAATGTCAATGTCAATAAGAAAAATTTTTTAAAATATATGACATGAATTATTATTGACAGTATCAATGGACGCTGATAATTAATTATTAAAAATTTTTTATGAAATATTTCAAGGTACGTTTTTAAAATTTAATTGAGGTAAGTGGAGAATTAAACATAATGGATGATATATACTGGTATAAGAAAGTTATGTGCTGGCCACATCAGATATTTTTAATTTGTGTAAAATACTCATAGCCAAGAAAAAATTGACATGCTTTGCCAACTAATTTTAAGTGAATACGTAAATAAATAAAGATAAAATTGGCTTAGTTTCAGTTTAGTGGCAATTATTTTTTAAACTGTGTAAAAATGTATACATATGTCATGTGCGTACGAGTACATAGCAATTTATTCAAAATTTCAAATTAAAAATTGCAACTATTACATATTTTGGGCATATCCCGTAAACTCTAACAGGATCGCATAATGGTTTACAGTACTTAAAAAACGAAAAGAAAAACTATGTCATTCATAATCTTTTGAGATTTTCCAATATACATATTAAGAAAGTTGTTTTCTCTACTTTTATGCTCTGCTTTAAGGGTTCTAGGCCTCTTGACGGGCAGAAAATGTAAGGAAAAGTTAAAATTTCTAATTTAACTTTGTAATAAAGTAAGTAAATTTAGTGCCTCAGTTAGAGTTTCCAGCCGGTACATTTGATGTTATCTTTAATTTACCTCCCTGCAAGAGTAATTAGCCATAAACGAAATGGCATGGAATCATTTTTATTTTTATTTTATAGGGTAATTTCTTTACTACTTAACACATTTTTACCACGTAAACAGTTTCACGGTCTAAAAAATATCTGATGTGGCCAACATCATTCACCGAATCATTCACATGTAGAATTTATAAACTTTTTGGAAAACTGGCTGAATCAAAATATATTAAATATATCTCACACATTTTTATTGTTTGGAGATTTTAACATTAACTGGAACTCCAATTTAGGGCATTGTAATCGCTTAAAAAATGTAATCAATGATTTTGATTTAAAGCAGATGGTCAACTCCTGCACGCATACGTTTGGAACTGGCGGTAGTATTATCGATTTAGTCATAACCAATAATAAAAATGTGGAAGTTTCTGTTTTAAATGAGCCAAATATAACTGATCACAGTATTATAGCAATTAGCTTACCGAAAATAAACGAATCTAAAACCCGTACGACTAGAAGTAGAATTAAAGACAGAGATATAGGTCAATTTCAAGCTGAAATTGCTAAATTTGTAACCAATTTTAACTACAGAAATAATATCAACGAAAAATGTAATATATTTACTAGGAATATGTTAAAAATAGTACATAATTTTATGCCTAAGAAAGAAGTTATGTTACATGGGACAGATAAAGGATGGTTTAATGAAAACGTTCTTAATGCTATAAAGCAGAGAGAAGAAAGTTATAAAAGATACAAAGTAACAGGAAATCAAAATGATTGGGAGTATTACAAGTTGAAACGTAATAAAGTAGTAGATGTTGTAAGAACTGAGAAGTGTAGGTTTTTTGAGAGTAAAGTTGACTTTTGTAGAGGTGACTCAAAGATGATGTGGAAATCTTTAAAAAGCATCATATCTTGTAAAAATAGGGATGTCATTAGTGAGGTAATGTTTGGAAACGAGATATTAAATAATATGAATCATATCGTGGAAAGATTCAATGAATTTTACATAAATAGTGTGAAGGAAATTGTCAATGGAATTCCAAATAATGCTAAATATTATCAATTGGAGCATAACCCCAACAAATTTTTTAACTTCCATTTATTGGATAAAAGTGAACTCAAAACTATAATCTTTTCATTAGCAAATAAAAGCAGCCCCGATGATATTGGAATGATTTTTTATAAAGATTTCTTTGACGTACTAGCTGATCGGCTTCTTAACATTATAAATACTTCGTTGGAAGTTGGAGTTGTTTCTGATGCATTGAAAATCTCAACTATCGCTATAATAAGAAAAGTAGCTAAAACCAAACCAAAGGCAGAGGAATTTCGTCCAGTAAAATAAATATGCTAGCAGCGATTGACAAAATATTGGAAAAAGTTGTATATGTGCAAATGTTACAATTTGTGTTAGAAAACAATTTGATATGTAAGTTTCAGTCTGGCTTTAGGGAAGGACATAGTTGTGAAAGTGCATTGCAGTATGTGATTAACGAATGGAAAGAAGCATGAGACTCAGGAAAAGTGACCGGTATAGTTTTTTTAGATTTAAAGCGTGAATGTGAAACGGTAGATAGAGATAAACTACTAAAAAAATTGAAAGAATATGGAGTTGATGGAGTTGTACATATGTGGTTATGTAGTTATTTGAGTGGCAAAATGCAAAAAGTAAAGTATAACGAGTATGTATCGACAGCAAGTGGTATAAATGTTGGAATACCGCAAGGAAGTATTTTGGGTCCACTTTTATTAATTTTATACATTAATGACATGGCAGCTCTGTTTAGTAACTGCTGCTATGATTTGTTTGCAGATGATACGGTCATTTATATAACAGAAGAAAGCGGTGGGTCGATGATGAATAGAATGAATGAAGTTCTAAATGAAGTGAGTGAATGGTTAGAAGTGAATAAACTGAAGTTGAATGTATCTAAAGCAAAAGGTATGATAATGAGAACACAGAGGTTTAAAAACGAAATAGAACAGCAAGGACGAGAGTTTAGAGCTAGTGGAGAAGTGATTGAAGTCGTCAAGGAGATTAAATACTTAGGAGTAATCATAGATGATAGACTTAAATTCAGTAATCATGTCAATTATGTGTGTAAGAAGATTGCTAAAAAGATTGGTGTGTTAAAAAGGGTTAGTTGGTATCTGACTATAGCAAGTAGAAAATTAGTATACAACACTATCGTTTTACCGCACTTTAATTATTGTAGTACGGTTCTATATCTCGCAAACCAAAGCGACATGGATCGTCTGCAAAAGTTACAGAACAGAGCCATGAGGGTAATATTAAAATGTAACATTTACACTAGAGTGAATGACATGTTGAAAATATTGGGTTGGATGAATGTGTACAATTATATCGAGTTCAATGTTTTGATTCTCATACATAAAACTAAATTGCAACTGGTATCTCCCTATCTGCAAGAAAATGTGCAAACTTTTGAAGATTTTCACAGCTATAACAATAGAGGTAGAATAAATTTTATATTGCAACGAGAAAACACAACTGCTGCACAGAGGTCAATTTTTTTTCAGGGGTTTAAATACATATTATAGCCATAGTAGGGAAGCTAAGCAGGCTAGTAACATAGCTTCTTTCAAAAGAATAGTTAGAGATATTTATATGTAGGATTTCAATTACATGTATTAATATAGTTAAAAGAAGAATTAATTTTTTACAGATAAGTTATGATAGGTGTATAGTTAAGAGAGAAAGTGTTAATTTTATTTTTCTATTTAAATAGGTGATATTTATGGTGCATATATGTGTGTATGTGTGCATGTGTACATATGTGTGTATATATGTATATGTATACATATTTTTTTCTCGTACCACTGTAAAATTGTAAAATATGTATAGCAAAGTGCTAAATAAAGGACTGTTATTATTATCATAACTTTCTTATACCGATATATATTATCCTGATCTAAAAAAAATCATTGTATTTAATTCTTCACTTACCTCCTAACCCCATTTTATGAGGCCAAATGTGTAAAATATTTCAGTTTACATCAGCTTTATTTAACCCTGCGTTAACCGCGTCTCGATTTGCAACGATGTTACCCGCGTCTGAGCGTGGTGCTTACCAAGTATGTAATTTCAATAGTTTAATAGACTTACTTGTAATAACAGGTCATAACTGCTATGGAAGAAGAGGTATAATGTTTTTTAAATAAACAAAATCTCCCTTAAGTCAAACTAAAACTAAAATTCAAAATATTTATTTGGAATTTTCAGTCTTCCTCCTGATTCCAACAGATAGTACAAATAGTTTTCGAATGTTCTCTGCAAATGGGCATACAAGGAGAAATTTGGTTTGCAGGATGCTGTCTTTATTTTCCGGTTTTTACTCGTAGAACAAAAAGCACAGTTTTCCCGTCTGTAAGAAACGCGCTCATTCAACTGCAAGCCAGTGCCAGAATTACAATTAAACTAATAAACACCAGACAAACACAACCATATCCCCACCACCTACTTGCTAAAATAGTAATAGAGGCATTCCTAAACGTTGAAGTTTATAAGTACAGCCCTTTTAATAACATAGGACATCAAAAGAAAAAGTGAGGGATTCGCTCATAGCACGGGTAATGGTGGTTAAGTACTTGGAAAATATATTTTATTCGCTTGATCTAGTAGATATGATTTATAATCTTTCATTGAGAATATATTTTTTTGTAAAGTCAAATACAAAAAAGTTTGGGTCCCTTGGTCCCCCTTTCAGCTGGCCAATTTTGCTCACCACCAAATTTTTTATTGTCTTTGGCCTTTAGAACAAGTGTACCAAATTTGAAAGCTTTATCTTAAAAACTGTGGCTGCTATCACGATACTACAGACATGCGGACAGATTTTTTTCATAAAGTTATGTTTTTTCATTATAATTCGTCGAGATTCGTCCAGAAATGCAATAAAATTTTTTAATTTTTTTTCCTGAAATTATACCTTTTTTCTTCTTTCATTCCTTATGTCTCCTCTGGTGGTACCACATTCACCAAATTTAATGTGTCACTTAAAATGTTGTTTACAATCTTAACTGCCAAATTTGGAAAGTCTCCCATTAGTATTTTTGACACACACACATCCACACACACATCCACACACACGCACTGACAGACATCATTCGGAAAATAGTCAGAATGGATTCAGAAGGGTTCAAAACGTATATATCGAACAAAATCTCGAGGTCGAAAAAAATCACGATTACTATATTTCCTTATATTAGTTATAAGAAAGTAAAAATGTTAGTCACATTATCAAGTTAATTCTTTTTTTAAATTAATAAACGTATTTATTAATTCAGTAGACGTTTTGACAAACTATATAATGATTTAGGTTCTAGATTTCCATTAGTCTGTTGTTAAAATAGCTACAAAGTCGTTATTTCTACAATATCAAATCAAATCAGACAAGATTTATTAATAGTACATAATTATCCCTTGCATACACTCGTGCCAAGAGCCATCCCAACATCCACATGTACAAGACACCCTGGCACTTGTTAGGTTGGAGGGGCAAGGCCGCTCAGGTTTTGAGAAGTAAATAAGAAGTTGAGGCCACCCCCTATCTCTCTTAGAGATTTATTGTGATATTTAACAATATATGTTTTAAAGGAACTTAAAACATCTGTAAAACTAAAAACTTAATATATTAGGATAAAACAGTAAAATTTTTATAAATAAGGTGGGAAAAATAATCACTGAAAAAACCCACTCACAATATTTAGAGGTTGGGCGGCTTTGTCAACGACGAATTTTTGTTTCCTTTTTATAAAAGTTAGTGATATTTGAGATTTTTGAATTTGTAGAGATAGATAATTTGGAAAGAAAATTTGGAATAAACAAAAATAAACAAACAGAAACGAAGAGCAGAGGGTAGGCAGATTAGAAGTTTATGTAATTGAATCAATTATTTTAATTAAAGTAATGGAAAGAGTTTTGGCTCCAGAGGTTGTCGGAAAATGAGCAACAGATATGGTGATATACAAAACAAACAATCCCTCTAATCTTCTCCTAATCCTTACAAAGAAAACTGGATATTACGGAAAATGGTTAAATAACAATTCATTAGGATCAGTAATTTGTTTTAAATATACAAAGTGGGGCAATAGTGCGGTCGACCTCGATATGTCGAGTTTTATGATAGCTAGAAACTTGATTTAACAACATAAATAAACTAGACAAAAAAGTCTATAACCGGAAATGATTTTCGAATATACAGGGTGAACGAAGACGATTCTACAGGGTTAACTAACATTTTCTTAAATGGAATGTCATGTATATCAGAACATTTTTTATTTTTAAAACCTCTTTGTGGACTTCTTCCACTCCTGTAATATTATGACTCTCTCCCAACCACTTGGATGTAACGATTTTTTTTATTAAAATTATGCTATATACACGTGTATATTAAAAAAAATCACTAGTCACAATTATCGATTCTAAGAAAAAATATGTTAGTACCAGTGGCCAAAAATAATTTTTAAATTTATAACTATTTAAACTGAATTTTCTCATTTTTTTCTAATTGAATACCCTGTATATTTTCGGACGATGTGATGTATAATTGAAAAACGAACATTTTTTGTACCTACATCCCTATGGCTATTTGTAAACATTTTCGATTTATTGAACAATAACTGCAAAATTCAGGAAAAATCCCCCATCATCTGTGGCCAAAATCCTTGTATACAGCCTTATCTATTAAAGGCGCATATTTCCTGATAGTTACCAATTTTTTTACTCTCTCCCCTGTCATAGCGATTTTTTTTAAATGACAACCCCCCACTTATTTTAAGGATTTTAATTCTCCTTATAATTCCGCATACAGCAATATGTGGTTGTGTAATGTTCTTTTGATTAGTTAGCTACTTTGGTATTTATAAAGAAAACTGATTTATGAAAAACTGAAAACAAAAAATTGAGATAACTGCTGAATTTTATCAATTTATTTGAAACAAATGAATAAGTTGACCGTTTTCTGAAGTCAATTTGGAAATGCTTAATTTTTATTTATTTTCACCGATGTGGTGAAAAATGGTTAGTTAACCGAAAAACAAAGAATTGAAATTTTAATTGAAGGGATATGGGGACAGCCAGCATACACAAGAAGAAGATGGTGTTTCATTCTTTCTGAAAGGGGACATACTAAAAGCTATGTATGAAACCACTGAAACCTGCCTGAAGAAGTAAATTAAACATGTTGTTGCAATTTCAACAAAATCCACATAGCACATACGAATGTTAGCTGCTGAAAATGAAATCAGTCGATCAAAATTATCCCTATTGGGTTCCCCAGAATCCACACTGCATGATGGAAGTCTGATACCCAGAAAAGTTGACATTTGATCTGACATTGTTTGGAATAAAAATTTTGGACCTATTCAGTAAAAAACATCAGCAGGTGAAAAATATTTGGAGTTGTACCCAAATAAGAACGACCCCGATGTTGCCATTAATGCTTTGTGGTTCCAGCAAGATTGAGCACCTCTCAATACCGCCTTACTGTTCAGAATTATTTAAGCGAATTTTTTTCTTCACGCAAGTAATAATGTATTATTTTATTTGCTGTTCTCTCAACTTGTTATTCATTTGTTTTAAATAAATTATATTTAAACAATGTTAAAATTTTCACAAAATTTAAAGCCACAGGGCGAATAAATTATGGAAATACAGCTAGGAGAAAATATTATTTTTTCCTCGACTTTTTCCATTTTTCACGGTCAATAAGTAAACCTACATTGACATAAAAAATAATAAATGACTAGTAATACGAAGTTTTGCTCATAAGACCTGGAGAGTTCCTATTCCGAAATTTTAATACAGCAGTTGTATGGTATGTCTTATATTCTGGGATTGGCGGGCTCAATTAACAGAATTTAACTATCGGGACAATATTCCCAGTCTATTATTCACCATGGGTCATTTCGATGGTAAAGTGGAAAACTTCTAGGCTTAGGAAATTGGGATTATTTCAAACACATACATTACCTTGTATAAATGTCACTGCTAACTAGTAAGCTTGATAAATTTCTTCTCGCATTTTTAGATTTTTCATGGCTAGTAATGATATACTACCAAGTTTCAATAAAATCGGTTTGTAAATAAAAATTCTATGAAAAAAAATTGTACCATTTCAGTTTTTTCAGAATATTTCAGGAACGAAGCTGAGTATGTCAAATTGGAAGAAATCTTTTTGCTAAGAACAACATACACATATTTTCAAATATAACCGCTCTCTGACGATTTATGTATCCCAATGGTGAGGAAAAAGTAGTCCATCCTGTAAATTTATCTCAGTGTAGTGCAAATTGTTAATAGTGCAGTATTTGTATAATACTGTTACGTGTTTGCTATCCACACAAACACCTCTACTCGTAGATTCGTTGACTGAAAGTCCAGGTAACACTTACTCACTACTTTATTTACTAATTAACAATTAATAACAATAGATTAATTACTGTCTTAACTATAATCACACTAGAACACTTATAAGTCTCTTTCTTATTGCTTCTTTACTCGCTCACGTTCAACTTAAGATTAAATCTCGGCCCACCGTGCGTCTTATTTATACATCCAATCTCCCGGTCTAGAGCACTCCAGAATATTCCCGGCCGTTCGTGTACAATTCCAGCCTAATCTAACCAGTCTGCACAGTCCAGTGGCGTAACACTGTCCCCTCCTTAAGCCTGAACGTCCCGATCAGGCAATTCATTATTCCCCGCATACTTGGCTAGTCTCTCTATGTGCACCACCTTCATCTTGGATTTTGGACTTTGCTGAATTCTATATACAACGTCGTTTAGTCTGGTGACCACAGTGTAAGGACCTTCCCAGGGCGGGTGAAGCTTCGGGGACCTGCCTTTCTTTCGTTGTGGGTTATATAGCCAAATTAAATCTCCAGCCTGGAACCCTCCTGAATTCGCCTTAAGATCATAACGAGCCTTCATGCGATCACTTGCTATGGCAATTCGGTCTCGTACCAGCTCATGAATGTTCCTTAGCTGTTCACCAACTTCATCGGCGTAGTCATTTACGGAAAGTCGCTCCTCATCCGGTGTGCCAAACACCAAGTCACATGGCAGTCTAATCTCACGTCCAAACATCACGCGAGCCGGTGTCTGTTTTGTTGTTTCATGAATGGAGGCCCTGTATGCCATAAGGAAAAGAGGTAAGTGACGGTCCCAATCTCTCTGATGTTTCTCAACCACTTTGGATAGGTGCTCCTCCATGGTTTTATTATATCTCTCCACCATTCCGTCTGATTGTGGATGTAGGGCTGTTGTTCTTGTCTTATGAATTCCCAGTAGGCGACACATCTTCTGAAAAACCCCTGATTCAAAGTTTCTTCCTTGATCCGAATGCAATTCTAGGGGCACGCCAAATCGACATACTAGATTATCTACCAGAGCTTGAGCGACAGTGGCTGCTTCTTGGTTGGGTATGGCATAAGCTTCAGGCCACTTACTGAAATAATCCATGGCAACTAAGATGTATTTGTTCCCATCATCTGTCACGGGGAATGGACCAGCTACGTCGATCGCAATTCGCTCAAAAGGAGCCCCTACGTTATATTGTTTCATTTGGCCCTTACTTCTTGTCCGTGGCCCCTTACTTGCCGCACAAACTTCACATTTGCGGCACCAAGCTTCCACATCTTGGCGGCTGTTCACCCAGTAGAATCGTTCGCGTACTTTAGTGAGAGTTTTGTTGATGCCAAAATGTCCGCCAGATGTTCCATTATGCACTTCCTGGAGTACTTTTGGTATGCGACACCTGGGAATTACCAATCTCAAAGTAATTTCCTTCCCGTCTGGACTTTCCCAAGCTCTTTTCAACAGTCCATCCTCTACTCTAAGGGAATCCCATTGTGCCCACAAAGCCTTCAGTCCCACTGCCTTGTCTGAAATGTCCTTCCAGCCTGGTCGGGCTCCTCTTTCTTTCCATTCCAGAATAGGACCAGTTTCTTGATCTTTTAACTGCTCTTCTCTTAATGTCTCTCTTGTCCAGTCGTCAGGAACATCAATTTTAACGGTGTTCACAATTATTATCCCTTGTTGTTTTTCTACCCGGTGGCAGTGCTTGCAGTCTTCCCGACAGGGTCTTCTGGAGAGAGCGTCTGCATTTTTATGGGATTTTCCAGGACGATGTTCGATTTTAAAATCGTACTGCTGCAGTTTTTCTATCCAGCGAGCTAGTTGGCCTTCCGGAGTCTTCAATTGCAATAACCACTTTAATGCAGCATGGTCGGTCCGAACCTTAGTGTTGTCCATATAGGTACTTGTGAAAATGGTCTATGGACTTGACAATGGCCAATAGTTCCTTCCGTGTCACACAATAGTTACGTTCTGGCTTCGACAACGTCTTGCTGAAGTACTCAATTACTTTTTCCTGTCCATTTTGAATTTGGGAAAGAACACATCCAAGTCCAGAATTACTGGCATCCGTGTCTAATACGTACAGACCTTTCCGTTCTGGGTATGATAGAACCGGACTTGAACACAGTGCTGATTTTAGTGTTCTGAACGATGTTTCACACTCTTGTGTCCATTGGTACTGAACCTTCTCTTCTGTAAGCCGGTGTAGTGGCTTCGCAATATCGGCAAATAGTTCCACAAATCGTCTGTAGTAAGTGCATAGGCCAAGGAAGCTTCGTACTTCGTGAACATTTGAAGGCCTCGGCCAATCTCGTACTGAGGAAATCTTGTCTGGGTCTGTTCTTATCCCCTCCGAAGACACGACATGTCCTAGGAATTTTACCTCTTTCTGGAACATTAGGCACTTTTTGGGATTCAATTTCAGGTGTGCATTTTTAATTCTTCCAAACACTTCTTGAAGGTTCTTCAAATGCTCCTTAAAATCCCGTCCCATAACCATCACATCATCAAGATAAACTAGACATGTCTTCCAAGTTAGTCCTCATAGTACCAGTTCCATCAGTCTTTCAAAAGTTGCTGGTGCATTGCACAGGCCGAAAGGCATCACAGTGAATTGATAAAGGCCACTTTCTGTCGAAAAGGCTGTTTTGTCTTTGTCATCTGGATGAAGTCCCACTTGCCAATATCCACTTCGAAGATCTAGAGTGGAAAACCACTGTGAACCTGCCAGCGTACTTAGTGTGTCATCAATTCGGGGTAACGGATAGCTGTCTTTTCTTGTGACGTCATTCAGCTTCCTGTAGTCGACACAGAATCTTAACGTTCCATCTTTCTTAGCAACCAAAACTACTGGAGACGACCAAGGACTGGTTGATTCCTCAATAACTCCGTCTTTAAGCATCTTCTGTACCATTGCAGAAGCCTCTTCTTGTTTTGCTAATGGGAGCCTCCTAGGTGGTTGACGAATAGGAGCTGATTCACCAGTATTTATCCGATGTTGTACTGTGTTGGTCTTTGTAAGAGCTTCTGTGTCCTTTGCAAATACTGTACTTTCTTTCTTCAAAAATTTTAAAGCTTCTCTATGTTCATCAGAAGTTAAATGGTCTAACTGGGCATTTAACATCTTTACAATTTCTTGGTCCATATCTGTAGACGAAGCTCCAATGATTTGTTCTTCACATCTCGCAATCCATGTGACTGGTTCGTAGGTGCCAATTGCTTCGCCTTCCTTGAACGTCACTGAGTGTGAATTTAGGTTAACCATTCTAATCGGTATCTTGTCTGTAGTCTGTGTTAACGTCCTTGCCAGAATTACATTGTCTGTCATTTTAATTGAGTCATCCTTCTCAACGAGGCCAAAGCGGTATCCCACAGAATTTTTTTCCAGGACTGCCTCAATTACCTTCTCTGTTCGTGCAGGAATTTTTCTGTCCTCGAAGTTAGTAGCCTAATATTATGGAATTTTTCATCTGCCGTTGACAAAATAATTTCTTCATTTCCAATCCTGAGAACTCGTTCTCCAACGTCAAGTACAAATCCATATTTTTCCATAACGTCTAATCCTAAAATGAAGTCATCTGTAATGTCAGCTACGATAACTTGGTGTTTAAAACATAAGCGGCCAATCTGCAGCTCCATGTCGACTTCCCCATGAACCGCCGCCCTATCTCCCGTAGCTGTCCGGATGACTAATCCATTCTGTCCTTTATTTACTTTGAAACCCGTTATGAATCCTGCCCGTACTATTGATGACGTAGCTCCTGTGTCGATTGTGAACACACATTTCTTCTTATTTACATAACCCTCCAACAACAGACTACTTTGAACTCTCCGAAGTTGGGAAACTTTTATTTCTCGGGGGTCATAACATTTCTTGGCCAGCGCAGCCCCCAAATTGCCAGCCATCTTTAGTTTTCCTGAGGCTCCTCAACCACAGCAGCATTTACCCTTTCTGGGCTGCGTTGACGACAGTTCCTCTTGATATGGCCCACTTTGCCACACCTATAACAACGGATGCCTCCATTCGGCCTCCCACTACTTTGTTGTTGGTCTTGTCTCTGCTGGGAGTTCGATATTGTCAGTAGTTGGGTCATCATCTTGTGTAGATCAGATATTAGGTTTTGTGTTGTGTTGTCTGGCTTGTCTTCCTCCACACTCACAGCTCGTACTCTCTGATTTGATTGTGTGGTATCCCTATAGGCAGCCTCAATCTCCAGTGCATGTACTAAAGCCTCACTACTAAGCTTATGCCTGGCTAACTTAAGAATTCGCCTAACTTCCTGGTCCCTTACTCCATCAATAAATGTACCAACTGCTAACTGTTGTTGAAATTCCATTGGTGCATCAGGGTAGGCTAGATGGGCTAATCTTTCTACCTCAGCTTCGAACTCCTGGAGGCTTTCTCCACCTCGTTGTTTGCGTGATTTGAGCTGAGCCTGATATACTTGGGCGAGATGTTGGTCGCCATATCTTAGTTCTAACGCTGCCTCCAAAATGCTAAAGGTTTGCTGCTGTGCGGCAGGAATTGTTTGGAGCAGATCTAATGCTTGGCCCCTTAGTGCTAATACCAATGCTGTTGCCTTTTCCTCATCGTTCCAGTTATTTGAACGTGCAGCTGCCTCAAACTGTCTCTTATAAGTTGACCATGAACTTTGACCGTCGAAGGAAGGTGGTTGTAATCTAGCACCAGACGACAGTACTAATTGGCCACCCTTCTCTCTTAATTGTTGTTTGAGTCTGGCTACTTCTTCTTTAACTTCAGTTATTTCTCCTTGAAATTTTCCTCTAAATTCACTTACTTCTTCTTTAACTTCATTAACTTGTCCTTCGACTTCACAGACTCTCCCTGCGACTTCCGTGACTTTTTCGATAACATCTCCTTTAAATTTTTCTGTGAGGGAGAAAATGGCTGCCTGCTGTTCATCTAGGCTTCTTTTGAAGTCTTCTCTTTCCTCGAGTCGCCACTTTTCTTGATCCTCAAACATTTTTCTTAATTCTTCCTGCCGTTTTCTTTCTTGTTCGTCGTTTTCGGCTTGACGTCTTCTCTCTTGATCTTCCATAATTTTTCTCTGTTCGTCTTTCTCTTCTTGTCGTATTCTCTCTTGTTCTTCTTTTTCTTCCCGCCGTCTTCTCTCTTGTTCTTCTTTGTCTTCCTGTCGTCTTCTTTCTTGATCTTCCATAATTTTTCGTAATTCTTCCTGGCGTTCTCTTTTCTGTTCTTCCATTTGTTGTACCAATGCTGCAAGTAAGTCTTGTGTTTGTTTCTCCGCCATGCTTCTTGTTGTTGGCATTCACGACACGTAAATCAGTTTAAAATAAAGTTTATTACACTATAAAGTCCGTAAGATGTTGATATCACGTCTATTTTAATAATGGAAAAAAATCTCGAAACAGCACTAGAAAGTCTTATTTAGAGTCTATACTTCTTTTGTGTTGACAAAATTCACTTATCTCCACTAATTGTCCAATGGAATGTTCGAGAATTTTCACGAAATATCACTAATAAGTCTTGTTTTGAGTCTATAACACGTTTCCGTTAACACAGTCTACGTATCTTCTGTGGTTTCCAAATCGAATGTTCTAGAATTGTCACTAAAAGTCACTTATAGTCTTGTTTTTAAGTCTACAACACGTTCCCGTCGACACAATTCACGTATCCCCTGTAGTTTCCAAATAGAATGTTCTAGAATTTTCCCGAAATTGCACCAGTAGTCCTTTTTCTCAGTCTACAACACGTTATTACTAGCGGCACTCACGTATTTGCAGCTATTTCTAAATCGAATGTTCTAGAAACTCCTCGAAAATTCACTTTAAGTCACTATTTGGTCCAGAAATAGTCCTCCAAACACTGTCCAGTAGTTTAATTCTTCGTGTCACCCCTAATTCCTGAGAAGAACACTGTAGAATGTTTTCGAATATTCCAGAAATTTCTCTTCCAATCCCACTTCTGACACCAAATTGTTACGTGTTTGCTATCCACACAAACACCTCTACTCGTAGATTCGTTGATTGAAAGTCCAGGTAACACTTACTCACTACTTTATTTACTAATTAACAATTAATAACAATAGATTAATTACTGTCTTAACTATAATCACACTAGAACACTTATAAGTCTCTTTCTTATTGCTTCTTTACTCGCTCACGTTCAACTTAAGATTAAATCTCGGCCCACCGTGCGTCTTATTTATACATCCAATCTCCCGGTCTAGAGCACTCCAGAATATTCCCGGCCGTTCGTGTACAATTCCAGCCTAATCTAACCAGTCTGCACAGTCCAGTGGCGTAACAATACGCTATGTTTTAAAAAATGTATTTATATAATTTTCTTTAAATCATATTTGTATATTTATTTATTTATGTTTACAGTTTGATATCTGAAATGTAACTGAAATTAATGTATAATATTTTTTTATTTCATTGTCATAATTAGCATCATTGTTTGGATGTAATGAGTCTACCGCAATATTAATTATTGGTCGAAAACAATACAATTTGTGTGCTATATATGAGTAAAAACATGATAAAAATTCATATTATCTGTTCATTTCCGAACCGAAATCTCATATACAACGAAGTTGAGCATTTTATATGAAATTACTCCATATTAGGGGGATAAAAGCGGCATTCATTAATGTAGCCGGGTCGAATATCAAAAGTCATGATTTTTACGAGCCCCCGATCATTTAAAAATAATGAGTTATAAAAAATGGGTTTCATCATGCTCAATCGTTCGCACACGCTTACTTTTTTTCAGTCGTTACTCTTCATTGCTAAGTACCTTTTGCAGTTACTGCAATACGTTGCTGGACTTGCTATTACTCCATTAAACTGTCAATATCGATTTGCGGTTCTTTTATGTGTTATATTATTTTTATCCATTTTGGCTCAATAAAAGCGTTTTTGATGAAGGTGTGGTAGTAATTAATTAAAAAAACATTGTTCTCGGTTTTCTGTTATCCTGTCCACACGTTATTTAAAAGATTATTGATTACTCCAACATTTTTCATAACAGAAGCATCATTAAGAATAATAGGTGAAAGGTTAAATTACTTTAAACTCACTCCGTTACATATGTTCTACCTCTTGTTATGGCGAAGTTTAAGTATACAGTATGTTCGAGTGATAAGTACCAATATTTTATCGGATATTTTATTAGACCAACACTGGTAAAAAAAATAAAACGGATAATTTCCTGCGAGGATTTTAAAAAACACCGTAATGGCTTCTCTTTGATATTAAAGTACACTGGTGCTTCATAATAAAGTTGAACGAAAAATCGCTGTAACTTTGACAGTAGCCAATTTTTGAAAAAAATCTTTAAGCGGTGTATATACCGGTAACATAGGTTCAAAAATTAGGTCACGTGTGATCCCTCGTGAAGAAAGCAAGACACCTTTTTTTTTTTGCTATTTCTGTATATGTGAGGATGCCGAAATGCCTTAGTGTCACTTTCAAAATGGCGTCGTTTAACTACTGTTTATATTGACCGTACAGTGCAGTTCATGTAATAATTTTGGATAAATAGAATTATTTTCTGTGAGGTATTTATAGCATTTTAGTGATCTTATTAAGTGGTTTTAGTAATATTTCAATATTTGCATTAATTATTATTATTAACATGGCTTTTTGGAGGCCCTTTGAAATGCATGAAAATGAATTATCTGAAGAAAATATTGAACTGGTGACGCCGTTAATTTAAACTAGTTCGGAGATTAATAGAAACACGGATTTACATGTTCAATGTTAGCGTCTTATTTTAAATATTTATGAATGTTTAAAGAGAGAAAATATTGAAACGACAGATAGGGACATTGTAAATAGAATTCATGAATTAACTGAACTTTCGACTTCCACGATTTGTCGCATTATTTAGGAAGGGGATGTTATAGATCACTCTCCAAAGCGGAAAGGAAAAAAACGAAAACTTTGTAGAATTGACGATACCTCGAAAGACGTTATTCGGTGAACGGTTTATAGTTTCTATGAGAAAAATAAAGTACCAACTTTAGAAATGATTCGTGATAAATTGCGTGATTATCCGGATTATAATTATAAATCTTTAGAAACGCTACGAGGTATTTTATTAGATTGCGGCTTAAAACACGAAAAAATAGATAATCGAATGGTTGTAATGGAATCGCGACGTATCGTTGAACTTCGACGAGAATACTTACATAAAATGAAAGAATACCGTGAATTAAATAGGCATATAGTATATCTCGATGAGACCTGGTTTGACACACACGATGTTCTTCAGTACGGTTAGGTAGATGACTCTGAAAATTGTAGTTTGAATACACCTTGCTCGAGAGGAAAACGCGTTATAATTCTTCATGCTGGAAGTAAATACGATTTTGTACCCAACGCATTGCTCTTGTCGGCCAAAAATATAACACAATCCTCTGCTAATTATCATGAAGACATGACTGCGCATTTGTTCGAAAATGGTTCGCCGAACAGCTTCTACCTAACATTCCTCCAAATTCGGTCATTGTTATGGACAATGCTTCGTATTTCTCGCATTTATTACATAAAATACCTAATAATTGTACTAAAAAGGAGGACATTTTAAAATTTATGAGGAATAAAAATATGGACATACCTGAAAAGGTTCCGATAAAGAAAGAATTATTAAAACGTATAAAGGAGTATAATTTTAAAAACTAATATGTAGTTGATGATCTTTGCAAGAGACACGGTCATACGCTCGCGCGGTTGCCACCGTATTATTGCGTATTTAATCCGATCGAGATGATTTGGGGCACTATAAAGAAACATTTACGGAAATGCAATCAGTCACCAACTTTAAGCGCAGTAGAACTTGATAATATACGACAAGTAGTAAATGAAATGAGCAATAACGACAAATGGGGAAAATGCGAAAGTCATGTTATACAAAAAGAAAACGAGTATCCTATGTTGCCACCTATAGCACCAATTATTATTCAAATCGGTGACGATTCTAGTTCAGAATATTCTTCTGATAATTCAATTGCCACTTAGTATTTTTGTTTAAACGTTTTTTTACGTTTAATCGAAGCAACTTACCTTGAACGGTTCAAGAGATTTATAATTGATTTTATTTGAGTTTTTAACAAATTTTAAATATTTATTTCTTGTTTTTTGTGATTCAATTGCCACGCAGCATTTTTGTTTAAACATTTTAAACATTTTATATAAGACAAAATCAATTTTTACAGTTTGTAGAAAATGTCATTAATTAAGTTAGTAAGATTCTTAACTTTTATTCAATTATCAAAATTTCTTATTCAACTAATATAAATAAATAAACAAGTAAGTAAATAAATAAAAAGGTTATTATAGGTATTGTACATATATATATATATATATACTCATAAAATAGTAAAAAATATTCGATTTATTTTAAAGAATTAAAAGATAATTCTAAACCTTTTTTGGTCGACGCTCATGGATATGACTAAATTCCCGTTGTTGGCGTTTTTATGCTGTTTCAATTCATAGTGGAAACACTATATCAGAGATGCTTTCTACTGTATGCAACCAATTTGCTGAATGTTTGCTATTGCCAATAATATTCTTCATGAATTCTATACTTTTTAGGCCCTTAAGGTTAGGTTGACTAAATTAGTACCAAGCAAAAGGGAATCGTGCATATACTCGAAAAGAAACACGAGACAGCAATGGACACCAATGTTTTGGAACTACTATTTCTCATTAGAGCAGCACATCGAAAGGAGTGTAATATATCACGAACAACTAATAGGTGGGAAATATAGCACACAGTACTCTATTCGTATTTTCCTGTCCAATAGGCTAATTTTTTGGCCTTGATAAGAGGTCAACACAGAGCCCTATGTGTATTGCCCCTCTTCACCTGCAAAGGTAAGAGAAACAATGATATCGTTAATGGGGTTCAAGAATTTAAAAAAAATCGTGCCATATGCCTCAAAATAAAACGACGCAGCCACGGACACCGATTTTTTATTATTACTGTTCCTCATCAGTGCATCTTAAGGAGTGGGATATGGAAAGGAGCATATGAGGGACAGTAAATAAAAAGTGGAAAGGTCTTAAACACTGCATCGTGTTTTCTTTTAGGGTATATGCCACGATTTTCTTTTGTTTAATTATTCTTGAAATTCCACGAACTTTATCTTTGTTTTGTAAATAACTACCTCCCCTCAAGATCCATGGATTTATAGCTCTCGTGGTCCAATAGGTCTATAATTTGTCAGGGTCTTACAATAAAAAATCTCTACCGCTGTATATAAAAGCAAATTGATGTATTCGTTATTAATTAATATATTCTGTCAGCTTACTTGAAGACAGTATTTTTATTTTGGCGATTCATTGACAACATCCTGAATTTAAATGAAATCAATTATTCGGCGCGTGCACGCCCTGGAAGCTTCAAATATAATTTGTTTTCGCTTCATCTTAAATTTCCTCTTCTTGTTTCTCTCTGCGCGGAATTTATTGTTTGTCCGCCTTTTCTAACTAGAAGAAAGGAACTGTTTGATTGAATTTTACCAGAATTATTTATGTTATAAAATGGGTATAAACTTTGAATTATAAATTAGAGTGATAACGACAAACGTGTTTCATAAATACGTAACATGGCCGGGATTTTAAAGAAGATTTTCATTTGAGTGTAAACCTGCTCAGGAGACAAAGGATTCTTTATTTTTTAGAAGGGATCTGAAATTTGATACTTATTATTTTTACCTTAGTTTGTATGTATTTTTATTTAAATTATTTTAAATAGATATAAAATAATTATTTTTTATCAAATTAGCACAATGGACACGGTTTCCTTCCTTTTAATTAGCAAATATTGCAATGTGCCAATAATTAAATGTACACCTGGAGGACCATAATATATAAGCTGTTGTTATTATCACTTTTTTTATATAAATATTTGTAACTGTGTGAATATGGATAAAATCGGGTCTAATTAAAAATGTAAGTTTATTATTTACTTATAACTTTTTAGTTAAGTATTCCCTGTACTATTGACAAAGGCCTAAAAAGCCGAAACACGTGTAGAGTTGCTAATTAAATATTTTTGAAACATTAAAAAGCAAATTTCTTTCATATATTTAAAATATTTAATAATGTTTCACAAGGAGCCAACCGCAGAATCAGTTCAGTGTATTATAACTTTTATTCCCTTCTCTCAAGTTTCCATCCTGAATTTCCATTTCGCTACAGTAGCAAAATTATCAGTCATATATTTCCAATTATCATAACGAAAACATTATAGCTGTACCGGGTGGATCAAATTCGGGTATAACGAATTCTAAAACAAAAACCGATAGCACATTAACTGCCTACCTTTTGTAGATAAATTTAATGGAACAATCTCGTTCTATTTTCTCCTCATGAAATTTATTTCCTTTTTTGTAATGATTTTTAAATCCTTTCATCTCGCTTAGGATGAAAGTTTCTTAGACCAATGATTCGTGAACAGTATTATTATTTTAGATATTAATTTCTCCACAATAACGTAAAATGCAAATAATTTTAAGCACATTTAAACTCACATATTATTTATAAAGGATAGTTAATAAAATTTTCCTCAGAATGCACGACGAAAGAAAGGAAAAAAAGTCAGCGACAATTATTATACAATGTGTCTCCTCCCGCGAGGATTGGAAGCCACGGCACTGTCCAACGACGAAAAAACAGGAAAAAAAATTACTCAAAAGTAAAGATAATAATAAGAAACAGAGTATTATACAAAGCATTTTGACAATAGGAGGTAATCCAGTGTTAAATTGAATATCGTACAATTATATTCCCCAAAAAGTAACCTTGCATATGGGCTTAATTAATTATATTAACTATATAAAGTGCATTATTAGGTGGGTTGACGAATCATAAAAAAACGCTTTATAAATACATTCACTGGATCAAACAAAATCATTCAAAAAAAAAGTATATATATATATATATATAGTGGTGAGAGGCATGAAACTTCTCATATGGTCTGAATGCTACTATCCGACCGACATCCTCGATGTCTCTGTGGCGGATAGCGACTTGCATCACAGCAAGTACCGAGAGCGGCGACCCCTAGCCCAGGTGGACTAAACTAATGTGATTAAATATGATTTGAAGGAAACAACTACTCAGCGGGCAAATGCCCCGACCTGCATTGAATTACACCTTCAAATCATGATAGATCGATAGCCAATATCATTTGTCAATTCCTAACCAGACATAGATCGATTTCGAACTTATTTGTTCTCTTCAGTATGCCATAGGTTATGGAACAGACAAATGATAAGGGCCAACCTGCTAGTTATATACTAACTATGGTGAAGTGAATAGTGGTGAGAGGCATGAAACTTCTCATATGGTCTGAATGCTACTATCCGACCGACATCCTCGATGTCTCTGTGGCGGATAGCGACTTGCATCACAGCAAGTACCGAGAGCGGCGACCCTAGCCCAGGTGGACTAAACTAATGTGATTAAATATGATTTGAAGGAAACAACTACTCAGCGGGCAAATGCCCCGACCTGCATTGAATTACACCTTCAAATCATGATAGATCGATAGCCAATATCATTTGTCAATTCCTAACCAGACATAGATCGATTTCGAACTTATTTGTTCTCTTCAGTATGCCATAGGTTATGGAACAGACAAATGATAAGGGCCAACCTGCTAGTTATATACTAACTATGGTGAAGTGAATAGTATATTATTCACTTCACCATAGTTAGTATATAACTAGCAGGTTGGCCCTTATCATTTGTCTGTTCCATAACCTATGGCATACTGAAGAGAACAAATAAGTTCGAAATCGATCTATGTCTGGTTAGGAATTGACAAATGATATTGGCTATCGATCTATCATGATTTGAAGGTGTAATTCAATGCAGGTCGGGGCATTTGCCCGCTGAGTAGTTGTTTCCTTCAAATCATATTTAATCACATTAGTTTAGTCCACCTGGGCTAGGGGTCGCCGCTCTCGGTACTTGCTGTGATGCAAGTCGCTATCCGCCACAGAGACATCGAGGATGTCGGTCGGATAGTAGCATTCAGACCATATGAGAAGTTTCATGCCTCTCACCACTATTCACTTCACCATAGTTAGTATATAACTAGCAGGTTGGCCCTTATCATTTGTCTGTTCCATAACCTATGGCATACTGAAGAGAACAAATAAGTTCGAAATCGATCTATGTCTGGTTAGGAATTGACAAATGATATTGGCTATCGATCTATCATGATTTGAAGGTGTAATTCAATGCAGGTCGGGGCATTTGCCCGCTGAGTAGTTGTTTCCTTCAAATCATATTTAATCATATATATATATATATATATATATATATATATATATATATATATATATATATATATATATAAATATATATATATAACAACGGGTAGTCGTGACTGACTAGTTAAGGCATAGCAAGAAATTTTGGGGTTGCAGTCAGCAGTAATAATGGTGTTAGGCCATAGATTTCAAAAAAAGAGTACTCTTTGTTATTTGTCAAGCTTTCGGTAATGTTTATTTCCTTTATCAAGACATCTACAATTATGAAAAAGATATTGGATACATAATGTAAGCAACGTCACAGTAATGTAATACTTACTAACACGAGGGTTAATTATATAAAACTTTCGTTATCGTCAAATAGGAAAAATTCTCTTGCTTTCTCACGTTACATATCATCTTATGTACACATCTATATATATGTACATACATATATATATATATATATATATATATATATATATATATATATATATATATATATATATATATATATATATATATATATATATATATATATATATATATATATATAACAGGAAGAAAAGGATAATGGGTATTGCCCGCAAAAAAAGGATGAATCCGTCGACACGTGTTTCTGAGTCACTACTCGTAATCATGACGGCTATAACTTGTAAGGATAGGAACAACTTAGGTCAACAACACAAAAGGAAACCACTGACAGGAAGCCAGTCGCACATTTGTGGCTGCAATAGAAAGACCCCGTGTTTACAGGGCATCAGACAATATGGCCACGGAGGCAACTATAGCTGCCTGCGTGGTATTCCCTACCCAGGGTTTAGAGTAACAAAGAATAGAAGGCGACTGGCTTCCTGTCAGTGGTTTCCTTTTGTGTTGTTGAACCTAAGTTGTACCTATTAGGTACAACTTAGGTTACTCTAAACCCTGGGTAGGGAATACCACGTAGGCAGCTATAGTTGCCTCCGTGGCCATGTTGTCTGATGCCCTGTAAACACGGGGTCTTTCAATTGCAGCCACAAATGTGCGACTGGCTTCCTGTCAGTGGCTTCCTTTTGTGTTGTTGAACCTAAGTTGTACCTATCCTTACAACTTATAGCCGTCATGATTACGAGTAGTGACTCAGAAACACGTGTCGACGGATTCATCCTTTTTTGCGGGCAATACCCCTTATCCCTTTTCTTCCTGTTACATCTCATCCCGCAGTGACCTTCTATTCTTTGTTATATATATATATATATATATATATATATATATATATATATATATATATATATATATATATATATATATATATATATATATATATATATATATATATATATATATATATATATATATATATATATATATATATATATATATATATATACTACATTTTATATTTCAACAAGTGCTTATAGTGAACATTTTATATATTCTAGATGTAACAGAGATTTCTTAAAATAATATCACCAACTACTTCCGTTTCCAATGTTTGTATAATAATGTCCATAAACTGATGGAAATTAAAAGAAAATCTCATTTTACTTTTTTTTTTATATAATTCGATAACCTTGGCATATTTTTCAATTTTTCAAAAACTACGAAAAGTACTGCGCAACGCGTTTTGTTTCAAAAAAAATTTTGTATTGTTCATATAAAATTTCCTGCGTTAAATGGGCATTCTGTAACACCTACCAATAACTAAAATTAATTTAGAGTTAAGCAAATACAAATTAATTAATGGAATCACAGTTCTCAAACTTTAAAGCTTTCGGATATGAGCAAAACTCTGTTTTGAAAACAATGGGAATAATTCTCATCGCTTATTAAACAAACGCCTCTCTGAAGTCAAACATTGTTGTAAAGTAAAAAGGGTTAAACTCGGTATGACTGAATGGACTGCATATAAAGCGGACTCACCAAGAATTCCAAGACGGAAGTTGAGGGTCACCACAATGACGTGTCCGTAGGATGCGAGAACGCTTCCGTCGTAGGGGTGACCAGCACCCCACTCGAAGCTCTCTCCGTGTATGAAAACAAGCACAGCGTAAGGAGCTTCCAGTCCTCGATTCCCCTGAAACAAAAAGCAATCTGTTATTTATGTCACAGCATGAAATTTATTTCTTTAATCACGAAAGAAGATAACCGTATTACCGATATTTGTTTTACGCTTAATAAAATTACACTTATATTTTATAACCGTGCTTTAGGATGTAATCAAATTCTTAGGAATTGGTTTTTAATGGCTGATTAATTCCAATTTACTTCAGGTAATAAATTTTAGAAACCTTAACCTCTTATTTTTTTGTATTTATTACACATCAATTAATAAAGCTCTATCGTTTTAACAAATCAAATTAATTTATAAACAGAAGATCAAGACGGTTGAGTGTGAGCATCTCAGGTGCAGCGACTGCAGGAGCCTCGCTCGCGCAAACACAGACACAAGTTCGTGGTTATGCTAAAGCCGGGTACTCATATGCGCTCCGTATCTGTATTTGTATTATGTATTGTAACGGATACTGTAACAAAATTTTGAATGTGTACGTCTTGCGTTCCATGTTCGCGAACTTACTAAGAACATGAAGAGCGATCCGAGCGCCTGTCGATAAACGCCGCGAACACAAAGAGGAACGGTCCAGTGTTGTGGACGGTTCGTAGCTGGAACGCAAGTCAGTACGTGTCAGTGTTCCGATCATGGAGTGGAGCGAAGAAAAGTGCCTCGAGTTAATCGAGGCATACAAGAATGCCTTAATTTTATGGGACCCAAAAATATAAACTTTTATAAAAAACATTTGAAATTATTGTGTGTACGAGTATATAAGCACCACTTGCTATCATCAGACGGGATACTTCTGGAGACGACATGTTGCTGTGAACTTGCTTCGAACACTGCGGGTCAAGATGATCGCAGGTCGTTACGTCGACTATTCGCCTAGGCGTACATACAGCGGACTGATACTGTAACTGTTACAATACATGATACAGATACAGATACGGAGCGCATATGAGTACCCGGCTTAAGGTTTTACGCAAACATATTACATCAGTTTCTTTCTCCTGGCATACAGTTTGTTTATTGAAGAATAAGATGACAGAACGAATAAAGCGTCTGCGACCGTTACCTTTCTCATTAGATATAAATAAATTTGTATATCAATTTTCTGATTTATAGGAACAATGATATATTGTTGTATTTGCCAGCACCATTTGAATGAGCGGAGTGTACATGGTTGTAGGCGACATATCGCAAGTGTAAGTCATACACAAAATAGTGTACTAAAATATCTGTACTGGGTATTTATTTTCGACTTAATTTTCATGTTAACTGTGTATGGTATTCCACAATGGTTATTAGAGCAAGAACATTTTCATTTATTCAAAAAAAAAAAAGTATATATATATATATATATATATATATATATATATATATATATATATATATATATATATATATATATATATATATATATATATATATATATATATATATATATATATATATATATATATATATATATATATATATATATATATATATATATATATAATTCTGAGTGGCCGTTACCTACAACACAACAAGTAAGATCGCAATTTCTCCATTCTAAAATGTGATACGAGAATAATATAAAGAATGAAGTACGTGATAAACGAATATGGCTAGCCAAGGATGAAACTTCTAATTCAAGACGTAACGAGATGAACAATGTGTTGATTCGAATTATAAAAATCTAAATGGACCTTCGAACTCATATTTGATTCCCAATAAAAGGTTAGAAAATAATAATTCTGAAGCGATTCAACAGCATATAAGGAAAGCACTGATTAAATTTAGCATACAGCCTTATAATGTTTTAATGTCAGTGTTAGACGGAACTGCTCATATTATGCGTAAACCAGGTAAAATGCTAAAACAATGAATTAATCGCAAGATCTGCTTACTATACATAAAAATTATAATATTATTAACAGATGACGTTATAGAAAAATTACAAAGTAACACGGACGTAGTTTTCCACGAAACACCAAAACACTATATCTGCACTCGATCCACGTTTCGCCAGCCAAGTTGGTATCTGGAGATGATTAAAACTAACCTTATGCTAACAAAGTACCCTATTTATACCTAAACTATTGTCACGGTGACCCACTAACCAATAAAGCAGGCTACCTGAGATAGGGCCTCTGTCATTATTCATACTATTTTCACACTTCACACACAAGGTTTCAAATGTATCCAGCTGTCTAGTATTTGTTACATTCCTAATTAATCTTAAATTGCTAATATCTATTTTATGGTTTTTCTCAAAAGCATGTTGGGCAACACTAGACTTATCTGTTCTACCATATTTGAGATATGCTCTTTGAATCTAGTTTGATTGTCCAACATACTTTTGATTATAGTATTTACAACTAATTTCGTAAATCCCCGACTTTTCGAATGTTTGAACTTTGTCTTTTGGATTGCCTAAAAGTTGTTATAGTTTATTTCCCGATAAATGAACCACTGCCATACCTATATTTTTAAAAATCGTACCAATACCACGGGTGATTCGAGACTCAAATGGAATCGATACAAATTTCGGATTTTCTCTTTCATTTTGAAAGGTCGAGGAATTTCGAAGTGACTTTAAATTCTCGGTTCCTAATTATTTTATCAATTAAATTTACTGTAATCAAAAATATATTGGACAAACTAGACGATCAATTCAAACTAGATTCAAAGAGCATATGGCCCATCTCAAATATGATAGAATAGATAAATCTAGTGTTGCCCAAATGCGTTTGAGAAAAACCATAAAATAGATATTAGTAATTTAAGATTAATTAGGAATGTAACAAATACTAGACAGCTGGATGCATTTGAAAGCTTGGAAATCACAAAATGTAAAAAGAGTATGATTAGTGACAGAGGACCAATCCCAGGTAGCCCGCTTTATTGGTTAGTGGGTCACGGCTTACCTAACCATGACAATAGTTTAGGTATAAATAGGGTACATTGTTAACATAAGGTTAGTTTTAATCATCTTCAGATGATGCCAACTTGGTTGGCGAAAAGTGCGTCGAGTTCAGCATATAGTGATTTGATGTTTCGTGGAAAACTACGTCAATGTTATCTGCGCATCAAAGGTTCCAACTCATTCCAGAATTACAAAGTAGTTTATTCTTTCTTTGGAAATAGTGGACAAAGCAAACTTGGCATTACAGACTTTAACAGATGATCCTGTTGCCAAGAAATTTCAAGACGTGTTAAGTAAAAGTCCGGATATTAAACAACTGCGTGATTTTAAAGAGTGCCTAAGTGATGGAATTACTGCTACTGCTACTTACTACTGACTCTCAACAATATTTTGCATACGCGAATATTACATCATTGAATGTAGAACATTTATTTTCAAAATATACATCGACGTTTTCAGCAAAGCGTAAAAAACAACAACAAAACAACATCAGAAGATACTATAGACGCTTTATTGGGTATATACTGAACCAAAATTTTCCGTGCATATTAGCACCTGTATATAATTTTATAGTATTACCGTATTTTAATTACTGTAGCACGATATTATACATGACTAAGAAGACTGATCTGTAACGTTTACAGAAGTTACAAAATAGAGCCATCAGAATTATTTTAAAATGTATTGTCTATACTAGAATAGAGGATATGTTAAAATGTTTAAACTGAATGGATATAAGGGTTTTTCTTTACGACATGTTAATTTGTACTTCCATTCATAAACAAAAAATAACAGGTAAGTACTTGTAACTAGTTGTACTTACATTAAATAACCGTGATAACCCAACGCACCGTTGGAATTCACACATTCGACCGTCTTTATTTATATATGTAATTCATAGTGTAACAACCTACGTGTTTGCAGCCAGCAGGCCGCTGTATAGTAGTGTTGGTTGCATACGCAATCGAGAGGACTGTCATATATTTTGAAGCTTAAGTTTAGTTCTTTTTTTAGTTCTCTCAATGTAATGAGGTTAGGTAGTTTACGCGCCCTTTCGATCTTGTTTATTTTGTGGCAAATATTCAGTAAATGTATTCTATAAAAGTTATTAAAGTATAACAGTGAAGTTGGAGTTTTGATCTCACAAATAAATGTGACGGTTTGGCCTGGTCATCTAATATGCGTCATAAACTGGCGTCCCAACGAGTGGCAAATTTCTTCAAGTTACATTTTAAAAACTGAAAAAACATGAAGAATACTGATTGTGAATGCTAATCTGTTTACTTCTAATGTTTTAGGACAAAAAGGAGACATTTTTCACGCAAATTTCTTTAGGTTCTTTAGGTATATTTTAGGACAATTCGAAAACTTTCGAGAACTTTTATGATATCGTAAACATTTTGTAAGAACATTTGGTGTGTGTTTCACCAGTGCGGTGTTGGCTAAAAGCATAAGAAATAATAACACCGGCACACAAAAAAAAAAGTTGTTTGTACATTTGACGCCCCCTACCTTCCGATATGTATTTCGACCCGCTGAATCCGAATTTGAAGTCAGTTTGGACCGTACACCCTCAAATATAGAGTAAATTGAAAAACCGTAAAAAATAGCGAAAATTGGGTGTTTCGGTAATAAAAAAAATTTTGTGGATCTAAACCAAGCCTAATTTTTATGTATTTCGATCCGCTGAATACGAATCTAAAGTATATTTAGACCATAAGCTGTTTTAAATCTAAGTAAATTGTAAAAAACCCTCAAAAATTGCTAAAAAAAATTGCAAAAAATTGTGATTATGTTGATGGAAAAAATTTTCTTTCTGTTTATACGCCATTTTTTATAGATTTTACAATTTTTCACATTTTCATATTCTAGACTTGTATTTTATGCATAAGAAAATACAAGAAATGTATCGTGTTTCATAGATTTTTTTCAATTTTTTCAACTGCAATTTTTTTGCTATTTTATCGGTTTTTTGTGATTTTTTGAGATTTTGAGTAATGGGCCAAATATATTTCAGATTCGGATTCAGCAGATCAAATTACATAAAAATCCTCTTCGATCCGGGTCTACAAAATTTTTTTCATCAACATAATCACAATTGTTTGCCATTTCTAGCAATTTTCGAGGGTTTTTTACAATTTACTTAGATTTAAAACGGCATATGGTCTAAATATACTTTAGATTCGTATTCAGCGGATCGAAATACATAAAAATTAGGCTTGGTTTAGATCCACAAAATTTTTTTATTACCGAAACACCAAATTTTCGCTATTTTTTACGGTTTTTCAATTTACTCAATATTTGAGGATGTACGGTCCAAACTGATTTCAAATTCGGTTTCAGCGGGTCGAAATACATGTCGGGAGGTAGGTGGCGTCAAATTTACAGACAACTTTTTTTGTGTGTGCCGGTGTAATTAGCTGTTTGCTTCTGTGTATTTAGAACAAATAGGTGACATTTGATATTTTAAATAAGTTTTAAACGTCATTTATATTTCGTTCGCGTGGACTTGCCCATGTTAAAATTCATCATCGTTTTTTTAGTGTTTAGAACAAAAACATTTCTTGTGGTGATAGGGACTAACTCAAATTGTGTGTTAACGTGAGAAATTAATTCTCTTTCATTTCTAAGAAGGATATGTATATTGGCGTAAGACTACTACTGATTTTAAAGTGCGTGACGTGTTTTAAATATTCAGCACGGCTACTAGTAATTATTGGCTCCGTAATCAAGGAGAAAATCCGAATATGGCTGAACAAGTAGTAATGAGTAATAAACAGTTTACACAACATCTTGACACACTCAGATTAAATACGAACAATACCTCACAAATAAATATACCTTCACCTCCAATACAGAGTAGAAATTTCACAAATTGTGCTTCTCGGTTTAATGGTGACAGAAACTCAGATGTTAATGCTTTTATTGACGCAACTGAAATTTATAAAGACTGCATGCATATATCTAATGACAATGCATTTCGCGGATTGCCTATGCTTCTAGACAGTTTTGCAGCTACTTGGCTTCATGGAGTAAAACCATCAATTAACACATGGAATGAAGCAATAAATCTGTTACGGATTACTTTTGGACCTAAAAAACCACCACATTTTGTTTATCGTGAATTGTTTTGTGCGGGCTATCATCAAGTAAATCAGTGAAAATTGTCGAGACAAGACTGCTTTCGTTACACCGTTTGGAACATTTCGGTATCTGCGGATGCCTTTCGGTTTAAAGACAGCTTCGGCTTTGTTTCAACGGCTTATCTATCGTTTTCGTAGTTGTCTTAGTGATGTACTAATTTTAACGTACCTGGACGATATTATTGTTCTTTCTGAGACTTTTGATGATCATGTAAAAGACTTAGAATTAGTTTTCAGTATACTACGACAGTTCAAGCTTCGTGCCAATCGAGACAAATGTGTTTATGCGTGTGTGAGTGTTAAGTATTTAGGACACTTGATTACACCTAATGGAATCCAAGTAAATCCCGAAAAGACTTCCGCAATTGCTAATTTACCCGTGCCGCGTAACGTAAAACAGGTTCAATCATTCTTGCAAATTTGTTCCTGGTACCATAGATTTGTGAAAGACTTTGCAGACGTATCGCGACCACTCAGTAAGTTAACTAAAAAGAATGCAACTTGGAAATGGACTTCTTGTGAACAAAAATCTTTCGACCAACTTAAGCAATTAGTCGTATCTGCTCCGATACTACAACAAAATGATGAGACAAATCCTTATATTATTAGAAGTGATGCGAGCAATTATGCTATTGGCACCATATTAATTCAAGGAGAAGGACCAGAAGAACATGCAATTGAATATGCCAGTAGACTACTGACAAAATTCGAAATAAACTACTCAACTTCGGAGCGCGAGGCTCTTGGCGTAGTGTACGCCCTAACCAAGTTCAGACGATACATAGAAGGAGCTCCAGTTACAGTGCAAACGGGTCATCAAGCTCTGAAGTGGTTGATGACCTTAAAATCTCCGACGGAACGGCTCGCCCGTTGGGCCCTCACGATTCAATCATATGACGTCAAAATTGAGCAATTACCTGGTAAAAGGAATGTTGTTGCGGATACACTCTCAAAGCCACCATGTAATCATGACCCTGAACTTACCTGTGACCTATGCACCATAATCATTAATCTTCCTAGGCGAATCGCTGTTGATATACGTAAAGAGCAGCTCAAAGATCCAGAACTTTCCAAAATAATACTTGCTTTCGAAGACTCTCAAAATGAAGAATTTAGTAAATGGACAGATCATGGTTACCTTATGACTAGCGGTGCTTTATATCGATATGTACATGACGACACTGAAGAGGCTCAGCTAGTCGTTCCGATGCATGAACGAGAACAAATATTGAAAGACTATCATGATGCTCCCACTGCAGCTCACTATGGTGCTGAAAAAACCTTGCAGCGGATTGTCATACGTTACTGGTATGCGACGTTACGTAACCAATTACGTCAAACAATGCGTGGAATGTCAAAGATACAAGGCGAGCAATCAGAAAGCTCCTGGACTCTTACGAACTCCCGTATATGCACAAAGGTTTGAAACCCTTTCCAAGACCTATTTGGCCCATTACCTGAGAGTCCTTCTGGAGAAAAATGGATATTAATTGTAGAAGATATATCTACTAAATGGGTAGAACTGTTTGGATTGGTAAGAGCCACTGCCGAAGAATGTAATAGAAACTAATATATGTAATTTTCTTACGTTTCGGTCTTCCCAGACGTATCATCAGCGACAACGGAACTCAATTTATTTCAAGTATAATACAGCAAATTTTCTATTGTTTAGATATCAAACAAATCTTTACTCCAGTTTACCACACTTCTGCTAACATGGTAGAAAGGAAGAATCGTGACCTTAAACCTCAACTAGCAATTTTAGTGGGAGAAGATCACACTACTTGGTTAGAGAAATTACCTTTAATAAGATTCGCCATGAACTCTGCAAAGTGCGGGTCTACTAGACAAACAGCAGCCTATCTAACTTTTGGGTGAGAAATGCGTACTCCTGATGACATAAAGAATGATTTTCGTACAGTTGTACTAACTGAAATTTTTTTACCTCAAATAACTCCATATCTTCAACGTATGGCAACTACCTGGAAAGAATCCCGTGACATCAATGAAGTACAGCAGGATAAACGAAAATGCTATGCTGATGCTCATAGAAGAAAAGCCCCATCGCTCAATATAGGTGACAAAGTGTGGGTTACCGGCCATTTCCTAAGTAACGCAGCTAAGAAGATTACCTCTAAATTTATCCCTAAACGTGATAGACCTTATGAGAAAATTAAACAGGTCTCCCCTGTATCGTACGAAATACAATACCCAAATACTGCTAATGTACCTTTAGGAGTTTACCATGTTTCATCTCTAACACCAGTCATAGGTTTAACTGAAGACGGACCTGTTCGCCCTATTAAACGTAGAGGAAGACCCCCAAAAAAGAAAAGACCCAAGTTGGTTCTTCGTCGGGACATCATAACCAAGGGGGAGACTGTAACAACCTATGTGTTTGCAGCCAGCATGCCGCTGTATAGTAGTGTTGGTTGCATACGCATTTGAGAGGACTGTCATATATTTTGAAGCTTGAGTTTAGTTCTTTTTTTAGTTCTCTCAATGTAATGAGTTTAGGTAGTTTACGCGCCTTTCGATCTTGTTTATTTTGTGGCAAATATTCAGTAAATGTATTCTATAAAAGTTGTTAAAGTGTAACAGTGAAGTTGGAGTTTTGATCTCACAAATAAATGTGACGGTTTGGCCCCTGGTCATCTAATATCCGTCATAACAGTATATTAATTAATTTAAAAATTAAACATCACAGGAAATACAACCCCCTGTATCCCTGGAGGTACCTAAAGTTATCTTGTGTGGGAGAGGACTACACATTTAGAGACAAACATCCTATGTATGAGTATGCTAGGATTAATTTCTGGTTTAGAAAATCCTTGCTCCTCTACCGGGGATCGAACCCAGGACTCCAGGATGAGAGGCAAATGTTCTTACCACTCGATCACGAAGCCACAATAACTGTTCAGAACTTTTTTTTCATTAAATTAACCAATAAAGTAAAGCAGTTCTTTTTGTTTTCTTCTATTTATATTATAGAAACACCTTAAAACAAAATGTTTTGATCATTAATAGTACAGAGACATCCAGAATCTTAAACCAGAAGAATTAAACGTGCCGCTTCATAAATATTTTTTCTCTGCCACTTACATACATTTCTTTAGACAAGATTAACACGATTGACACTCGATTTTAAATTTGTGACAGGTAGAAGGAAATAAATTTTAACAAAATGGAAAGCAGTTTTAATCATTTTGATGTCATTCTACTGACGTTACCTTTAATCATTCTGGATCTCTCTGTAGAAGGTAACGATTATACTAATCTGCATGGGTTTGTGTTTTAAAAAGGAGAGCGTAATTTTTTCTAAGCTGAGTTTAAATGTGTCATCAAAAATAAAGTTATAACAGAGATATAACGATAACGCTAAAAAAATAATGTCCTCTTGACTGAACATGCAATCGGTAGAAGTAATTTTCAGCCTCGGTACGGAACTCATGCGTCTCTTTTAAGTTATGGTTGGATTTCTGCTAGCCACGGAAGATCGACGACAACCTCTTCCCAATGAGAACACATTGTTGTTTAAACGTTAATATAACGTTAATTAACATTATGTAAACGTTGACTAACGTTGTATAAACATTTAGACAACCACATGTTCTCACTGGGTCTATGTTCCTTATCGATTCTATTTATAGCCTTGATAAATCGCGTCATAATCGCTTAGCGGCATACCTGCGTTACCGATTTTGTCACATTTTAAAAGCGCTCTGTTACGAAACTTGCGATAAATTATATTAACTTGTCACGCCGTAGAAAATTAATCTTCCTGGCGCGTCTGAGGTCACTAATGAAATTTTAACAAAAAAATACTCTCCGACTGAGCGCATCGGTTCTTGCCACTGTATAACGTTTCTGTTTGAAATTTCCTTTATTTAGTCTTACTCTCAACTTGTGGCCTAACATTGCATCGTTGACATCCCCAGTAGATTCCGCCGCGCTCATTCTTGGTCTAACTTTTTCTACTTGTGAATTAGTATACCTGATTTAGTTTGTCTGTAACTACCTACCCTGCCCAATCGTATGTCCACTAAATGGAAACTCCCTAGAATGATCTGCACTAGCTATCGCAAAGCATGAGGAAAACTTTCTCGAAATGATTCAAATTCTTCTCGATTGTAACACCGTCACGGCGTTTCGTTGCCGTTGCCAATTTCCCGGATCAGTTCTTTTTCTAACAATTCAACATCTTCTTTTACCATCCTTCCAAAGACGTGATTCTTCGCCCATGACGAGGACCGACCTTCTCCTGGTTTTTTTTTTGCCCAAACGACGTTACCATCTTATTCAATTTGATCAGGAAAAAAAATGTTTTCCAAATTAATTTCTAAATTACATTAAAATGTAATCTCTTATAGAGATTGAGGGACCTCTTTTGAACCCAAAAAAATTTCAGTTTGACAGCAATTTGTCCCTTTATCTGTTAACTTTTTTAATTATTCCTATACCACCTTATCTTTTCTTTATATTTTCAAGCACTCATCATGAAGGTTTATTAAGGAATAAGCTCTTCATACAATTTTTTTTCAAAAGATGAATTACTAGTTCCGATAACATAAATAAACATCGTGTATATAAATTCGTATGGGAATAAATAAGAGTTCCGTAGTGCAGTTTAACGGAGCGCTATTCCAAAGGAGAGACTCCACTACCTAGCTATTCTGTTTCCCCTTCCCCCACGAGCATTGATGGTTATGACCTCGGAAATAGCACTATAAGCTTTAACTTGCTTTAACCTAATCGTTAATCTAAAATATTGTATTTAATAATTTCACATTCAGGTTTATTTATTTTTTGAGTCTGAACAACTTGGTGATAAATTTTGTAATAAAAATAATTTCATAGTAAATGGAAATCAAATCCACACCAATTAGATATAGATACGCTAATCACTGAGCCACCGTTCCTGTTTATTAATAACACTCCTTCTATTTAGTAAAATAGTGGCATATATAGAAGTATTTATGGATATTTAATTTTTATTCAGAAAATGCATTTAATGTTACTTGTGAAATTTAATAAAGTAATTAAAATAAAATTAGTTTTCTGATTAAAATTCCAGGATTTAAAGTGCAAAATTAAAGACTTAAAACTTTTAAAGTATCTGTTGAAACGCTGTTGGAATTTACAAGACGGGTGTAATAAAATATTCTCATAATAGGCATCATAACTCTATGCACAAAAGCAGTAAGTAGGTAGAAGTGAAAAGGTCCTACTACTTTTTTCTCATTAGCTACGTAAAACTCAAATTGGATTAAAAAGTTTTCCAGAAGCTAATGAGAAAGCAGAACAGCGTACTTACAGACAACCTTAAATGCGGCTTTGCAATCTTAGAGCAAATCAGGTTATTTCAACTTTCCAAATACGGACTGATTACGAAGGGCTCCCTGAATGTACCTTATTTATATTTTTATATTAAGTTATGGTTTTTACAGTGACAAAAACCTCAAAACTATATTAGTCCAGTATGATAACACAGTTTTTTTTACCCAATTTACCTAAAATAAATTACAAGGAAAATCTCTTGAACAGTTATCGGGTAAAATACTTTATCAGTTTTTTAAACTATCTTTACTGTATATAACCCACATGAAGAATGCTTTTTCGGTGCACAATCACTTACGGATGTTTGTTGGTAAACTATTTAAGCTTAAATGTCCTTATCCTATTAAGTACAAGTGTTTTATAAATTTGTAAATCTCTAAAATCAATAACTTATTTTTTGCTTCTAACACCAACTTTAGGATAAAAGTTGACTAAAGAAATATTATAAGGAGTTTTCAAGAAAGGTAAGTACCATCTTAAAATATAGTTATTTATGACACAAGGACGAAAAACATTTTCGTCCGTGTCATACATATTTTTTATTCGATTGTAAGGAAAAAATAAATTTTTAATCTTTATATTTATTTTAATTGAAAGATATGATCGTAATCGACTTCACGTAACCTTGACATAGTTTAATAAGAATTTCATGGCAGTTTTCGGCCAGGAAAAGTAGTCACCTGGCAACTACAACAAAAAATAATACCTGTTATAAAAAGGTGATCTTTTCTTTCAGATATTCGAACCACAAACCATAACTTTTCAATACAATTGAATAAAAACAATAATTCAGCAAATAATACATAATATAACCGAAAAATTTAAAAATCGTCTTGAGAAAATGCATTAAGCTTTAAGTTTTTGCCAACAGAAAAAAAATTAGAAAAACATCAATTTTTCAGTTTGTTTTGAGGATAATTTATTTTATTAAGGATTTCATAAACTAAAGCTTCATTGATGAAAATCTTGTTACATAAGGGTGATTAGTACAAAAAGTAGAAACATTTTATCACTGATAGAGTGAAGAAACATTCTACCATTTCTTGGAGCAGTGTGAAATGTTCGTATGACAGAGGTAAGAAAACTTCGGCACCAAAGCGCTTCTGAAAGAAATGGTCAGCTCCCTTTCATAGAAGGACATCCTGAGCCTAATCAGGAGGTCGAGGAGGTTTAAAGAGGACAAAATTAGATTTATTCGTTGGAGGGGCGCTAGGGAGTTGGAAAGAAGGCTCTTGACGCCAGCCTCCCACAACCGCTATTACTACTACTACGTATGTAACAGATTTTTGTTAATCAAACAGTAAAATTTATTTTATTGAAATAATATAATCATAAAGAGTTATTCCTACATGCTAATAAAGTAGTGTGAAACTAGTTTTACACTGATAGGGTACACAATTTTCTTAGACTTGCCTCATTTATCTCTGGACGATGTTAGCATCCACTACCCCGACCTTATGGAATATTTTTATCCTCAGATTGTTATTTGTTTTGGGCTTCCAAGCAATATTCTGCTGATAAGTACCCAAAATTCCTCAACAGAATGCAAGAACATTTTTAGGGGCCCTCTTTGGATACAAAATTTTTGTTATTTTCAGTTAACCAACTTCTTGAACATAACGACATGTAGCCAGATCGGGCCAGAATATTATTTCATCATTCTGATTATGAGTATTAATAAATTAATTAGTTTTAGAAGACGTTTACGAATATAAACATGTGCATCCACAGCTTCGCCTCTAATTCTCTCGATGTAAGGTCTTAAAATTATGGAATCAGAAAATGTGCACCAGACCAAGACCATGTCAACAAATTTCGCTTTTGGTTTATATTTTACTTATTTCCAGTTTGTATGGCCTTCTAAACTTTTTCTTTCAACCAACTATTCCTTATTTATTATGTTCAGTGAGAATTAGATTGGATTTTATGTATATAAATTATTTAGGGGGATTTGGAGGTGAATAGGGGCAGTAATAATTAGTATTTTGTTTGTAACTTTAAATGTATTAAACTAGCTCGTACAAATTTGGCACAATGCTTTAACTTGTTAACATTACTTTATCTGAGTAGCCATTGTTTTGTTAATCTATACAGAGTATTCTTGGGAAATTAACCGTGTTACATATTTGATCGCTTTTCTTCCTTTGTTACTTAAAAGTGAGAATTTTGATCTAATGGAATATTTGAGATATAAATGTATATTTTTTCAGAAAATAGCCAAAAATCAATACGATATGTTGTGGAACACAATACATCATAAAGGATCGTTTTTACGAATTTTAACTGAACTCACTTCTGGCCAAAACAATGCGCCTTCTTTTTTCTATGCGTTGAGTACAAACCACCGTTTTCTGCACTATGGCGTTCTCCTATCATTTGTTTGCAGCAAAAGACAAGTTTTTCATGCCACTACTAACTGAGTTGTGGAAATTAATAAACTGGCAAACTTGACTTTACAATCAAAAATGTAGAATCCATTGCCCTATTTTATCATTTACTTGACAGTGAATATTTCTTATATAAAGAACATGGCCCTAAAAGTTCTAATTATTGGTTATATCGCCATTGGTCTAAATCAGGTCTAAACTGTAAAAGACTACATATCTATTATAAAAATTTGTGTTGTATGGTTAACAACAAACTTAATTGTTTTGCAAAAGGTACTTCAAAGTATGGTCACTCGTTTAATTTCCGATATTGGATCAGTAACACAGCAATACTGAGGCAATTGAATGGATGACCGATACTTCGTCTATTAATCGCAGTCGGTAAGCTGTCAACAAAGACTAAATTGGAAGGCTTATTAGTCCGCTATCAGGTGGTGAGGCGTGTCCAGGCAGAGACCTACCCAAGAGGCTTGCTATTCTGACATAAGCGCAGGATGACAGGCCCAAGCGGTGAGTTAGTTGGGAACCGAGGAACGTGGTTCGAAGTCCACGCGAAACTGTAGGTCCCTAGGTAAAAAGGGCCACATGTGATATAGTTGTCTAACTACTTTAAGGAACTTAGTAAATAAATTATATCTTAATCTAAGAATCGAAATGAACATATTATTAGGTTACTACTAGAAAAGGTCGGGAGGTAGCGATAAATTCCAAAGACAACTTTTACATACATATAATATTATATTGTAAAAACAATTAATAAGACGTTCCCAAACAATTCGGTATGATAAAATATTCTTATGTACTATGCAATAAATCTGTTTTCTTTATAAAAATGGAAACGAAAAATTAAACATTTTTATCAGGTAAATGGAGCGCTTGCAATTAAAAAAAATGTGTTGTCATTTATAACTTTATTTACTCGATATGGACCTTCATATGGATACAATAATTTTGCACATATTTTTCTATCCTTGTTTGACACTCTCAACCTTTTTTATGATAACAAAATCACCTATTTTAAATTTTACTTTTTTCTTATTCTTTTCATTTTCCTGTTTAATGTACCGATCAGAATTTGCCTTAATTCTTTTAACTACGCGTATCCTAATGTTTTCTTTTAACCGTTGAAAAGCTTTTTCCCTTCTCTTTTTCCACTTCCATTTAACATTTTTTTTTAATAACTCTATTAATGGTATCTGATATTCGGTTAATTTGGGCACAAATTTCTTATAGTAATTAAGAACACCCAGAAAACCTCTTAACATTTTAAAATTTTTCGGTGATGGATATTCTTTAATTTCCGCTATTCTTTCCTTATCTATGCTAATACCCGTTTGACCTACTGTATATCCTAGGTATTTTACATCTGTTTGATAGAACTCACATTTTTCTATGTTTAACTTTAATCCTGCGATATCTAAAGCATTTAAAATCGTGTCAAGATGCTCTAAATGTTTTTCAATATTTTCCGAAAAAACTAAGATGTCGTCTATATAGTGCAAACAAAAATTTTCATATTTATCAAGTACCGATTGCATAGCTCGTACTAAAGCTGAGCTAGCCGATTGCAAACCAAATGGTACAACTTTGAACCAATACACATGGCCTTCAACACTAAACCCTGTGTATTTACGAGAGTTTGGATCTAAAGGAATGAGCCAAAATGAATTTTTGAGATCTAATTTGCTAATAATCGTATTTTTACCTATTCTAGATAACATTGAATCTATGTTTTGTGGTGCATCATACTGAGCTTTAGTTATTTGATTTAGTAACCTAGCGTCTAAACATAACCGTATGGTATCATTCTTTTTTCTAACAACTACTAATGGATTGATATAATTTGTTTTTGCCGGTTCTATGATTTTATCCCTTATCATGTTATTGATTTCTTCTCTTACTTTTACTCGATAGTTGTAAGGAATTGGGTAATTTTTGCATTTAAATGGTTTACTTTCATCAACTAATAACTTATGAACATAATTTTCCGCGATTCTCGGTGTGTAATTAATAAGTGATTTATATCTTTTAAGTAATCCTTGAATTTTTTTTAACATATTGAGTAGGACATTTTATTTTAAAGCTCTCCCCCAAATTACAATTACTTACTCTACGCGATGTGCTTTCCTCCATAACTTTATACGCATTTATATTTTCGGCAACTTTGCCCTTTAATTGCACATCTACTTCATTAATTTTTACCATGGGCCCTACTTTTCCACCTATACTCAAAGTCCTCTTACCCATATCAATTTTTACTCTCAGCTTTGTTAAAATATCCTCCCCCACAATAATATCAAAATTCATATTTTTAATCACTACAAAATTACCCTGAAATTTCTCACCCTGTACCTCACAAGTTATGTTCATTACCCTATTTCCTTCAGCAAACTTTCTTCCATTTGCATTCATTAATTTTATTTTTGATACCTTCATAATGTTCTCTTTAATTTTCTCTGGAATTTTTTCCAGCACTGCTTCATTTATTAAACTTATTTCTGCACCTGTGTCTACTAAAGCTTGCACCTCTATTTCATCTATTTTAACATTAATAATTGGTAAATTACTTATATTTATCTCCTCATTGCCTTCAAAACCGTTTTCATAATCCAAATATTCTCGCATGTGTTGGTAAGTTGTTATGATCGACACACTTGGTTTGTTCGCTACCGAAAATCCTGCCTATGTCCGTCTACTTGTATCTGCGCTACCGTTTCTATCTTATTTATATCCTCCTGCTGTTTTCGTATTGTATTAATTTGTCTCTGCCTATCGTCTCTCTTATCATTATGTTGTTCTTGTGCTTGTCCATCCTCCCTTCTTACATTTCTGTTATTTTGTCTGTCGAAAATTCTTCTCTGTTGCCTATCGTTTTGTCTGTCAAAGTTCATATTCTGATATGCATAACGTCTACCTTGTCTGTCATCAATCCTCTGCCTAAAATCGACTCGACTTCCCCGTTCATTGAAATTTCCTCGTCCGTACCTGCCGTCCCTGTCTCGTCGGTCAAACTGAGCCAATGGTTTCCTCCAACCAGTCCTATCATCATCAATATCCCTTAAATATTCAACCATTTCATTTATTGTACACATTCTCTGCGTTATTATAACTTTTCGAATATCATCCTCAAAATGTTGCGCTAAATAATTTATTATCTCAGCTTCTGTGGGTTGAGGAACTAGATTTTTCGATTGATTATATTTACGTATTGCGTATTGTTCACGCGAGCACCCATAGTCTTCATAATATTTCCCATTACCTAAATTTTTCCAGATTTTTTGCTGGTGGTATTGTCCCCAGTATTGTTTTAAGAAAAGTTCCTTAAATTCTTGAAAATTGTGATAATCATCCTCTATCAAACTGTACCAAGCTTCTACATCCCCTTTTATACTATTTTGTATGCATGTTTTTATGTCCGCTATTTTCGTTCTGTTTTCAATACAATTTTCTAACCTTTTTATAAAAACACAAGGATGAATTTTATAGTCCCCGTAAAATTTAAGTTCATTTAAACTAATGGGTGGCTCCCCCCTAATTACATAAGTTGGTTCTCCACCAGTATTACACCCTTTTTTTAATATGATTTTCAAATTGTTTCGTGACTGTCTCGTGTTGTTTTAATTTGTTTTCCACCGTGTTTATCTTTTCGTCTTGCCCCCGTATTCGTTCGTCATATATAATGTCTCTCCTATCAATTAATGTCGTCATGTCTTGAAATTCTACTTCTATTTTTTCATGTATTTCTTTAAGCATTTGCCCTTTCGCGTTGTTAATCATTTCATCTGTTTCTTTTCTAATATCAAATATTATTTTCTCAAATTTAGTGTTTAAATTGTTTAATTCCCCTGCCATTTCCTGTTTCATTAAATTTATTTCCCCTGATAATTTTTCGTTTGTATCTTTAAATTGCATAACCTCCCCTGATAATTTTTCGTTTGTATCTTTAAATTGCATAACCTCCCCTGATAAATGGTCATTTGACATTTTTATTTCATCATTCGATTTTTTTATTTCATCATTCGATTTTCTTATTTCAGTCATCATTGTTAACAATTGACTAAACATGACATTGCTTGGAACATTAATGTTGTCCCCCGTACCTTGATCTGTACTAGTTTGTGCCACAATTTCCTCTTGGTCTGCCATACTACTCTTTCTCCCAGAACGCAAATCCATTCTCGAATAAAATAGAAATTTGAAGTATTTGTTTTACTTTAGTAAAATTCCCTGTTAATTATCTTTTAATTTTAAACTATACTGTGTTCAATTATTTAAAATTTCCTGTCTTTAATGACTACCCTTTATTTTGATCGCCCCACGTTGGCAGGCGTCATTTATGTGTGGTATTTTAATCCTATATTTTATTTTACCTTTAATAAATTCAATTTCACAATTTAAGTATGCTGAGCGCCAACCAAATTAATACATTAACTTAGATTTTTAGATTGAAATACTTTGAACATGAAACACTTATCTCAAAGAGCAAGTTCTAGGGCATTATTATTAAATTGAGGCCAAGATTAATACCAAATGATCATATAATGTTTTTTTAACTTTTACAAATATTTAACAATCTGTCTCCTTAAGTTTAATAACGTTCTGACATTGATTTTAAATAGAGTTTATTACATACCAAGTTCCATATAACACTTATGCACAAATCACATCAACTCCGTCTCCTTCGTTCACCCTTAAAATTTTCCTCTTCTCGTATTCTCCAAACTTTGATTATTTTCTTAAATTTAAATTCTCCCCATCTGACATTGATTTTGACATTTCACTTTCCAATATTCATTTCTTCATAAACCACAGATTTTCTACAGGTTTTCTAAAACAATAATCAAAAGCCGGAAACTAACCTTTTATTACTGAATACTAAATATTTTGATTTCCTTATCAATTTTACATTCAATAATTATTATTTTCAAACTTCTTCCAATTTTATTAAATATCTTCTGTTTGATTATTTACTCTGCTTTAGCTTCTTATACTACACTTAATTTATAAACGCTATATTTCTTTCTTATACTGCTATATTTCTTTTCGTTTTTCTTTCTCCACATCAAAAAACTTCCCCTTCTACTTCAAAATTCTCTATCTCCTCAACAAACTTTTTTGTTTTTCCTAGTTACCCTGGATGAGATGATTGTATGCTTCCTCAAATTTATCACTCACTTTTATTTTAATTACAATGTTTTGTTAATCATCTGTACGGTATGTACTTCTATATTATAACAACATAACTTAAATTCTAATAACTATGTTCATTTAATATTTTATTATTTCTTGCCTCATGATTCTCAACACATTTTGTTGTTTCTTTACTATATAATATTTTATGGTTATATCAAACAACAATTTTCAAATTTGACCACAGTATTATTACTAAATTACATTTCATGATATTACTGCTCAAAACAATTGCCAATTTAGCTAATTTCTTATTTGTCCCTTTTAAACAACTTATTTTTAATGAACCATGGATATTGTGACAATATATATATATATATATATATATATATATATATATATATATATATATATATATACATATATATACATATATACATATATATATATATATATATATATATATATATATATATATATATATATATATATATATATATATATATATATGTATTATTAAATATGATTTGAAGGAAACAACTACTCAGCGGGCAAATACCCCGACCTGCATTGAATTACACCTTCAAATCATGATAGATCGATAGCCAATATCATTTGTCAATTCCTAACCAGACATAGATCGATTTCGAACTTATTTGTTCTCTTCAGTATACCATAGGTTATGGAACAGACAAATAATAGTGGCCAACCTGCTAGTTATATACTAAGGTGAAGTGAATAGTGGTGAGAGGTATGAAACTTCTCATATGGTCTGAATGCTACTATCCAACCGACATCCTAGATGTCTCTGTGGCGGATAGCGACTTGCGTCACAGCAAGTACCGAGAGCGGCGACCCCTAGCCCAGGTGGACTAAACTAATGTTATTAAATATGATTTGAAGGAAACAATTACTCAGCGGGCAAATACCCCGACCTGCATTGAATTACACCTTCAAATCATGATAGATCGATAGCCAATATCATTTGTCAATTCTATATATATATATATATATATATATATATATATATATATATATATATATATATATATTTTTTTTTTTTTTTTGATTAGCAATTAAATTCTTTCCATGATGAGAAAAAAGTTACTACAATTATCTTTTTTATGTATTTCTATTACTAGTGAATAAAAACCAAACGTCATGTTAGTTGTTTAATAATTTATCATCTACTCTCTTTATTGCTAATATTTATTCAGCCATTCACCAGTTTGTAATTCAAGTATTTATCCACCCTTTAAAACACTTATCTATTCTGTCTTAACAGTGAAAAGGTATTTAAAACGCTTTGTATAATATGTGCCAAGAAAAGGTCTAATATTTTTCATTTTTATACAATTTATTCATTTGGCTGTAAAAGTTGAGATTACCAAAAAAGTTAAATTTTATTGTACTGTTTTTCAATAAAAAAAGTATAAATATCTGTCGCAAGAAAATAATTAAGTTTTGATAAAAGTATATTTTAAATTAATTATTATCACATTATTTGTATTGTTTTCATGTTTCAAAATACACATTTAGAAAAAATAAATGTACCATTAATGTGAGTCACGTACTATATATAACTTTTCGTTAACTTTTGCTAATATTTTGTAAAACGTGATAAAAGTTGTGCCTACATGATTACGCTTTTTGTTGATATTTAAAGAAGGTAGAACTTTTCAACTCAGATATTTTTTCTGATATAAGAATATATCAAGTTGGCATATCAATATATTTTCTTCGCCTGAAAAATTTTACTAAAGATAAAGAAGTGTTACATTTTTTGTTTTGATAGAGGACTTATAATGCCATAATAATTGGTACAAAAAATATACGATGCATCAGATACAAACGTGAAATTAATATTAGTCGCTAACACCTCTCAATTAATGATATAATCAGGCACACAATGTATCCTCTAATGTTATTATAACAGGGAAGTTAAAACTTTTGTCCAATCAGAAACCATCTTCTTGAAGAAAAATCTTAGTATCTGATTAGCTACATCTCTTAACAGCCCTGTTATAATAACGTAGAATAATAATTATCATAAGATTCATAACCAAGCATGATTGTGAAAGATATATTCTGTTTGTTTTGTTAATTTTCATTTTTGAATTAATCCATCCATCAAACCAGTTATTAAAATACAGGCAAGCAAGTATATACCGGGCGGTACATCTACTATAGTATTATAGTAAGTAGCCAAGCAAAATTTGGAACAAGCGTGGTAAATCTGATGATATTATTATTACATATTAATTATTTTCCTTTTCCAAGATTATATTAATTTTTCAATTTTCAGTATGTAATATTTATAGATGCAAACAAATTTTGAGTTTTCGGACTTTATACTGTTTTATTAAATTAAACTGTTGCCAACATTTCAATAAAATATCCATCATTTTCAGGACTACAATCAAGAATCTTACTTAAAAATAATTAAATAAATAGGATTAAATTGTTCTTAGTTTAAACGAAATAAATGAAAACAAATATATATATATACATATATATATATATATATATATATATATATATATATATATATATATATATATATATATATATATATATATATATATATATATACACACATACATATATATACACACATACATATATATATATACACATACATATATATATATATATATACACATACATTATATCTACACAGAAATATAAGCAAACACTTAAACAATTGACATCAAACCTAACACTGTAAAGAAACATTCATTACGGATAGTACCAAACAACGCACTCAATTAAGATTGGATCTTCTTTGTTATATAAAGCTTTAGAATTACATAAATTTGTATGTTAGGTAAATCGTATTTTAACCGTATAGATAATTATTATAGAGATGTTGGGTGAAAAAAGTCCATTGGAGATGTCCATCAGACATGTCTGGAAAAGTTTACTAGTTCAAGGCACTTTACAACGTGGAAAAAATAGGATACACATGCGTAGTAAATCTGGTAAATAGTTGCAAACTTTGAGCGGGGTTGCTAAAATGTGCAATTTATAGTCGTTCAACGAAATATATATCTTTCTTGACAATAAAACTAACAGAATTGTTGGATAAATATATGATAACTATAGCAATAATTATTATAATTAATAAGAATTAATTAATAGTTATTTATATACCAAGGGCATTATCGTTATTTTCACACCACGGGCTATAAACGCTGGTTATGCCCGAGGTGTACAAAAAATCGTATGTACGACCAGTCTTAATTAATACATAGTATGTAATATGTAATATGTCGGTCTTGCAAATTCTACATAAGAATTGTCAATCTATTATATTTTGACATTTCATAAAAATGACAATTGTATTGTCATGCGGAATTTGGTTATGAATTTGTATTAAAAATAAATGCACGTAAGCAAGCAACAACGTAAATAATGGTGACCATATTGTAATTTTATGGCAAGAATCGTTTTACAATCCTTTTGTAGAAGTGTTTTGTGTTTTTCAATTGAACTGGAAATGGAAGAAGATGAAAATTAATTTTGCTGTATCCCACCAGAACTTACCGAAGCAGCAGAGACTGCGACGTTGGAAATGTTGCCTCAGAATTTTAAACGTTGTATGAAAAATAAAGCAAAAGCCCTAGGCGGACTGTAAAGTATATTAAGGAGTACATTAAGCTCTTAAACCAAGTATATAAAGTGACCACTTAAGACCGGACGTACATAAAGATATAAATTGTTTAATACAAAATACCATTAACATTAATACTAAAAATAAATTCCTGAAAGTGGTTAGTCACTTAGGACAATCTGATAACACTAGTTTACATTTCAAACTGAAGACTACTAAGAGCAGCAACAAATTTTTTGAACATTTTTTGAAGGTCTGTAATGTAATAAATCGTGACAAAAGACGACAATGTAGAAATCTTTTTGCCCGGAAGGAAATAATACATTATAGGAAATAAAATGGTATTTATCATCAATTTTTCATTTTATTTTAAATTTATATAAGTTTAAAATTTTCAAATTTGTCTATTTATTGTACCAATTGCTGTCTCTAATATATTTCTATTTTTGAGGTTAGGACTAACTTTTTCGACTAGTTCGGACTTTTCCGGACATGTCCGTGGAAACGTGTCCCTATTTTACATTTTCACGAAATCTACATCTCTAAGAATAATATTAATAACATTTCTTGTTACGAATTATACCTCGCCAAAAATTACCCCTGGCGAATTGAACATTTTTAAAAGATTTTTTCTTTACTTTCTAATTTTAAAATTGTCAATGTCAAATTTAGACTTTTTGCTATTCAATCGAATTTTCGGATCACTCTGTGCGGGCGAATTAAAAACAGCCACAACTTGATAATGAAAATGTCTATCTTTGAAAGTTGAAAAATGGTGGTCTCGTAGAGAAAATCTTAACGTTATAAGCGAGGTTATTAATAAAATTTTTAGGTATGTTTTTATTTATTTTCTTTTCATAATAATTTTGTTAATTTATGCGCAGAGCTTAAGTCTGCGACGAGCACAGTTTTTATTTATATTAAATTTCTTGGTTCAAAGTTAAAATTTGCATTCATTATAAGTATTGTCAAAATGTTATTTTTGGCATTCTCTAAATTTTCCGTTTTCTCTCATGAGGCTTGCTACCACATAAATAATTCTTGGCTATCTAAAAAAATATAGTTAATTGGTTAGTTAGTTAATTAACTGTATTTGTTAAATAAACAAGAATTATTTATATGATAGTAAATTACTTATATAACTGTATTTTTTAGATAACCAACAATTATTTGTGGTAGTAAGCCCCAAGAAAAAAAATTGCATTGTTTTATCAAAATTTTTCTTATGTAACTCCACACATAAAATACCAAAATCTACCTCTATTGTTATTAAAAAATAAATACCTTGACCACATATCTTTTGAGATAACAGTGATATACATTTGAAAATGACGTCATTATATGCACAAATGTATCCAATTTGTAATTTTAAATTTTTCTTTTTGTTTAGCAATATTTTGGAATTCACACTTGCTTCACATTGTAATAACATGACTTCTATGTTTTAGGCAAATCATGTTTTTTAACAATATTAAACAATATTTCTTATTATGTACTTATAAAGTCGATTATATCAGCAATATTAATATTACAGAGAATTCAGTGTTTACAAAGATCAACAAACTTTTAAAATTTCAGAAAATTATGCTATATCAGATTTAAAAGTTAGTCAAATATGTATTTGCATTTGGCAACGCTTGACTGGAGATTCTACTCGTAATTATATTATAAAACGCCCATGACTTTTCTGTGCATTCTGGTGGAGCCACATAAAACAAATTCTATTACACTGTGATACCAGTTTCCAAATACATACAAGCCAATAATTCACAACGGCGACGAATAAAATTTTATTGTGGACTTTTACAAGCGAAGCTGGTTACAAAGTAATTAATATCCGTTATTTTGAAATGCAATTACAGAAAAATTAAAGTGAACAGAGTCTCCAACAACATTCGATTATAAATCACACTGTTTTATGTTTTACCCTGTGTAGTAGAATGGTTCACAAACAAACAAGGCACTTCTAAAATGTCCATAAATATAAACAATATTCGGATGGAATAAAATATACTGAGTGTATACTAAATTGCTCTTATTATACATTATATAATTTAAGACATTTTAAAATAATTAGCTGGCTATGCATTTGCAGGAAAGATGGGAGCTGAGAGCAAGTTTTAAGGTGTAAGCGCATCATGTTATGGAATCATTAAAACAATAAAAAATCTGCAACTGAGATATTTATCACAATATAAATTTTGCGAAATTAACATAACCTCGAAAATAACTAATATCAATAACAATAATCGCAAAAATTATTTTGGAAAGTCAAAGAACCTCGAAGAGTCCATAAATTTACGTTTCCTATTTATTTTATCAATTACACTTACAGAATATCCATTACTCACAGCTATATCCTTAATCAATGCCTTTTCATTTTCAAATTCGCCATTTTCTGTTGTGCACAATGGTGAGAGTCCTTAGGGATATTTCTCAGAGTACTGGTATATTTTTTTCATATGTTAAATTCTAACTTATTTTCACTGTTTCTAATTATTGATACATCTACACATGGTAGTTGTCCAAAGTTTTCAATTTCATAAGTGACATTTTTGTGACGCGAAACGACTGTTTAATTTAGATAAAATTATAACAATATCAGTGACTTTTCTATCAAAAAAACAAATATTATTCTGATTTTCTAAATCATTAAATGTTACAACAGAAATATAATAAATATACTAACAAAAATAAAAGTGAATTGCCGACGGATCATGCTTGTAGCGATTTTCAAATACCAATTAGACCTACTTAAATCAAGAATAAATTATGGGTAAATCAAAACATAATAAATATATAAAAGTGTGTAATCTTAATGTTCGTTCTTTAGCAACAAGCTTTTTAGAATTATAAGAAATTATTTTTAACAACTCTTTGGATGTTGTGACGGTTTCTCAAACATGGCTCTCTGATGGAATTCTGTCCAGTAATGTGGGTATCAGGTAGTGATGGGATAATTCGAATGAAAAATAATCGATCATTCGATTGTTGAGATATCTCGAGATATCTCGAATACCCGTATCATGAGAAATCGAATGATTTAATTCGTTTCAGCAGCCATCATTCAAATTTCAAATACGTGATTCGAGCGATGAGATACGATGCCACTCCAGAGGAGGTCAAGGATATTCTAAGGAGCTTGAAACCGAGGAAAGCTCCTGGATGTGACAGGATCGGAAACATTACCCTCAAGAAGCTACCCAGGAAAGGAGTGGCAGCCCTGGTGAACATCGCCAATGGGATCTTGAGGCTCAGATAATTTTCGGACAGGTGGAAGAAGGCCGACGTCATAGTCATCCCGAAACCAGGTAAGGAACTAATCTTTCCCTCCTCTTATAGGATCATCAGCCTACTCTCCGCTATAAGCAAGGTAGCCGAGCGCGTCATCTTGAGAAGACTAGAAGAAGAAACCAAAGAGCTCCAAAACATCCCGGATGACAGTTCGCGTACAGGACAGGACATAGTACGGAACTCCAAGTGCTCAGGATCACCGAAGAAGTCACCAAAGGTTTCAACCAAAGGCAGGTCACAGCAGCACTACTCCTGGACGTTGCGAAGGCTTTCGACGATGGTCTACTAGCTAAAATGATGAGTATGGGTTATCCCATTGCACTCGTCAAACTAGTTAGATCATACCTGCACGGGAGACAGATGCGAGTGAAGATGAGGGATAGCGTGTCCACGTATCGACCGATGGAAGCCGGAGTCCCCCAAGGCTCTGTGCTATCACCCAACCTGTTCGCTATCTTCACCTCTGATCTCCCAAGAACCGAAGGCACCGCCATGGCACTCTACGCGGACGACACGGCCCTCACTACCAAATCCTGGAGTGCAAGAACAGCCACCAGAAGACTCCAAGAGGCAGCCTCTCTTCTGGAAGAATGGTGCATCAAATGGAAAGTCGCAGTCAACGCAGAGAAGACCCAGACGATTCTCTTCAGGAAACGATGCAAGGAAACCCCCACAAGACACGTTTCCATGTTCGGCGAGGACATCCAATGGCACGATTCCGTCAAGTACCTTGGCGTAATCATGGACAAAGGCCTGACATGGAGACAGAATACCGAAGCCATTATGGTAAAGGCCAAGCGGACGACAGCTCTCATCTATCCAATGGTAGGGAACCAGAGCAGACTCAATCTGAGGAACAAGCTTCTGTTAGTCAAAGCACTCATCAGACCACAGCTGACCTACGCCTCCGTAGCATGGGGATACCAAGCGAAGACCTACCTGAAGAAGATCCAAACCGTGGAAACCGTGGCCATCAGGACAGCGATGGGCGCACCATGGTACGTTAGAAACGCTGACATCTTCAGGGACCTGGAGTACACACCAGTCAGCGAAATTATCCGGGATAGAGCGAAGAAACTGTACACCTTAGCCGAGGAGCATAGGAACCCGCTGATCAGGGAGGCTACCAACTATGATCCGGGCGACGCTCCGAGGCACAAGAGGCTGATGATACAGATACTGGACAACGGGTGAGTATAACTAAGCCTTTCCTTACAGATGGACCAACCCACAGAAGAGACATGTCGTAACCAACCACCTTCCCACAAACCTTGCGGGCACCGAGGAGTGAACCGACCAGTGCCCGTTGTCCCCCTGGCTCCGTGAAAGACGAAAGTGCTAAGAAAGCACTTAGGCCTTCACCTCCTAGAGCTACATAGTTCATCCTCACCTTGTCCGATGATCCAGATGACAGTGTGTCAATTGATACTTTGTGTATTGGCAGTCAATCCCAAATCACAGAATTTCCGCACAGTCCCTGACAGACCGACGACTACCCCCGGGGGTGACAAGCTGGCGAAGAAAGAAGACGAAGTCAGAAGAGCGCCAGAAGAGGCCCTAGCCAGCAGGGTTCATCAGCTAGGGCTCAGGGAGGTTAGCCGAAATCTTCGGCACCGCTCACATTTGTGAGTGGGGCCGTTCGTAAAGTAAGCTAACGCGCCCTGCACGAGGCCGGTCCAGGTCTACAGCGATGACTAAGGTAAAAAGGCAATAGTCTTGCCTGGCCCTAGCATCCGAGAACGTCATCAAGCCAAATGTTAAGATTGTTAAGTTTAGTTGTTTACCATCGGCGGCGTTTTGATTGTGCTGATCTGCGGAATGTAGATGGTTATTGTCTGATGCTATTCGGAGTTGAGTTGTCTTCAGTACATGTTAAAATTTATAATTTATAATTGAGAATTGTATAGAAATAATGGCCAAATCGACTATGAATTATGACGCGAGATCTCGATGTTACCGAGCCAAGCCATCGATTTCCCCACTTTACGAGTTCTGGCCATAATTCGAATGATCAATCAATTATTAAAGGAATCCGAATTGCTGTTACCGGATTATTTAAATCATTCGATTATGCCCATCATTAGCATCGAGGAATATACTTTATTTCGCAAAAACCTCGCCGGTAGAGGTGGGGATGTAGCAGTGGACATTCGTAAAGAACTTAAGTGTCAAGTAATTCAATTTTTCTTTGATATTAACAAAGGAGGTATTGAAAGTTTATCGTTTAATCCAAAATTTCACAGTACAAATTTAGAGGGAATCTGAGCTCCTGAGGATGTTACATGCCATACTCAGAACTACTCTGCCATGCGTACACTCCAGGCTCAAGAGTCCTCGGCCCCCCGTTGACGTGGGAGGTACACACGAGGAACGGACGATCTAGGATAAATACTTCTGTGAATATTCATCATCTTGCGGGTATCTCTGTCTAATTGACGCAGCTCATCTACCCTCCACTTTACTACTCCGAAGGAGTAGAGCATAACCGGAACGGCAAGCATATTAGTTGCAGACACCTTGTTCTTTCCCGAAAGTCCGGAAGACCAAATCTTTCGGAGGCGGTGTCTGTACTTGCCGCGGAGAGAATCTTTCATTTGATACATCCTGGATGTGCCTTTGTTGCACAACCAGATATGTATAGGTCTCTCCGGCATCCAGATGTCTTAGGATGCTTCCGTCTGCGAGCTGCGCATCTTCAGGAAATTCCCCGCATCGTCCTCTCTTGAGGTGGACGACTGCACATTTGTCCAACCCGAACTCCATACCAATTGCCCGCGTATATTCTTCGACCACCCTAGGAGTGTTTTGTAGTTCGCGCTCTCCAGAGGCATAAAGTTTAAGGTCATCCATATAGAATAGATGGGTGACCTTATGCCTCCGGTCGCTGGGTGGCCCACATTGATAACCGCGGGTTTGGCGGAGCCCAACAGACAACGGCAGCAGTGAGATGCAGAAGAGGAGAGGACTCAGGGAGTCACCCTGGAAAACTCCTCTCCTAAATGCCACCTGCTCTGTCGTGACCCGCTGTGCACCTGATGTTATGGTGAAGCGGATCTTCCAAAGCGGCAGCAGCTGTTCTATGCATCTCACTAGTGGTGCTGGTACCGCAAGTACAACAATAGCTCATGTGATGTTGTATCAAATGCCTTGCGGTAGTCAATCCAGGTCATCGATAGATTCCGCTTGTATTGCACAGAATCCTGTGTAATACAGCGGTCTATCAGCAGGCTGTCCTTGCAACCTGCCATGCCCTTCTTGGCACCACGCTGTTCGTGTATCTGCTGGAAGACCGGATCAACAGACCTCAGTGTCCTAGCATACAAGATACGTGTAAATATCTTGTAGCAGAGGTTAAGGCAAGTGAGCGGTCTATAATTTCTCGGGTCGGAAAGATCCCCCTTTTTGGGGATAAGCACAGTACGTCCCTCGACGAGCCAGTCCGGAATCTGCTGCCCCTCGTTCAACCATGAGTTGAAAACTCGCGCCAAACGACGGTGAGTGGAAGGAAATTTCTTCCACCACCAGTTGTTAATGCCGTCTGGGCCCGGGGCAGCGAAGTTCTTGGTACCAACAAGTGCTTGTTGGACTTCCTCCGTACTGATTGCCGGGGACACTTCTTCTGGCTCTTGACGATGTCTGTGGCACAGAGCCTCGAAGTGTGCAATTGATGGAGTGTCGCTATTGAATGGACGCGTCGTTTCGTAGATTCCCTTCCAGAAGGTTTCGACACCTTCTACAGTCGGCGGATTGTCGACAACACGTTGTGGCTCATGAAAGAGGCGGGAAGGATTCGTACGGAACTAATTGTTTTGTTCCATACTCCTCACTCGCCTCTTTAATGTTTTCTTTATCGCCATGAGCGCTCGGATCCTATCTAGACAGTGCTGCTTGATGGTAAGCATCACTGTCAGATTTAGAGTATGGTGCCGTCTTAATCCGGCTGCTATGCGCCGGATTCTCGGAGTAAAAACTCTACCAGACGTCTTATATTCCACCACACTCTGGATCCGAGAAGCGTGTTGTCTGGCCGACTGTATCTTGCCTTCGATTTTTTGTACACGCCGCTTGGCTTTCTCGACCCCGTGATTGGTTGACCTCTCACGGGGAACGAGTTGCTTCGCGGCGTTGTACACGGCACAGTTGATTTGCCAGATGTCTACATCTTCCGGAATTTCCTCATCGATTACCGCGTCCATTCTAGCCAGGTCTTGTGGCTTTAGGTTAGCCCTGGTGTTAAGGCTAACCCTCCCCTTTATTATTATTATTATTATTATTATTATTATTATAAGGCGATGTTACATTTTAGAGGAAATTCCTGCTTCAATTTTATAATGTTTTAAGATTAATTAACAACTACATTTAAGCATTTGTTAAATAAAAAGGTTTGCTATAAAGGCAACGAACAAGATAAAAGCAAACTTAACAAAAATACGGGAAATCACGTCTACGTCTACGACCCGAACGTGGAATGCGAAGAGGGGAAAATACACCTAAATTCAACTTCCCAGTAACTTCTCCAGTGGAATACCGAGAAGTTTATCGCTGTACCAGCCATATGCATACCTGACATGCATGAACAAATCATCTAGAGCTCTTTTCCTCTGGAAATATCTAAATTATATTTTTTTGCATTGCCAACTAAAATATATGCAGTGCATGTGAAGTGAACGCTTGCAAAGTAACTTCGAAATTTAATTTCAATTTCTGTGACAGCCGCCACTTATTTACATAGTTATACTTACTATACGACGAAGGCAAATAAATAATATTACCAAAAGATGAAAAAGTAAATTTTCTAAGTTGTTCTATTTGAAACAAGTATTTTTTATTAAAAAATATATTAGGTGATATTTAGTGCGTAAAAAATATTAATGTTTTTTAATACACAAGAATCTGAAAAATATTTTATGGTTTACCCATTAACTTTTATTCATTTTGATTATTACGACAGAATTATTATTTCGTTTAGTAAAAACAATTTTCATATCACACATAAGTATAATACACACCACAGGTAATACAACCCCCCTGAAGCGCCTACGGTGGGACTACACATTTCGAGCAACGGTTATACACTCAGTATTCACGTAGGCTGCGTAGCATATAAAAATGCTACTAAACTCTATTCACTTAAACTTTGCAGTGTTCGGTTGGACTCAAATGAGTGAAACGTCCAACTGTGACAGATGCTTATGAAATAAAATAAATATGAAAATTAACCGCTCTAGGAACTTTGCATCAAGAATCATCACGTAATTTGTTCTCTATCCTGGCTAACGCTAGAAAGTTTAAGTGAACGGAGTACAGTATTGTAATTTCAGTAAATTTAAAAAAATTAAAGAAATCTGGAACATTGTACATATTCCTAAATAAATACAAATTAAATTGTAAAACCAAATTTGGAGTTTGTTTGAGGTAGAATAATTACTTCCTCACCCCTGAAAATGAGGGTTATGTAATCGTGGAAAAAATTTTGAAAATTTCATTGGTGTAGAAGTTCTGTCTAAAAAAAGTAGTTGAGCACCCCCTCCACTCCGCCACTGTGCAAGTTCTTGAACATTCTTATCGCTTGTTTTATGCCCTTTAATTAATAGGCATTATCCCCCAAACATGGAAAAAATCTAAGCATTCGTTTATAAGTTATAATGAAAATTCGAGAAAAAAAAATTATATTCAACACCCTGTATCTCGGAAACGAAGCGTTCTACGACATATGTTTATAGGAACTTTTCTTTTTAAAAACATGTGTTCTATCTCCTGTTAAAGTTTGTCTACAAAAAACTGACTCACCCTGTATATAATAATATAACAGTCTCTATAGCATAATTCTTCCTGGCCATACATTGTGGAGCCTTAATATTTATATAGAGCCCTTCAGGCTGATTCAGAGTTGGACTGGCTTTAAAATAGGGAGCGTGCTCTTGGTCGACTAGAGGCGCTAACATTATTGTTGGTGAAAAAATGTCCTATATTTATTTATACATATATTTTTTTATTGGGAAACAAACTAAAAATATAAAAACGATAAATATATTTCTTTTGTACAATGGACAGAGAGAACAGCTGAATATTCTACATTTTAAACCCAACAAGTTTTTGTTTACTTATGCTATGAGTTTGTGTCTATCCTAATGAATATAGAAGGAACGCCACAAAGTTACATTTTATTTCTTTATTTATTTATTTACAATAATTTATCCAACGAGTGGTAAAACCCAATTACAGGATAAACAAAACAACAGATATACCCAAAAATCCAAAATAGTGAACAATTGCGTACAAAAATATATAAAAATACAATAGCACAAAATATAACAACTATATAAAAGTATACAAACAGAATAATAGAAATTAAAATAAAATATCATACAATAAATAGAATATAAAGACATTAACTAAACATGCATTAAATAGATATTTTTTATATCAGCAATTTTACAATTAAATATATCCAGACTGTTCTCGATATCACCATAATTTAAGCACATTTGATACATCGGAGATGCAATTAAAATGTTTGTACGAGAGGTAGCAAACATAACTATATTATTTGACCTTGCACATAATCTAGGAGTTCCATATTTAATAAGTCAGGTAATTGGGGACAGTCAATCTCTATATTAATTATTTTGTCAAAAAAATTACTGAGTGCATCACTCGTTTCCTAATTAGACTGCTCATTTCAAATTTATTTAAAAATAATTCTTGAGATGTTCCTCCAAAATGAAAATTGTAGATTTGAAAAATCTTCGTTGTACTTTTTTTAGTGCTGTTATGTAAATATTGTAACTAGGATTCCAAACAATAGAAGCATATTCTAGTTTGGACCTAACAAAACTAACAATCTATATGCGTAAAGTAGACAATTTCTTAAAATCTTTGCTGTTGCGCAAAACAAAACCTAAACTTTTAAACGCTCCAGATATACATTCTTCAATATGATTAGAAAAAGTTAGTTTGGAATGAAATGTAATGCCAAGGTCTTTCATAAACTCGGGTCTCTCTAAGGTGGTGTTGTCCAAACTGTAGTCAAACATAAATGGATTTGTTTGTGAAAACGACATGACTTTACATTTGGTAGCATTTAAAGGGCGATGATTGTTAACGCACCAGTTATTAAGATTGTCAAGATTGTGCTGGAGTTTTTGGCAATCAAAATAGGAGTTTATGCAGAAATATAATTTTAGATCATCAGCATATAGCAAATAATGTATATCTAGGTTGTCAATAATATTATTAATGAATAATATAAAAAACAATGGACCGAGTATAGAACCCTGCGGCACTCCAGATATTTGAGTAAATTCAACAGATTGGTAACCACGATATTGTACAAATTGAGATCGGCGAGATAGATATGAATAGAATAAATTCATCAAAGAATTGCTACGGTCAACGTCTTCCAATTTTGTTAATAATATACCATGGTCCAATCTATCAAACGCCTTGAAAAAGTCGGAGTAAATAACGTCCACCTGACCTTTACGATCTATTGCTTTGGAGATGAATTGAGTCTTGCACACAAGGTTCGATACCGTGAACCATCCGTGCTGATCTTTAACAACTACAGTTCTATTACGAAATGAAATATAATCATATACCAAAAATTCAAAAACTTTAGAGAAATTGTATAAGATGGTAATGGGATGATGATTTTCAATTTGGTGCTTATTACCCTTTTTAAATACTGGACAAACTCTGGATTGTTCCCACATATCCGGAAATGTCTCAGTTTTTAATATCAAATTAAAAATAATGTAGAGCGGTTTAGAAAAGAAACTAGCACAATTTTTAATAATAAATGTAGGAACTTGATCAGGTCTAGTGGTTATTTTTGCTTTAAACTTTTAATTGACTTAAGTACCTCATTCTCACTAAATTGCAAAATGCGAAGAACGTTATTATCATATAAGCTATTGCCGGATATGTATTCACCAGAATTAATAAAGGCATTGGGAAAAAAATTAGCAAAAGAACTGACAATGTCTTGAGGATTTTCAAGGCTAATATTTTTATAATTCATACTACTGGGAATACTAGTACATTTTTTTATTTTTGGAATTAGTGAAGCCCCAAAATTTATTTGGAATAGCTTTTATAGAGTTCTCAGCCTCTTCAATGCATCTATTATATGCATCACCAATAGATTTTTTTAAAGAAAGCTATTAAGTCTTTAAACTGGTTGTAGTCAACCTGTTGCTTCGACTTCATATATTATGTACATACTCCGAGTTCGGTCTTTCTGTTTTAAAAGTCTAATAGTATTGGAATCAAACCAAGAAGGGTACTGTTTGTGGCAAGGTATCTTTTTAGAAACATTATTTCTGAGGACAGCATATATTTTTTTCATAGAATTCAATCACTCAATTAAGTTTAATTTAATTTAGATTAGTTTAATTTTTTAAATAGGACAGCCTGTGTATTCTTAAATATATGGATAGCCCCTTTCGTCTAAATTATAAATACATATGATTTTTACGCATTTCTCATTAAATAAGTGAGATTGTTTTTTGCATAGATGGCCACGCATAAAACAATAAATGATTTAAAATATCAATTGTTGTGTCAAATTAATTTCTAACAGACGACTTTGATTAACTGCTGTTTACTGCTTAGAGTTTTTTGTGTAAAAAAATAATGATTAAAAATTCAGTGGAAGTGCGTAATCATCTGCTAAATGTATATTTTCTTTCAAATGAAAGTAACTAAAGCCAACTGGTTATAAGTGCCAAAGAAAATATATCAGTTAAGATACCCATATAAAATTTATTCTCAATACCTAGTAAAAAAAAATATAGAAGTTGCATAAAGGAATTATAATGCAAATGAAGAAAAAATTCTACATAACAGTTTTTCACTTTTACTTTTTACTTACGATTAAATAAATATGATTGAAGCCACTTTAACACACTACCATCTAAACCACATAATTTTAGTTTGCAACACCCCCTGCCCAATTGTTGGCATAAAACAATTAGCTAGTGATTGTACTTATTGACTGGTAGCTCAGTTAGCAGGTGGTAAAGAAGGACTTAGATTGATCTGAGTTCTCTCCAAAATCCAGGCTGGGCTCCAGGACTTTTGAATGTACAAAATAATTAAAAGTTTACTTTAATAGATAAACATAAAGTTAATCCTTGAATTCAGTTTGAGAAGGTAGTAGAATAAAAGATATTATTAAATAAAAAGTATAATAAACTGGTAAGAATATGTACAAAAATTTACATAGGCTTAGATGGCCGCTTTTAGTTAAAAAAATATATAGTGGAGGCTGAAGACCAACAAAATAAACAAAAAAAAAAAATGATATGACCTTATTAAAAAGATAAAAATGACTGATCTCTTACAAAAATTCTTCTGACCAAATATAAAATTTCACTAGGGACGAAGATCTTACGTAACTTCAAATGGGTCAGTCCTACGAAGAATCAACCAATGGCTAAGCTCTGAATGGGTTCGATGTCAGTTTGAATCACCACTGTCAGTACTGTGGTTACCATTGAGACGAAATGCCAGTTGTATAAAATATCATTTTCCTGCTCCACCCAGTATATAATGATCAGTTCGATCCACCAGTTATCCTCTTCTCTTGGTCCAGGTATTTCCATAAAAAGGTGAGAGTTTTATGAGATCAGTACTATAAGCAAAATAATGTAAAAAGCTGTGATGTATGAATTGTCCAGCTACGTAGACAAAATATGACATTTAACACAAATTTACAGAGTAAATTGCGAACTAACTAAACTAGGATTTGTATCCCACAATATCTTAGGAAGTTGAAGACTTCAACTAACTTAAGTATCAATAAAAGTTACGTTAAATAGACAAAATACTAATCCAACAAATAAACTAGTTATAGCTCTGATAATAAACAAAGTGAAATAGATATTCACTATATTTTATACTAAAAGAGGGTAATTTTCAATAAAATTCAGAATGTCTGGTCACAGTTAAACAAATAGATAGATAAAATATAAATATTTGCTAAATATAAAACAATACGATATTTGTCAAATTAAAGGTAACATTAAGTTAAATTATTTATTAGTTCCTCGTAGAGATGTAATAATGAATTCCAGATAAAGTTAAATAAAGAGATATAGCTTGAGTATATGTTTACTGCAGATAATTAAAAGTTAATCAATTGCCAGATAACTAGGCAAGTATCTTTGTCAGAGAACTAGGCAAGGCTCTACTAGAGTTTTTAACTAAACACTAAGTAAACGTTCAAGTTAGCACTCGATATTTTAAATTTAGAAAAACCTTACACTACAGAAGTCTGGTTGGTAAATATATGCACTGGTATAAAATGATCCATCATAAAACAAATGCACTACGTTAGGTAATTCTCACAGAACATATAAAAGGTAATTTTCACAAAGGTTATAAACAAATAGGTCTCCTCCAAAAGTGATACTAAACTCCAAATATCACCAGTCACTACTCTTCACAGAGCTACCAACGTAACCAAGTGACCTAAAACATCAACAAACAAAGACAGAAAACAACTAACTAGGATACAAAATGGCGACATCCGTTCCTGGGCAAATCTAAGATTTACAATAACTGAAAGTTAGTTTAAATTAGCATACGACATTACTACAATATCAGAGGGATATTAGATAAATTGCCGACAAGGCACGATAAATCGATACTAATCGATAATAATGATTGCTGTTCTAAAGAACAGCCAACGTGAACTGATCACTGAAAAGCTAATTCGCCCGAGACGTAAACTAAGATAAATACGGTACAATATTATTATGAAAATTACCTCAAAGGTACGTTAAATCAATATATTTTTAAATAATGATGATCATAAAATTGCATGATAATACCAGAAAATATATAAAGTTTACCAGACCGCTGAACTACAGATGCTGTCCTCAGAAGCTACACTAGTAAGAAGGAAGAAGCTCCGCTGTGTTCTCCTACCTAAACTCGATTATAGTTTGGAAAGAGACAAACATTTGAAAGTAGAGTATGAGCACTAAAGACAGACAGATATTTAGTGCAAAAATCTGCAAAACCAACTGTTTCAGTAGAAATCAGTGGCGCCATCTGGACTGGACTGGCAGAAACTTAATTCATGACGGAAAACGTCAAACTGGAATGAAATGGCTTGCAATTTCGTTACAACTTTCTGTAATAATATGTCTCTACTTACTGTTTCAAAGGCTCTTTTGAGGTCCAAAAAAACAACTAATACTTTTTCACCTTTGTCTACAACTTCGTTCCAGTATGTAATTATGGATTGCACTGTCGTCTCACAAAGGCATAAAGATGGTTTTTGATAAATATAATTACTTTAATTATCCATAATTTTCGACAATCTTTTTTCCTCAGACATCAAATATATATATGAAACTTTTAAAAAATTTAATAAAGTTTTATTTAGAGGTAGAATTTGAAAAGCATTCTTTTTCTGTAAGACTATAATTTTCTCTCCAGGAGAGATAATGTATTTCCCTAGAGGCTGCGTTGAAGTGGTTTTAAGGGAAAAGAAAATAATTCTTGCTATAATACTTATGCTCGTGATGGAACTTATATATAATTTAGATTTTACAGTAAAATTTAAAATTTATGGTTATGTATTTTGAAACGTGGGAAAATATTTCTATCAGCACAAGTGGAATATATACAGAGTCAAACATCAACTGAATACGCACATTCTAAAAATCAACTATAAGATAGGGTAATAATTGAAGTTCTACAATTTAATAAATTTTAATTTTTTTTAATCTGATATTTTATTATTTGCTATTATGCAGTTGAGGAAAAAATTACTTAGATATTGAACAAAACATGTAACTATTATATTAATCATTGTAAATCGTTTATAATCTCTCTCCCGAAGAAAACTAGGTAACTTCTTGTCAACGTAAATATTAAGAATAAGATAGGTACCTACATATTTTTCCTTAAGATAGTATTTTCATCAGGTACATTTAATGTTAAGCTACGCAATATACAAAGAACATATCCGAAAATATAATAGTTTTGTTTGGTCCGGTGGAGTAGTAGGCTAGAGCGCGCGACCACAAACTTGACTAAAAAACTGTCTATCGTAGCTGCGGTTTCGAATCCCGCCACCGGCACTGGTAATATCGGTGGGAATGGTTACCTCTCCGCCTGTTGCATTGTAACCTCCCACCCGTGCAGCTTCGGCTTTGGATTCAGGTGTTGTCTAATTTCTGTAGTTTTAGATTTTCATTCAACGCAGGTTGCACACGTCGCTGTCACAACTAATAAAGTCTGTTTAAAGCAGTAAGATATTGGAGTGTAATACAGGCCCCTGAAGGGCACCGGTTGTCTAAAAGATAACTATAATAGTATATAGCTTATACGAAATTGACTTCTGTTATTTTCTATTATTGATTTTGAGTCCCTATTTGTTTAAATACTTAATATCATCGAGTTTAATGCATGGAGAAATAATTCTATAACTGTGTTATGATGTTAGCTAAAGAGGGAGCCGTACTATAAATATTGTTGTTTTCTTTATCCCTACCACTGATATTCCCCGACAGGTTGAATTGGTCCCCGAAAAATATGTTCACATTCTATTCTGTATCTGTAATCTGTAATTATCATTTAATATTTTGTATTCGTGTAGTAAATAGGAGGCATCATGACACAAGCACTTACTGATAAACATATTTCTTTGTGGTAACTTAACTACGTTTTGTTACTTTTGTTTTTGTTTCAAAAATATATTATTGTGTTGTGTATGGCTCAGAAGAGATTAGTGAATTATTATTTAAATTTCATCGGTAAATAAAAATTACTGTAGAACTTGACGTAAAATATACGTTAATTAGATTTAGAAATTATGCAAAATACATTTTTTTATTTTCCGTTATTATATTATTATATATTATATTTTGATAAGGTGCTTTTTCAAAATATAGGTAACTTCAGTAATAATTAGCAGATACGCAAATAAAATCATGTGATAGGATAGGTTACTTATATGTGCGATGTACATACAATTTTATTGGCATATATGTATAAGGTGTCCCAAATAAGAAAATTAAGACAATGTTTTTTAATTAAAATTTATTTGTGTTATAAAAGCAAAAGTATCATATTTTAGTGAAAAAATCAATAAGGCAAAAAAAGATTATATTTAATTGTGATTAAATTAAAAAAAGGATCAAAATAAGTTGGTGGCAGTGAAGTTTTTGTTTAAATAACAATCATTTATTCATATGATCACAAATCTGATTTTCTATGATGTTTAAGAGAACGACATTCTTATACATAATAAAAATAATTGACCTTTTATAAACTTAGCTAGACAACAGAATTATTACTGAATAATAAACTGTTGATTTGAGTGTGATATAATTTTTGAGTACAACTATTAGGTAAAAATTAAATTATTGTTATGTTTTACGTTTCTTACTCTTAAGTTGTCAGCAATAATTGCATCTAAGTGAAAACTAGAACCTGATTTTTGTGAAGTGGAGCACATTAAACTAGTCTAATTAGGCGTTTATTTATTGAAAATCGGTAACAGCGCAAAAACATACCGGAAAATTGTAAAAAGGAAAATACCTATACTCTAAGGCAGGTATTTATATTTACTAATTTCTTAATTATTATAATCATATCCGGGGTTTCATGGAAAAAGAGTATATTGAACACACCAAATAGTTCAATATCAATGATTTTTATATACAGGGTGAGTTCTAACTTATTTTATTAAATTTAGGGGATGGTAGATCCCTTAATGGTATTCATATAAAAAAATTAAAAATCTATGTGCTATAGTTTCCGAGAAAAAAAAAATAAAATTACTCCAACATGAGATCCTATTAACTGACCTATCTCAACCGAAAAGAAATTAAGATAGGTTCGATGACTACGACATTGACCTAATTTTTTACAATAATTGGTTCACCACTTTTTGCCACTTGTCTCCAATGGCATTTTTTTAACATAATCCCTACAAACGCGCCGACCGACCGTTGATCTCGACGTAAATGAAAGTCGTAATAATGAATGCCGTTCACTAAAAGAGCCGTGAATTTATGGAATTTTTTTCCTGTTAATAAATAAATGTAATACATTTTTGTAGAGTTCGGTGCACTTTGCCGCCGTGAACCTACTGCTCCTTACGCTTTTTTGTGTTTTTTCTATGAAGAATAGGGAGGGGATGAAGTTATATTGCAGGAGCTTTTTGCTAAATATTTAGTTACGATGTTGTTAGTGATTGAAAATGTTACTATTTTTGTATTTAATTTTTGAGAATGTACGTAGAAATTGGATAAGAAGGGCTCAACTGTGTGTGCAGGTTGGTGGTGACAATTTTGACCAATTATTGTAATATGGCTACTCTTGTGACTATCTAATAAATTAAAAAAATTGTCAAGTGTTAATAAATTATGAAACTAATTAAATTAAAATAAGTTTTGTAAATTGATAGTGAAAAGAATTGCTATTGTGAAACGTGAGTCCTGAATGAATACGCTTCTGTCTCCATATTCGTACATGGTCGAATATCAAAGCCCACCGAATAGCCGCTTACAGGCTTTTTGTGAAGTTTTTTTTTTAAATGATTTATCATTTGAACTAAAAAACTGGAGTAGGATAAGTTTGTCGATGATTTTCTGACGTTTTTTTTTTTTTTGTATCTTTGCAATTTACAACGAACTTAGATAAACAAATCATGTTCGCGTCATAAGTGGGGCAGATGAGCAATGCAGGTGTCCACAAAAGTTTAACAATATTTTAGGTAAGGTAGGTCAGTTTTCAACTTTTTTGTTTTGTTTTTTTTTCGCAATCCGTGTTACTAATAACAACAGGAACCCTCTCCTAAAATTACACAGATAAGTTGGCGTTCACCCTCTATATATCAATACAAAAAATACAGAATTTTTTTTTAACATAGTGTCTTAAAAAAATAAATACCTTTGTTATAAAAAATAAATTACTTAAAAATATTTTGCACCTTTCTACGGATATAAAAATCTTTAAACATCGATATTGCAAAGTTTGGGATATGGTCAATACGAACTTTTTCGTTGAAACCCTCGATGTGGGTCTCTGTTTAAGAAAAACATATTTTTATTTATTTTGCTCACGATGTCGATATGTCGATAGCCTCATATTTTCCGATGCGCATATTTCTCTAAGATTCGACCTTCGGCGCATTGTTTGTAATAGATTTGGTTCAGTTTCATCCTTATGCGCAATAAAATGTTAAAATCTCCTGTAAATAGATATTTCAAAACAATATGGCTGTAATTACGTGTGTCACAATCTAACCACCGCCAGAGTGACCAATAAGAATGCGCATACAGCATGCAGAAAAGCATCACTATTTTGTAAATATAATTGTAAACAAACATACATATAGTTTTTTCTGCTACATCTTGGCTACGTGTTGCTCTGGCTTCAGATATAGGCATCATTATTAATACATTGAATACATTTTCTTTTGCAAGTATACACGATGTTAGAATTACGAGTGCCATTATTTTAATAGATGATATATATTGGACTAAAAGGAACAAGAAATTCTTAAATATTTTTTTGCGATATCTTACCGTTACCGAGTAATTAAATAAAAATAAATAGGGCATCCGGCAACACTGCTGCACAGTAATTAATCTAGGATAAAGTACCACTAACCTCATTATTACCCAACCTACCTCAATATTGGTTACGGAGTGTGACACCAAGTTTGCTTTGAAAAATTTTACTATGTTTTTTAAAAAGGCGACGTTTCGGTATTTTTAAAAATACAGTTTTCTACAACTAGAGATCTAAACCCAAAAATAAATCTACAGATAAATTAGCAGGTTGTAGAGTACACTAACAATAAGTATTATTATTAATATTAATTTCGAATATTAAAATTAATTCAAAATGTTTACAACTTATATACTAAATATTCACTAATAATGGGCATCAACCTATCAAAAATTTACATACCGACTTTATTAAAAAAAGCTGCAGCTGGTACGCACAGAATTTATATAAAATTTTCAAAATAAAGTGTCCACCCTTACTACCCTTAAATCCAGTCGTCACGAATACGTTCTCGAACCGTAAAATTTTCCATTTTACAAATTGGTCAAATCACTTATATCAAATTACGACAGCAATAGGTAAGTGCGCACTAAAAAACCTACTACACGATGTATAGCATACTGAACATGTGATTCTCAAGCGAACACTTGGTAATTCTATGATCCAATCATATGTTATCGCTTATGATCCTTTTTAATAATTACTGAAGTACACAAAAATTTTGCCCCGAAACCCTTCGGCGGATGGAAAATTCGTATTTCATTTTTTTATTTCACTCATTGGGCTACGTCTTTCCTTAAAAATATTGAATACATTTTCTAACATTTTTAGGGTAATTTCAAAATTAAATTATTTTTTGTCAACATAGTTCAATTTTTGACTCCTATTATATAACAATTTTTTATTCCTTTTAGTCCAATATATCACCTCTTGAAATATTGACATTCATACATTCTGTATATAAATATGTAACTTTTTATTTTTTGTAAAATATTTTTTATTATTTATTTATTTTTAAAAAATATCATATTAATATCATTCACGTGCAATAACTTTAAACTCTTTCTAGTTAATTGACGAATGAAAATTGGACAAATGTTCATACAAGGAAACATGTTTAAAAATACATTTTCTGTCACAACTTTCAATTTGGCATAAGAATTATGGCATATCCTGTATAGACATGAAATGAATAGGTGTACCATGATAATCACCACATTCACAATTGGAATTATTTTAGCAGCTTTATTTCTCGAAAAGCGATTTAACAGGAAAATTTTATTTCAGGTGAAGTAGAATTTTATTTTACTAAATCCCACTTCTGCCGTCAAAGCGCAGTCAAAGTAACGTTAACTCACATTCAAAGTAGATATATATTTTTATGTAGCACTCGTTAAATTTGAGTGTTGCACTATTTACACTGGTTTATTATTTAGTTCGCTGGCGATAAAATGTGTTACTTTTTATTTGCAATTGTATTAAAATGGTACTCTTTATTGTAAACGAAGCAGTTCAAGTCAGCAGTTTCATATATTCTTTTTTTATTTCTATAGATATAAACCGTTTTGTATACTGTGCGTTAAAAATGAGCCGTAACAATGGTTGTTATATTTTCATTTTCACAAATGACTTTTTAAAAACTTTTTATTTAATTAAGAGTCAACGTTGACTCTGATGTAATAAATGGATTGAATATAAAATGTTTATTGTAACATAGTGAGTATAAAACTGAGTTCACAAAGGTTATGATGCTAATTTATAAGCTTTCTAGTTAAGCTAGATAATCGTTTCTTTGGCTTAGAATAAAGCAAGTGCTGAATAGGCAATTTGTAATTCTAAGAAAGAATTTGTTATCTGCAATGTAGGTTTAATATGCTACTCTGAGTTATTATGATGTGAAGCCAAAGTCATGTATAAGTTAATTTACAGTAGCGTAGATTTTATATAACAACTTCCCCCTTATTAAAAAAGTTGGTGTTTATGCAACAACTTTTGAAAAATGAAAAAACATGGTATGGAAAGCGTACCTAAAAATGTAGAATATTAATCAAATTAAAATTAAAACTAAACATTTGAAATACAAAATATAAAGGTAGGTAATAAGTGTAAAGGTGCAAAAATAGCAATATGTAAAATGTACATTCTGAGAATGCAAAATAATATAAAACGTGAAAGAAATTAAATATAAAAAGTAAAAATGCAAAAGTTAGTACACAGTACTAAAAGTTATAAAATAAAAGTGATTAAAGTTTTTTACAAATGAATTAAAATTCACTGAAGTCAATAAGATTCACAATGAATCATTGTGGTCCACAAGGCACAGAATACACAAAAGTCTTTTTTAGTTGAGTTCTCTTGCTTCATTTTTCTTTTCTTCACGAATCGGAAGTCGTTTTCTTGCAGGAAGTATGTTAGTGAAACCTCTGAAGGTTTTACTAGGTCCCGGTGGAGGTGGAGGTGATGTAGTTGTGTTGATGGCTAATCTGCATCTTCTTTTTGTTTTACACTTACAAAATACGTAGAGGAAGAGTAGTTCAAAAATCAGTGTGATTATGAAATATGTGAACCAGGAAATGTGTTTGGAAATAAACGGTTTGTTGATTAGGTCGTCCAAATTCTTCGAGTATTGATCCAATTTATGCTGGGCAATCTCAAGATCTTCGTGTTTAGATGGCTTAGTTTCAGTGGCTTTAATTTTGGTAACTGAATTTTCGTTACAGCACTCATATGGGATTTGAATAGGATGGGTGTTATCATTAATATCTAATACTTCGTTTGAATTTGCTTGAATTTTGGTTACGCCAACGAAAGCGTAACACAATTGGGTTGTAATTTTATAATGGAGTTTTTGGTAATGATTTGGGTTTTTGAATTTCTCTTTGAACAGTCGATGGTAATATGCAGGGGTTCTGCGTTGATGACTAACCAGGTGTTTCCCTGAAATTTTTGGACATTGCGACCTTGACTTATAATGAAAGAAGTTTGGCAGTTTTCAGGTAGGATCCTAGGATTTTTGAAAAGACTGCTTCGCAGATGGCAGTGTTGTCTATTGGGTAGGCGAACAAGTTTGAACATAATTTGGTTCCAATGTTAAGTTGTCGACATTCTTTCAAGTCCGGAATGGGTATGAACATCAAAGAATCATCATCTCTCGTGATATATTTTTGAGAGACTGACAAGATATGGTACAACCCAGTTCTATTACCCAGGATCGGAATGGGATATAATTGATAGGCTATATAGGTTTGAGGGTCTACCAATGGTATGTTTAAAACAAAAATTAAACTAGAATCAGTTTGAAACGCTTGGAGTTCGATAATATCCAAGTATTGAGCAACTTTTGATAATTTTATCGGAAGTGGCAAATTATTTTTTCTGCAAATTTTGTGAAATGGTAATGAATTTATTGATTTATTGATCTGGAGTAATGATAGAAGTATGAATAATTTTTAAGCGTGCAAATGTTATTTAATTTCGAATATCGTTCAGATCGTTTTCAATGTCCAAATAACTAGCCATTAACTGTTCACAAATTTCTAGAAATTTTAATTTTGTTCTGACTATTTGTATATCATGTTGCATAATTAAGATAGCATCCTCAATTTCTTTGATATCATCGTTAAATGTTTCTTCGTCAATCTGTAATTTCTAAATGGTCGAGTTGAAGTTTCTAATGACTGACGTTGTTAATGAAATTTGGTTTTTCAACAAGTTTTTTAATTCACGTTCGTCTCTATTTAATTTTTGATCCAGTTAGAGTCATATTCACCATCCTCGGCATCTAAGTTTCTGGAAATTGATTTAAAAATTGTACCTATACCGTTTAATATTCCACGTTTGTAGCGTTTTGCATTAAGATGAACTTTTGATTGTATATTTTTGGAAATTTGTGTTAAAAGACTAAGATGCTTAGGAAAGTGTTCATATTATTAATAGCAGGATCGAGGGTGTTTATGATGGTGTCTAAAATCTTGTCATTTTTGTCGAAAGTTCGTTATAAGGAAGAAATGTTTTGTGTACCAATAATGTCCATTTATCGTTTGACATTACTATGTCTGATGTTTCATTGTAGTTAATTCCTATAGTATTGTTTATGGATACGATTTTATATTGGGAGTAGTGATGGGACTCGAGTGTGAAAATACTCGAGTGACTCGAGTCAAAATCCGATTCGAGTGACTCAAGTAATATGGCTGTTCAATTCGAGAAAAGTTGTTACTCGAGTCGAGTTATTGCTACTCGAATCAAGTTTTAACTCGACTCGAATTGCAATTCGAGTAAAGTTGTTACTCGACTCGGGTTATTGCTACTCGAATCAAGTTTTAACTCGAGTCGATTTATTGATATTCGAATCAGTGATTTACTATGATTCAAGTTTTAAATCGAGTCGAGTTGCAATTCGAGTAAAGTTGTTACTCGAGTCGAGTTATTGCTACTCGAATCAGTGAGTTAATATGATTTAAGTTTTAAATCGAGTTGAGTTTGACTAGAGTCTAGAGTCAGGGCGGACTCGAAATCAAACTCGAGGCGAACTATAGAGTAAGTAGTTGGAGATGATTCAGTGGTTTGCTAAACGGTAAGTTTTTAAAGTGTATTTAGATTTTTTCTTTTGGTAATCTTTCAGCATTTAAAACACTACCATCTAATTCCAACATAAGTTTGAAAAATCGAAAGGATAAACATAAATCATAATAATTGAAATACAAAATAATAAATGGACCCAGGCCAAATTTCATTTTTCCGGCAAATCAACACATTTCAAATACAAAATTAAATATTTAATTAACACTGTATAAAAAATAACATTTAAAGAAAACCAACATAATTTTTTTTATATTAAATTAACATTAAATTAAACTCTTGTTTAGCACAAAATATTAAATAAATACAGTAATTAATATTTAATACACACCGATTACGGTTTTTTATTTATTTCGAACTAATTGAATCGATAAACAAATCTTTAGGAACATGAATGTGCCAGTTTGATTGCTGCAGTCGTGTGAGTCTTGATTTTAAAGAATTCTAAGTTTTAATTTCTAATTTTTTAATACGTCGTAATAACGTCGTATGTAACAATTATAGGTTTGTACGTAGAGGCGATTTGTGATAGTTTTCTGACTATAGAGATGCGAGTATTACGAGAGCTCTGCAATAACAAACGTTCTGATTGAACAAGCGCATCTCTACAACAATGTGCGCATGCTTCTGATAATTTCAAACGGTTGGAAACTGCTCTACGAACAAACCTTTTAATTAATAATTATAAAATCTGACCTACAAACATGAAACAACAAACCTGGAGGGGGAATTCCCGATCTCGATGACCCGATGATATAGTAATTGATTAGTGATTTCATTCATGGTTACATGTTTTCATCTTTATTACTTTTACAAGATTAGTGCCTTTAGTGCCTTCATGTAAATAGTCTTTCATATTTATATTATATAAACAAATCACACTGGCACTAAAGAATATTTAAAAATATTAATAAAACCATAAACAATTAAATTCAAGAAACTTGACTCGAGTCAAAAAGCGACTCGAGTCTAAAGGGGACTCGAGTCAAAAAACGACTCGAGTCAAAAAGCAACTCGATTCAAAAATCGACTCGATTCAAAAATCCACTCGAGTCAAAAAGCGACTCGAGTCAAAAATCGAGTCGATTTTTTGAGTTTTACTCTACCTAACTTTTGACTCGAGTTTTATAACAATGAAACCGAGTTTCAACTCGACTCGAGTTTCAACTCGAGTAAATTCGGAAACCTACCGAGTTATTCGAGTGAAAAAAAGTCACTCGAGTCCCATCACTAATTGGGAGACTGCCAATGTAGCTGATCCGAGCAGCATGACTAATTTGAAACCAAAGTTAACTTTCAGAATAGTGTTTCATTCTGTCGAAATTTACTTTAGTTGTTTGGTTAGTAGTAGGGTTATGCAAGATTGCTGAATTTTGAAAAATTTCGGTTATTTAAAATGGGCCGTTAAATTTATTCTGCAATTTGTCTTTAATTTGTGACTCCTCTACATGTAGTTTATCGCCGATATTATATTGATAATTATTTTCAGGAACTTGTTTATCGAAACGTATTTTAGCTTTATCTTTATTGTTCCGAATGCGGCTACGTGCTATTTTGTAATAATGCGATATTCTAAAAGGTGTTTCAATAAGAGCGCAAGATTTGAATTGCACGTCAATTTGGCTGTCATGATATTACAAGATTATGACATACCAGGTCGATAGGAGACAGATGGGAATTAGTAAACATGGAGCATTACACGATAGAACAACGCATCCTAATTGTTAAATATTATTATCAAAATGGTTAAAGTTTGATTGCCACGATTCGTAAAGTGCGTCCAATTTTCGGTCAAAATAATGTTCCTCATTCATCTACTGTGAAAAAAATAATCAAAAATTCGAAAGTACTGGTTAAGTTAGTGATGTGAAATACACGACATGAGCTCGTAGAGGTCGTTCAGAAAAAAACATCACGACAGTTCGCGAGAGCGTGGCCGAGAGTCCAGGGACGTCGATTCATCATCATGCACAAGAATTGGATTTTACAACAGCCACTCTTTAGCGTATTCTCACTAAAGATTTGCATCTCCATGCCTACAAAGTCTAATTGACTTAACAACTTCTGCCAACAGACCATGCACAGAGAAGAAAGTTCACCAATTAGATCCTTGAATAACAAGAAGTGAATGCCGATTTTGCGGACAAAATTATTTTCAGTGATGAGGCCCATTTTCACCTTGCTGGCCTCGTTAATAGGCAAAATTGCCGCATTTGGGGATCAGAAATTCCACGAATGATTCATGAGAAAGCAATGTATACAAAACGTGTCACTGTTTGGTGTGCATTGTGGTCTGAGGGAATCATTGGGCCATTTTTCTTCGAAGATGAGGCAAGTAATGCAGTAACGGTGAATGGCAAACGTTATCGTACTGTGAAAACCCAATTTTTTGTGCCTCAATTGGAAGATATTACTCTCGACGACATTTGGTTTCAGCAGGACGGTGCCACTTGCCATAATGCCCGATAAACATTCACGGTCTTGTACTAGTCTTTTCCTGGTCCTGTCATCTCTCGGTTTGGTGACCAGAATTGACCGCCACGCTCTTGCGATTTAACACCTTTGGATTTTTGGCTGTGGGGTTATCTGAAGTCACAGGTTTATGCCAACAAGCCCGCGACAATCGAAGCATTGAAGGCCGAAATTGGATGCTTTATCAACGAAATACCGCCACATGTATGCAACACCGTTATTTAAAATTACGCCAAAAGAGTACGCATGTGCCAGCAAAGCCGTGGCGGCTATTTATCAGAAGTGTTATTCCGTACATAACTGCCAAATTTCTACATCATAACTCAATAAATATTTCAATACTTTGTTACAGAAAACCATGTTTTATTTAACCTTGAAATATTGCGCTCTTATTGAAACCCTTTCATAATTTAAATCTCGGACGTATTTAGTTATTAATTCTTTTTGGTTGTACAAAGTTTCGGAAGGTCGATTTGATGTGTGACCAAAGAAAGACTAATTCGTATGGAGTAAAACCATGCGATTTGTTTGCCAAATTATTGTAACAAATTACTACATATGGCAAAATGGAATACGGATGTTCGTTCGGATTTTCGGTTTTGTGAACTCGTATTATTTCTGCTAAAGTTGCATGAAATCGTATTCTTTAGCCAATGAGCTCGTTTGACTGTGGGTGTCCTACACTCGAGAATGTTACTCTTATGTCATATAACGTACAAATATCTCTTAATAGACTATTGTCGAATTCACTACCATAATCACAATGTATTCTTAAAGGTGCACCGTAGTGTTGGAAATATAATAGCAAAGGATTACTAATGAAATTGGCGGTTTTATCTGATCAAATATATCAATATTAATTTTTTCGAATGGCGTTCTCGTTTCGGGTAATTACTAATGGATTGCTAAGATTCTTACGAAAAACTTTTGATTTTTGATAGGTTTCACAATTTTTTAACAAGTTTTCGACGTCTTTAGTTAATCCGTTCCTAGTGTATTTTTCTTTTATTCTTCTAATCGTTTCATTTCACCCTGATGTAAATCATTTTTACCTGAGCGAGTTTGATCTAATATAATCTTGATCAGGGACTTGTACAATATTTTGGCAAATTACTAATTTTAAATCTTTTTCTGCAAAGCTGAATGATAAAATTTCTAATATTGGCAGTTATTTTCTACATGATACGTTTGTGTGAGGTCAAATTCGTTTTAATATTTAAATAGTGTAAAAAATAAAGTTTCATTAACAGATTATGGGGCGAAATGTAAAGGAATGATAAAGTACTTCTGTTTCCTGACAGTTTTGCTTGAGACAGTGTTAATTTGAATATTGTGGAAATCAGGGTATTCCTGGAAAATAACTTTAATTATTTTTTAATAAAGATCTTGTAATTTACTTTGTTGAAAGAACGTAATAATATTTTTATTTTCCCTGTCTAGTAATTGCTTGTTAGAAAAATCGATAAGTGATTTTGTTTTATATAGATTAATGAAGGTGTAGAATTCGTGAACAATTTGTTCGTCTGTAATTTCGTTATTTGTGTCCTCATCTTCGTCTGTATCGTCCTCAGTTGCAGCTGAAATTTTAGAATTAGATTTGGAACAATCCGAAAAATGATTTATTTTTATTCTAGATAAAACATTTTTGTCAATTTTACCGGGTTTGTACACAATTTCATAATTGTACTCTTTGAGTTTTAAACGTCAGCAGGCTAATCTACCTCATGGGTCTTTTATAGAAAGTAACCAGTTAAGTGGTCGATGGTCCGTAATTAGTTTGAACCTTCTACCAAATAGATATAGCCTAAAGTGCTTAACTGACCAAACTATGGCTAAAAGCTCACATTCTATGGTTGAATACTTAGTTTTGGCATTGCATAAAATTCGGAAGCATACGCAATGGGTAAATCTTTACCAATGTTTTGTGAGAGTATTGAGCCGATGTTTGTTTGAGTTTGGTAAATGAATTTTGGCAATCATTATCAAAGTTGAAGGGGACGTATTTTTGTAAAAGTTTAGTGATCTTAGAAAAGTTTGGAATGAACCTGCGATAATAAAGTGCAAGTCCTAAAAGCGATTTGTTCCTTTTTTAGGCTTTAGGTTGTGGAAAGTTTAACAGAGCGTCTACTCTACTAGGGTTAGGTTTTACACCGTCCTTTGCTATTAAATGTCCTAAATATGCGACTTCCTTGCATAGAAATTCGCATTTGTCGGGTTGTATTTTTAAATTAGCTTTTTGAAGGCGTTTGAATAACTCGGTTAAACGAGAAATGTGCTCGTGGATAGTAGATGAATAAACGATACTATCGTCTATATAGACAAGACATCTTTCGTTTTGAATTCCAAGTAGAATGTTATCCACCCCTCTTTGAAAAGTTGATGGAGCGTTTTCAACTGTGAAAGCCGTTTTTTGAATATCGTCGGAATTGATTTCAATTTGGTGAAATCCCGATGCCAAATTTAAAGTGGTGAAATATTGATATTCTTCGAGCTGATCTTAAAGGTCCGATATATTGGGCAGAGGATATTTACCGCAGACTGTTACTTCGTTGAGTTTTCGATAGTCAACTACAACGTGCCATTTTTGTGTGCCAGAAGCATAAAGTTTTTTGGAAACTACCCAAACAGGGGAGGATTAGGGTGAGATTAAATGTTGAATAATACCCTGATTTAACATCTTTGACGCTTGATTTTTAAATTCTTCTTTATGAATTTGGGGATACGGTTAAGATTTTGTAAAAATAGGTTTAGAATCATTAGTGTCGATCGCGTGTTTAATTTCGTTTGTAAAAGTCATGTTACCTCCTTCTAAGTAGAATATGTCTTGGAAGTCTAAGCAAAGCTGCGTTATTATTTTGGCCTCTTCTTCGTTTAGACGATCCAAGCGTAATTTATTTTTTTTTTGAATGTTCGTCCGTCTGTATATGGGGGTCAAAATTTTGAGTCTTTAAATTAAAAATTGCTCTCAATTTTTGGACTGGTTCAAGGTTTAAATTACAAAAATTAATGGTTTTAGTAATTGCGTTTGTGTCAATTACGGTTGTTACAAATTCGCCTTTTTTATTTATTTTTAGGTAAGCGTACATTTTCAATTTCCTGCATCAGCAGTATAGCGTCAGTGTTAACTAAATTACATTTTAATTTATATATGTTTTTTGTAAGAGGTTCAATCGAAATTTCGTTTCGGATAGAATTTTGAAAGTTTATTTTGACATTTCAGGTACTGGTGAGTTTTATGTTACTTTAAAACGCGGATAAGTTTTAAAATTGGTTATTAATTGTTTATTTTTAAAATCAACGACACATTCGTAATGTTCCATAAAGTTGGAACCTAAAAGTCCATCAAATTCTATATCTAAATTGTAAATGTACACTTTGTGAGGATCGTTGGTTATAAACGGAATTAAAATGGATTCACTAATAATTAATTTTTGATCGGTTATGCCTTGAATTATAATATTTTCGGGATATCTTTTTGAGTTACAAGTATTTGGTTTAAAAATGGATATTCCAGCATCTGTATCTATCAAAATTTTGAAAGTATTGGTAGAGTCTTTAATACAAGTTTTTTGAATTTACGGTATGAAGTGTTGTTCTTCGTTCGGGTTCCGTAGATTCATGTTTTGTATTTGGTGGGATATTTGCTCGACTTGTGTTAAAGTATCCGTGGGATACTCCAGACCTGTCTGAAAGTTCTGAGGATTAGCAGTATAATTCTCATATATATCTTGAGAATTAACAGTATAATTCTCTTGCACATTTTGCTGGTTAACAGAAAAATCGAAATTTGAGGACAATAATTTTCAAACTGTTGATTACTACAATCGTCATACTGATTGTAAAAATCAATAGTTTCGCATTCTGGTTGATCATAATAATCGTTAAGATTTACATGGTGTGTCCTTTGTAGGTTAGGACGATCAAAAATTACTACTTTGATGACTAAAAGTTCTATTTTGAACATTTGAATTAGGCCTTATTATTGAGGGTCTATTTTGTTGAGACGGTCTTGACTGTTGAAAATTTTGTTGTAGCGTAAAATTTCCTTGAGCATTTTAGTTTGGGAAATTTTGAAAATCAGGTCTTGGTTGATTAACGTACATAGATCTGAAATTTTGATTTTGTGGGGCAAATTGTTGCACTCATTGAAGGAGTGTTCATTTCGTTTACAATGAAAACAGAACTGTTGACTGTTAAAATTAGGTCGCTTAGGTAGATTTTGCATAGGTTTATTTACTGTTTTATTTGTAAATTTTTGAGATTCAAAATAAGATAATTGGGGTTCTCTTTTGACACGGTTTATCACTTCAAGCATATTTAAAGGATTTCGGGCTCTTCCAATTTGTCCTATTTTTGGTTCTATCCGGTTAGTAATGTAGTTAACGTCATATTTTCAATTAAAATAGATTGCGCGGTTTTTTCCTCAAGAGTGAGAGATTGTTTTTGCATAGCGGTGTATATTTTTGTGGTGTGAGTTTGCAATCTCGGAATGAAAGTTAACGCGGTCTCGTACGGCAATTGGTGATCACGCGTAAGTATTGTATTAAGGCGGTCAAATCGTATGGATCGCCAAAATGAGCATCAAATAATGCTTTGATTTCGCCCCATGAATTTGGGTTGCGTGAATTTACTAATTCTACGGCTTTACCACGAAGTTTATTTTTTATGTGCAAAGTTAATAAGATACGTTCATCGTCTACAGCCATACCCAGGGCATGAACGTAGGCATTTATAAAAGTTTGTAAAAAAATTGGATTGCCATCGAATTCTGGTACAATCGAGAAAATTTCACTTAATTTGTAGGGTTCGATACTAGTACTTTCAGTTGTGAGAGACATGTTGCTCGATATTTAGATTTTATCGAAAATAGAATTAAATAAAACAAAGTAAAATAAAATAAAGAGATTAATAACAATGTTTAGTTTGCTATAAAAATATATTTTCGTAGTGTTAATATTGATTGTGGTAGACATTTAGTTTGCAATATAGTATGGGACTTGGATAATAGAAATAAATATACACTTACAGTACAATTACTTTGGTCTTTAAGTCGAACTGTACTTCACGCTAATAATATTTTTATTCGTTGAAAAGTTGTTTTTTAAAAACTAACAAAATTTCTAACAATATTATTTATTTATTTTTGTCTACAATAACTGTGATATGTAACGTACAGAGAAGAATGAACGCTCTCCCTAGTGGAGACACGCTTTTTATAAGATTTTCTTATCTAAGCTGACTTTACAATTTCCGGGAATATAACGCGCCCCTCAAAGTTTGAAAATTAAGGGAAAACATCGTTTGTAAAATCTTGATTTTCATGTACAGTGGTAATCGGCTTAGATTTAGAAAAGCAGAATAATAAAGATTATTTTGATTGTCTTATTTTATAACATTTATACAGTATGAAGAAAAATATTAACACTGTTAGTCCAAGAAGTAATATCTCGAACACATTTAGTCCTTTAACATGAGTCACTTTGTCCAATGGTTTAATAACAAATTCATTAGATTTGCTTTGTATTTTGGTAAGTTCGTCTAACTGGATTTCTCCGGGGATTTGAATCTTCCGTGCGGCTTCACTTGGGTGACAATCCGGGATGGTTGGTATGTGAAATGGGGCCCCTTGAATTGTTGATTCGTCATTCGAGTATTTTGTACCCTGAATTATAATGGTACAATGCTCGGGAATTTGTATTAGGCTAGGGGTCGATACATCTGTGAATCCATTAGGTTGGCATTCTTGGGTTAACCGGACCGTTTGTTTTGGTAGGATAATTATGTAGGCGTCGTTGATGGTTTCCACCAGAGTAGTTTGGGGATCGATGGATGTAAGTGGGCATCCAGGAATTTGAGTATTTCCTCGTAATATTTGGGGTATACAGTCCTTTTGATTTACCCATTCTTTGACGTGGGTGATGCAATATTTATCGATTGGGTGGCAGCTGTCTTCTTGATAATGATGAGTAGAAGAATTCATTAGGATATAGGATTTATATGGTATGATGGTGGTGTTATTGATTGGAATCGGGAATAAGTGGAATAGTTCGAAAACATCTTTCTCAATTATTGAGAAGTGTATCAAAATCAATACATTATCATCGTGATATTTTAATTCCGTACACAAATACCTATAATATTCTTGTTTAATGTGAAAATCTAATACTACGTTTCATTACGGAAATCAGTTCAGTTAGTTCATTTAGTGGTAAAATGGAATTAGTCAATGTTCTTAATCCGGCAAAGGTGATCGAATTTTGAATGTTATCTATATGTTCTATTAATAAATTACAATCTATTAGTAACATATTTAGTACTTGTTGTAAGCCTATGTAACGAGTTCTGTTTTTGATTGTTTTTGATAATTCCTTTAAGTCTTGTTTAATAATTTTATTATTATAATTTAATTTTTCGAATATTCTAGTAGTTTCATTCATAAAATTTTTACTAATAGATACAAAGTTTGCGAAGTCGTGGTGAATCGATTGTTGATTATTACCTAAAGTTGCTATAGCTTTATCGTTCTTTCGCCATCTTGGTCTGTAAGAGTACCGAAGAGCCAACCTTCAGCTCTTCCGACAAAATTAAAAGGAGCTCGTTTTCGTCTAATAAGTTGAGGTTTCAAATTGGTCAATTTTAGATAAGCTTGTTGTATTGAATCCCGTACATGATTTTTTAATGGTTCAAGGTCTGGATGTGATTCCTTAAATTCGTACAACACGGAGGTTTCCGATTGTTCCTTTGCGTGTAAGGAAATACCATCAAGCACTTTCTGTATTTGTGATAAATATTGTTCATATTGATTAACTTCGATATATTTTATGAAAGTATGCTTTCTTTGGGTGATATGGGTTGGTCCGATTTTATATGGAAATATTGGATTGGTTAGGGGAGTTACGCTAATTGCACCTGTCGGAAACGGATAGGTTGTCGCGAGAAGAAGTATCAGGATATTCTTCATCTTCTTCCTGTAAAGACAATTTATCTTTAGTGACTTTTCTAATAGGTTTAACAATTTTTTTTGTGAAATGTTCCTTTATTTGTGATTACTTTATCTAGGTCGTCCAATAATGATTTAGCCTGTTGGTAAAGAGGTTTTATTTTATTTCGAGTATTGTCTTTGACATACACGTTTTGATTACTGTCTATGTGAATTTCGGCGGGTTCTACTCTGCTTTCGTTTATTTTAGTTATATCCCTAGATCTCGAATTATTTTCGTTGATCAACCGATGTATTAAGTGGGTATTCTCAATATGTTTATTTAAATAATCGGATACGACTTGCGACTCAGTTATTTCAATTGGTGTTGCATGGTTTAGTATACCTTTGACTATTTGCATTGTTGTAAATTTGGTTGAACTGTGAATCGTATTATTATAGCCAATTAAAGCGTATATCATTAAACTTGTTATTGAGTTAGTTTTTTTGTTCTATCCGTAATATTCGTAAGCTTTCGATTATGCTGGAATGTAATTTTTCTACCGGACTATTAGAATTAGGATTTTTCGCCGTGGTATAATGTAAATTAATCTTATGTAATGCACAAAAATTTTCAAAGTGTCTGTTTTTGAATTCTGGACCCTGATCACAAGTAATTTTTGTAGGTACACCATAGTGGGATACAAATTTTAAGAGGTTATCTACTACGTCTATTGCATTAGTTGTCGTGGGATACGCTTGCGCAAATTTCGAAAAACTGTCGATTATTGTAATGAATTTTGTTTTCTCTATTTGAAACGTGTCTATGTAAATGTGATCGAAAGGTTTATCTCCGATCGGTGTGTTCTTAAATATTATTTTATGTGGTTGTCGCTCATACTTAGTCTTTTGACAAATCGCACACAAATTAATATAGTCATTTACGTCTCTTTTTAACGTAGGCCAATAGTATTTACGGGTAAGGGCTGTGGTGGTTTCGTTTATACCTTTATGTACGGTCTTGGTTTCGTGATGATATTTTAATTTCAGTATTTGCTCGTCTTTCTCTTTAATGTCTTCTAGGAATAATGTACATCGTACGAACTTAAATGACTTGGCTAAAAAGTTAGCTTGAATAGTCCGAGTGAAGTTACCTAAATATTCTGTTGGTATCAATATGCCATAAGTTGCATTTGGTTTTAGATAGTCTTTCAAAAAGTTAACCAGGTCTTCATCAAAATGTTGTAATCTAAGTGTTACATTATGCCGCGTTTTATTTTCAAAAGGTTGTTCGATCCGAACGATTGTTTTTAACGTGTCGCCGCTTACATGAAAGTTTACCTGATTTTTAAATGTATTAAAGGCGTTCTCTGATATAGGTATTTCTAATATCGGGTTTTCTCGAGCCGTATGTATAGTGTCATTAGTGCCTACCGACCTTTCGGGTCTTATGGTGATATCGGATATTATTTTAATTGGGGGAGTGTTTGATGCCTGGCCATTTATAGCTTCATTAATAATTTGATCTATTCTGGAAGTGGATTGTTCGTTTAATGTCGGTTCCGTTTCATTTGTTAAGATGAGAAAATCTGCCAAATTATTTTCTGTTGAAACAAAGTTATTTATTATTGATTTATTGTCGGATTCAATTTTGATTCTAGATAAAGCGTCTGCTACATGATTGTCTTTACCTTTGACGTATGTTATTTCGTCGTAATTAAATTCTTGCATTTTTATTTTCCAACGTATAAGACGAGAATTTGGTTCCTTTATGCTTGTTAGCCATTTAAGGGGTTTATGATCTGTTTGTATAGTGAATTTGTTACCAAATAAGAAACTTTTCTAATAATTACAAAAATATATAATCGAAAGCAATGCTTTCTCGATAACGGAATAATTAATTTCGGCCTTATTGAGTGTCCTGCTACCATAACAAATGGGTTTATCTGATTGCGATAAAACTGCGCCTATCGCAAAATTAGAAGCATCAGTAGTTAGAGCGAAAGGTTTTTTGAAATCAGGATAGGCTAATATCGGTTCGTTTGTTAAATAATTCTTTAGTGTTTCAAAGCTACTTCTATAATCTACATTATTGATATCAATTTTAGATCCTTTCTTTAGAAAATTAGTAATAGGTTTGGCTATCTTAGCATAATCTTTAATAAATTTCCTATAGTACCCAGTTAAGCCTAAGAAGGATTTTATTTGCTTAGTTGTCTGCGGAATAGGGAAATTCTGTATTGCTGAGATTTTTTTTGGATTTGGTTTTACTCCCTTATCTGATATTATGTGTCCTAAATATTCCGCTTCGCGTTTGAGAAACTCTGTTTTGTCTAACTGTATTTTAAGGTTTGATTGTCTAAGTGTGGTAAATATTCGCTTTAAAGCTACAAGATGTTCTTGCAGAGACACAGAATACACGATTATATCATCTAGGTATACCATACAGATATTATCAGTAATATGGTCGCGTAAAATGTGATCCATGACCCTCTGGAAAGTCGCAGGAGCATTTTTTCAACCCGAACGGCATTCTGAGAAACTCGTAATGGCCTCTGTCGCAAGTAAAAGCGGTTTTCTCTATAGAGTCTGTATGCATTGCTATTTGATGATAACCCGAAGCTAAGTCTATGGTAGTGAAGTATTGACTTTTACCTAATTTGGCCAATGTTGCATCGATATCGGGTAAAGGATATTTATCGTCAATTGTTTTGGCATTAAGTGCGCTATAGTCAATTACCATACGATACTTTCTTGTACCGGACGCGTTTAATTTTTTATCTACTATCCAGATCGGGTGTGCGTATGGGCTCTGTGAATGTCTTATTATACCGTCTTGTAGGTATTGATCGATGGTTTGTTTGACAAGTTCTTTATGAACATGCGGATACTTATATATGTGCGGATGAGTGGGTATATTATTGCTTGTTCTGATATGATGTTGAACTTTATCGGTTACTGGTAATTTTTCATTGGATTTATGAAATATTTCTTTAAATTGATGGCAGAGATTTAACAATTTTGATTTTTCTTCTGAATTAAGATGGCCAGTTCTTATTAAAGAATCTATATCAGATATAACCTGAAAATCGGGTATGTAATTATTGTCTAGTACTTGCTCTAATGTCAATAATTCATGTTCTATATTATCGATTTTTTTGCAATTTATTCCGGTGCTAATTTCTAATGCTTGTGGAAAATTTGACTTATTTTCTCTATTCTCTACATATGCTAGAGCGTTTGTGGCTGTTGTTATGCAATTATTTATGATAACGTTTTCCCACTGGTGTTCGTTTATTAGTACTTTACCTTCTTGAATATTAACAGGTATTTTTCCTATTTTAGTTTCACGTGGATTTAACATAAAATGAAATGAATGGTTTTTATTTTCCTGTCTGTACTGGAAAGGTATTGAAAAATTGTTACTAATTAATTTTTGACTTTTGAAATCGATATTTAAGTTTAAATCTCTAAGGAAATTAATTCCTACTACTCCATCAAAGTAATTATGAAAATTGTATGCTACACATTCCGGAAAGTATTCATCATCCTGTATAGGGCTTCTAATTTGTTCATTATTTAAATTTCTAATTATTAGTCGTAATAATGGAATATGCGCTATTCCTTGAGCAGTTACCGTACCACCAGCTGTTTTAATTCGTGTAGGTTTGTTATAAATTGAATTTAGAAAATAATGTTCAATTATATCTGGTTTTAATATGTTTAGACTACAACCTGTGTCAATTAATAATTTAATTTCTGGTTCATTTTTGGTCGCTTTAATTAGTATATATGGTAGTGGCGTTTGAAAGTTTGTATTTATTTCGGCTATGGTGTTGTTTCTTGTTGCGAATTCCGCAGAAAATCCTGTGTCTGGATTTCTTGGAAGTTGTCATTTACCGAGTATGCATTATCTACATTTGGATTGGTGTAAGCTACATCATAATTCTCGTTATCGTAATAATACACGTCTGAATTACTTGCACCGTATTCGGTCTCAAGAATATCAGATTCGTGGTATGCGATATCATTTCTGGAATCAACAATGTTCAAGTTCGCATTATTTTCCGCGTAATGAAATGGTTGCGGCCTCGTTTTATTTACAAATCTCGAATTTCTTGTGTTTGTGGACATAGGCACTGTATTATTTTTGGGTATATTTGTAGGAATTGTACTTACGCCCGACATCGGAGTTGGTTTCGGATAATTTTGGCTAGTACTTTGTCCGGGTTGCCAAGCATTTACCGGCCTGCCGAATACTTGTAAATTAGTCGGATATTGAGTTCGATTAAAATATTGATTTTGGGGTATTTGATTATTATTTGGATTAAATTGTCTCGTTGGAAATGAGTGCTGTCTTTGGTTATAATTTTGTATAGGTCTTTGACCATCATCGGGATGCGGATGTCTTGAGACAGAATTATATTTAGGCACTACTTGTTTATAATTTTGCGGTTGAAGGAAAAGATCAAAATTTTCGTCCTCTAAAACCATTGCCATCGCGCTTTCTAAATTTGTTGGCTTTAGTGTAGTAATTTTGTCTCGTAAACTTTTATGAAGGTTTCTAACAAATATTTTTAGTGCTAAATTATTGTACTGTTTAAGGTGGATATCTTTAGTAATAGCATCCATTGTTGCCACTGGTATTGTTTTTAATTTCAACGTTAATTTGGACCGAATAATTTGTAACCGTTTAGCAAAATTGTGATATGTTTCGTTTTTTTGTAAGGAACATATCATAAGGGTTTGTTCTAAATTGTCTAGACTTAAGCGCTCTCCGTACGTGTTGCGTAATTCGTCTTTAATCAAAGGCCATGTATTTAATTCTGTACGAGAACCAATAATCAACAAGGCATTACCTTTAAGCTTACCCAAAATCGCCTGATATACAAATTGATTTAGTTCCGGGTTAGTTCGTGTATAATATTTATCATGAAAGCTATCGCAAGCTGAGATAAAAATTTCTAACATATCTTTATCACCGTCGTCTACCGGAATTGTTTCTAAGATTAATCTGACTAACATATAATTTATTTCCGTCGCCATGGTAATGCAGTTTAATTATACTTTGAAAAGCACAACGTTAATTCAAATCTTAATTAGGTATTAATGATCAATATTGATTTTAATACTTGATAGTATCTTAAAAGATTTATCACGTTACTAAATTTAAGTTTCCTAAGATGTTCTCAATTGAGTTACAAACAGGATGGGAAATGTAATATTTTCACTCACTTTTGACTCGGTTCGCATTCAGGAATCAATCCATCTAATCCTGTACTTGTGCTACCCTTGCTACTGGGGTGTTGTGAAAATGATTACGGAATTAAGGATAGGAATGTAATATTTTCACTCACTTTTGACTCGGTTCGCATTCAGGAATCAATCCATCTAATCCTGAATTTATGCTACCCTTACTACTGTGGTGTGAAAATGATTACAAAAATAAAAGATGAATTCTAAAACTCTTACTCTCTCAGTGGAATTGAAGTCTTCGATCCCCAATGGAAAATTCTCCTCACGTCACTCACGAATGGATCTTGGATTGTAGATTCGGGATATCAAATAAATCGTTGAGACGAACACTGATCAATTAATTGATTGCTTTTGATATCCTACCGACTGCGCCAATAATATTTTTATTCGTTGAAAAGTTGTTTTTTAAAAACTAACAAAATTTCTAACAATATTATTTATTTATTTTTGTCTACAATAACTGTGATATGTAACGTACAGAGAAGAATGAACGCTCTCCCTAGTGGAGACACGCTTTTTATAAGATTTTCTTATCTAAGCTGACTTTACAATTTCCGGGAATATAACGCGCTCACCTCTACACACGTATATGTAGTGAATGGATACAGTTAGAAATATCAGTCAACTAATATGTAAAATAAAATTTTGGTCTTCAAGTGGAACTATACTTCACGCTCATCTTTACACAGGTATATGTAGCGAGTGGATACAGTTAGAATTATCAAAGCCAAATCAAAAAATAAAATGAAAAAAAATTAAATAAAATAGTTTATTACTTGATAAAAATTAAAAATGACAATACGAGATAATTCTTAAATGGTAAATATTTTCTTCATAAGGTTCTTCCGCTAAGGGATTTGTATCCGCCAAAGTAGTGAGGAAGGGCTCCTTGTTCTTGTAGGCTCACTGTCACTAGTTAGGTATCTTCTGTAGATATTTTCCCTGTTCTAATTCGTTGCACCACTAGTTAGATTTCTTGTTCTACGATGTTAAACGGATCCTACCGACTGCGCCAATTCTTATATATTTATTTTCATAAATGATTTTTTAAAATCTGTTTATTTAATTACGAGTCAACCTTGACACGAAGTAATAAATGGATTGAATATAAAATGTTTATTGTAATATAGTGGGTATAAAACTGAGTTCACAAAGGTTATGGTGCTAATTTATAAGCTTCCTGGTTAAGCTAGATAAGCGTTTCTTAGACTTGGAACAAAGTAAGTGCTGAATTAACAATTTGTAATTCTAAGAGAGAACTTGTTATCTGCAATGTAGGTGTAATATGATACTCTGAGATATGAAGTGAAGTCATGTATAAGTTAATATACATATATAATATATATCGTAGATTTTATATAACGTTGCGGATTGTTGTTTAAATGTAAAGCATTTCACCATGAAATTTGTTAATAATTGAATAAAAAGTATTGCATTCAGTAAAGAAAAATTTAATAACTAAATTTGGATAAGATAATAAATTAGTCAAATATTTAAATATTGAAAATCAAAGTCTATAAATCAATATTTAACAAAATAATTGAACTTCTGATATTTAAGAATCTCTAGAGCTAATTGAGTGCATGGTGAAAAGTATATCCAAACAGTGAGTGGGTAAAAAGTCTAATTTGACATATTTTACAAATTTACCTGCAGATTAGGCAAGTCACAATACGTGGATGTATTCGTGATTGAGGATACACATATTTTCACATACTTATACATTTTTTAAAAAATTGGTGAAACACGTCGACCTTGTTTCCAAGGGGGACATATTTTAATGTAATACTTGTATACCTATCATCATCCCTCTACCCTACACGGCCCCCCCTCAAAAAATTCAAATGGTAAAGGGGGTCGAGTGATACATCTTTTGAAAGGTCTTTCAATTCCCTATATAACTGTGTATTTTTTTTTAACTTTTATCAATTCGTTCTTAAGGAAAATAATTTTATTTTTGATGATTACACACAATCGAAATCGTTTAAAAAATCTAAAATACACGGCACTGGGTATTGAAATTTATAAAAAAAACTACATTTTTTAGTGCTCTCAGATCAACACAAGTTTTTTCGACAAAAACACTCTCCTTGTTCGTTTAGTTTTAGAATAATAAAAGACTCATAAGTATTTGATAGTCTTTGAAAATTAATTTGTTCACAACCAATTTTAAATCGAGATATATTTTACCAGAGTGAGTTCTAAAAATGGTTTATACCCTTCAGGAGAGAATAGAAATTGTCAGCATTTATTTTACAAACGATAATTGTGCTAGAGCTACGGAGCGCATATTCAATAGAAATCACCCAGATAGAAGGGTTGTTTCTCAGTATGTTTTACAATTATTGACAAAATTTATTGAAATAGGTTCTGTAGGAAACAAAAAGCATGAGCCTCAGCGACTGATTAGGAATGAAGAAGTCGAAGTGGCAGTCCTGAGTCATTTGCAGTTGGATAATACTCAATCGATCAGGAAACTGGCTGAGGCTTCCGGTGTATCACGAAGCAGTGTTCAACGAATTATAAAGGCCCACAAATTTCATCCATATAAATTTAAATTGGTACAAGAATTAAACGAAGATGATCCCGATCGTCGGCTTGAATTCTGTGAGATTTTTAGTGAACAATTAAACGGAAATGCCAATCTACTGTACAATACGTGTTTTTCCGAAGAAATGACATTTCAGTTAAATGAGGAGGTAAACAGGCACAATAGTAGGTATTGGAGTGAAACCAATGCACATTTGTTCATGGGAACTCATACCCAAAAGCCTCAGAAGTTAAATGTTTGGGCTGGCATCTTAGGGGATCACATTCTCGGGCTGTCTTTTATTCCTGACAATTTAAATGGCGAAAGGTACCTCGATCTATTAGAAAATAACATAGACCCAATGATTACCCAAATCCTCGAAGAGGACGATAATCTTTTAGAGGGCGAACTGTTGTTTTCAACAGGATGGGACACCTCCACATTTTGCTATAGCAGTCCGTCAATTTTTGGATAATCTGTTTCCTGAGAGATGGATTGGAAGAAGAGGTCCAGTGGAGTGGCCCGCTAGGTCACCCGATTTAACTCCCTTGGATTTATTTCTGTGGGGACATTTGAAATCGAAGCTATTTACAACAAAGCCCGCATCTCCGGAAGAGTTACGAGAAAGAATTGTTCGAGAATGCCGTTTATTGACTTTAGATGTGTTCAGAAATGTTCATACAGAATTTCAAGACAGATTATACTACTGTATGGAAGTCGGTGGGGGTCATTTTGAACAATACATACGATAATTTAACCTGCTTCTTTTATTTTTATTTCCTGAACTTAAAATAATGAAACAATTATTTCTCAGGAACGAATCGATAAAAGTTTTAAAAAATACACAGTTATGTAGAGAATTGAAAGACCTTTCAGAAGATGTATCACTCGACCCCTTTGCCATTTGAATTTTTTTGAGGAGGTGGCCGTGTAGGGTAGAGGGATGATGATAGGTATACAAGTATTACTTTAAAAACAAATTAAGTTCCTCTTCTTGGTAAAAGTTAAAATATAGAGTGGAATGAAAAAAATAATAATAATTAACAAAAAAAATTGGAAACAGGGTCGACTTGTTTCACCAATTTTTCTATGAAGAGTTTTTATTTGTCAACACAATTATTTTGGTCAAAGAATTTAAAGTAAAATTGATCTTTATGTTCTGAAGTTTCATCATTAGTATTTTTTATAGACTTCTTATATTAAAATGAATCACATTTAATTTATTGTTATGTATGTCCAAAGTTAGTTGAACGCTATAAAATCACCGACATAGGAATTTATCTATTAAATGAGTAAATACCTTTGTCGGGTATTTAAATTGCTTTGTCGGCGTTTTTATATTGTTCCAACTGACTTTAATATGCGTTTTGTGTAGTCTTCAATATTTTCATATGTATACTAGTGTTTTTATTTATCCTTGTTTTTCTAATTCAGTAATTAAATGTAACATAAACAATTTTATTTAACAGTATACTAAACTAGATTAAAATTAAAAAATTAATTCCACTGCAACTTTTAACCCCGTAAATTTAATAATTAACATTTAATTAATTTTTGAGTAGAATTTTTATTTATAGTTTTCAATATCAGCACATGAACGAATAAATACATATCTGTTGTTTAAATTTATAAATATTTTGCCATTGATAGTTCTAACGCTTTATTGTCAAAGTTTCGTTCTGCTTCTTTCGATAAATTCCAGCGCGTTTTTGTTAAATCCTCTGCAAGAGATATAGAAATATACTTGCTTTAAAATGTTTTGAATTTTTTTAAATATGTTCCTTAATATTGTACGAAGTGAGATTCACAATTATTACGTCTATTTTTTTCGGATCTAAATTAATCTTATTCTTTATTAGTTGAAAATTGAACAACTTTCGTTTTCTGCTCATCAAGACCGTAAACGCATATGTATTACTTAATTTTTCATTTCATTGAAGCCTTTCAATTTTGTGTTCTAATCACATTTCTGGTTGTTTTCTACTTTTTTTGATATTTTTTCTTCTACTTTTTTGGCTAATTTTTCTATAAAACCATTTATAAATTGATCATTACTAAATAATTCTCTGATCGCTTCCATTACAATCGATTTGTAATCAATTTTATCTTTTCTTGATCTAGTTTAAGTTCCCATTATTTCACTGTTCACTTTTTTACTCACTGTTGCACTTAACTTACTGCACTATTTTTCCTTTTCTAACTTTTACTGCTAATTTTTAAGTATTTAAATGGAGCTAAATTGCATGTGTCTTGCAAGTAGCGCGCCATCTACTCTAATATTTAGTTAAAAATCTTAATACCAACTCTCTAGAGTTGTTATGAGTTTACCTAAAACATACGAAAGTCTGCAGAGGTCTATCGGTCTAGAGGTATATACTGTAATGAATACTTTAAAATTAATAGTAATTACCATATGTTCAAGAAATTGAAATCCACAGACATACTGACACATAAATTACACGGTTAGTCGGACTTTCTTAGATATTTGAGTTCTAAGTAAGAGAGGCCATCTGGATCATCCTATCTCACACCACCAGCAACTGAATGTGTCATTTGAGAAAAATCGAAGCTAAGATTCGCCGATTACAGTCATGTATTCAATTTGTAAAAAATTATAAAATCAAAAATGGCGAAGGTTTTCAAAATTTTAACTTTTTAAAGCCAGCTGGCATTTATGTCTTTTGAACTCTTTGTAAATTCAGATAGGTTTATTTCGTTAAGCAGTCTTCTGTCTTTAAACTAAGACCGAGACTGTTAAAATTGGTCAGTAGAAGAGATACTGCAAATTTAATCAAAGGCTCGAAAGCTGTTGTTTTGCAGATCACAGCCACATATATTTAGTTTAGCATAAAACCTGTTATTCTGCTGGCTTATTAGTAAGCCTGGCCAAGGTCATTAATCCTACAGAGACGTACTGGGTATGCATCATATCATAATACTTGAATAAGTACAATAATAAAAACAAAAATATTTTATATATTGTGATGTATGTTTTTGTACTATTTTGTTCGCTTTAAATTCTTTTTTTATGTATTTCTTTATATTTTGTGAGCTTAGTGCTGCACATTATTATTAAACTGTTAAATGACGTTCACACATGTACATTGTATATCTAAGTGATAACTAATAATAAATAAATAAATAAATAAAATAAATGGAAATAAATTTTATTAATACTGGTACACTTTATAAAAATATGTACAAAACTCACCTTCTTAAGCAGATTTATGAAATAGCTTGGTTGTCGTTATCACAAACTGGAGCACTTCTATAATAACTGAGTAGCATCAGATATGTTTCTACAGTTGTCTCAGTAAGCGATGTTCGCTGTGGTGAAAAAATATGTTTGTGTTTTGAAAAAGACCGTTCGACATCTACGGAAGTAATACAGGCATAAGTAAAACACTCTGTGAACCCACTTAACGCAGCTGTAGATGCACCATCACAAATTTGTCTCAATTTGGTAAAATCAGGATCTTTCCGTAATACACTCTCGAATTTTTCAATAACGGGCTTATATTTTGCGTCATTTATAGTCTGTAGCTGTGTATTTAAGTCGTCCACTATTTGCAGCGATTCCACTAACACAACGAAGTATTTTGCAATTTTTCTATTGCGTCGTGTAGTCCTCTATAATTGTTATAAATAGTTTTTAAATCTGTTTCAAGGGAAACATCTTGAAAGCTTGTCTGGCTTTCCTTAATAGCTGCAGCCTCGTTAGGGTTGAACTGTAGTATCACAGCTTTTATTTGTTGAAAATTTTCAGCATAATAAAAAGCTGCCTTCAACCATGTTCCCCAATGTGTAAGAATTGGCTCTGGTGGTTCCGGAATACCAGGACACAGTGTGTGAAATACTCGAAGCCGTTTAGGAGATTTGAGAAATACTTTTTTTGTATTTGCTATTAATGCATCTACCTCTGGAAAACATTTTCGAATCGTTTCTGCTACAAGATGGAACCCATTCACTTTACTCGTAACATGTAAAAACCTACAATCGTCTCTTTGAAGGAAACGGCCCACCAAACGCATTGTCGCAGCACCGTCGTTCACAAACATCAACACTTGACTTCTTGACAGTTCAAATTTTTCGAAAGTCTTCAACACCACCCGCGTAATTGTTTCGCCAGTACACGCAGTTAGTCTTTTGCTAGCTAGTAAAAGTGGAAATGTTGGTTTAACAGGGTCGAGTACACGTACTATAACATTTAAAAAAAGAATTTTTTTTACAATCTGTCGTCTCGTCAACACATAACCACAGCAGTGTACTCTTTAATGCACATTTAATCCTATTTACAATGTCTTCACGAACACTTGGTACATATTTACGTAACGATGAACGACTTGGTAAATTCACCTGGGGATTGTATTTATTCCAGAACTCCCGAAATGCTGGTTTATCCAATATGCGCAGGGGAACATCACAGGCAATCAGTATTAACAGTAAATCAAACATAAACTGAGGTTCCAAAGAAGCCTCGCCATTTTATTAATTTTTATGCCGGTTACTATTGACATGAATTTTGCAGCCTTATTTATTCCAGCACATTAAGTCTTGATCACAAACTTTACAAATTATTTTACATCCATCATAGAATAAATCCGGAAATTCACCGATTTTATTCACTTTATCAGCGTACGGTCGTTTTCTACTCCTTACGCTCAACATTATTTATTATTTATTAGTACTCTATGCATCGACTGACAGATAACAACTGAAGTGTGTCGTGTCATCGTCATCGTAAACAAACGCGCGATGGCATTGGTATTGCGCCCGACCCTGAATCTACCATCGCTTGGCCAGGCTTACTTATTAGGGATCGTAGATTACGAAATATATTTTCGTTGGTAAACCATATTTTACCTATAGCTTCTCCGGTGCGAAATCTGTTGAGAAGTGCCGAACTACTCAACATCCTTTTCGCCGATCATTTTCGTTTAATAATGGAACATTTAGTTCTTTTTGAATAGAAAAAAATAAATGAAAAAAGTTGGGAATAAATTAAACTTTAAAATCAAATAAATTGCTACAAACTATTTTGTTCAATTATATCAGTTATATATTAGAAAAATGTATGGCAAAATCGTTTTTAGAGTATTAAATAATATGAAGTGTCCTTAAAAATAAGAAAACTAACACAATTTTTAAAATACGATTACCGTGTATAATATGGAGTAATGACAACTTAGTTGTGAGCCCTACCAGTGTACTCTCATCAAGACGGGTTTAAGATCCTACACATCCTGTTACGGTAGGTGTGGTTGCAAAAGAGCTTTCCAAAAAATACAAATTTTGGCATATCTATTTTTGAAGAGAAATAAGTAAAGTGACTTTATTTTTAGTTCTGGCCACAGTCACTTGTTTTTAGCTTGTGTTATGTTATATCTTTAAATTAAGTTCTTTACTCACTAACTAATAATAATAGTTTAAAATATTGAAGGATTCAATGAAACTATTGTACAGGGTTATTCATTATAAATTACCCACCCTTTATCATTGTTATTGTTGCCTGTAGAAAAGAAAGTTTAAAATAAAAGTTGTGTGCTTATGACTGAGTTTCGTTAAAATGCTATCAAAAGTACAGTAGCGTGCAAAAAATAATATATTTTTTTTAAATGGGATGCCCTCTATATTATTAAATTTTTGGAATAATCCTTTGTTCCTGATTTCAAAAATATACCATATGTTACCCCTACCATATACCGTTTTTGAGGTATTAAACGTCGAATATCTTAGTTAAACTAGTTACTGTAAATTTGGAGAAGTTAACATTATTAAAGTGAGCTATGAAAATGACAACTATTATGTTTGATAAGTAACATTTCTTTAATGAAATAATCAAAATGGTTTACAGTGAGGAAGAAAGAAACCAAATATTTATACAAAATAGATAACAAAGATTTATTTAGAAAATTTAAATATAAATAAATGATAACTCATAAAAGATAGTCGATGTGTCCACCATTATTGTCAATGCATAATTGATAACGTCTTTTTATATTTATAATTGCACCGAAAATGGCTTAATTATTTACATTCGTATTGTTTATTTCAAGTTGAATCCTGTTTTTAATGACTTGAATACTATTATTATTATTATTATTGACAATCTCTTTTAGAAATCCCCAAAAAAATGAATCCATAGGGATTAAATCCAGACTGTTAGGTGGCCATTCAATAGGTCTATGATTCCCTATCCATATTGGGAATACATCATTCAAATGATCTCGAACGGGTAGGACACTATGCGGAGTTGCCCCATCCTGCATCCAAATCATATCATCAAGTTCGGCTTCCGGATAATTCTGCTTCTGGGATAATTATTTCCAGATAGGTAACTCTAGTTAAAGTATAATCATAAAATATAGGCCCAACAATTTTGTTTGTGAAAATTCCACACCAAACGCTAACATTTTTTCTTCCTGATTTTTTTATTTGTTTCACCAATTTTTTTTTGTTGTGCTTGTTTTCCTACGACCTTCGATTTTTTCTATTAAAAACTCTTGCCGTAGAAAAGGATGATTCATTAGTCCATAATATTTTAGTAAGAAAATTGGGATCTTCATCCAACTTTTGAATCATCTGGCGGCAAAAGTCCAGCCTTTTCCTTTTATGAGCCTTTGTTAAAACTTATGGGTATGGGTAAAATTTTATATGGTCTATAGCTGTTATTTTTTAACGTACGTTGGATTTTGGAATAACTTTTACCTAATTGAGAGACTGCATTATTTATACTACATTCAGAATTTTTTAAAAAATAATATAATGTTTCAAAAAAGTCTATTCGCGAATAAATATGGATGGGCTTACCTTCGAAATGAAGCAGTATAGTTGTTCTTCCTGATTTGCACGTTTTTTTCTACTAAAACTGAAGGTATTATTCACCTTTGGGTAAATATTTTTGAACGTATTTTCTGATGATGTTGGACGATTTGGATACAACACCCTATATGCTCTTTTTGCTGCACGTTTATTTTTGGTATTTTGTATATAACAAGTAAATATTTGGACTTTTTCTTCCTCACTGTAAACTATTTTGATTATTTCATTAAAGAAATGTCACTTATCAAACATCATTTTCATAGCTCACTTTAATAATGTTAACTTTTCCATATTTACAATAACTAGTTTAACTAAGTTGTTCGATGTTTAATAACTCAAAAACGGTATATGGTAGGGGTAACATATGGTATATTTTTGAAATCAGAAACAAAGGATCATACCAAAAATTTAATACACTGGTCTGCAACGAAATCCTCCTTTAAAAAATTATGCTACAAGTATGAAGATTTTAATGCTCTGAATCTATTCCCGTTGGCCGATTTTTTCTATCACGTCTAGATTTTTTTTATATGAATTTTTTTTTTAAATTTCATAAATTTTGTTTTTTTTTAAATTTTTTTTTTGTCAACATCAAGAACAGTATACATACATACAAAATAAGTTTTAGCGAGTTGTAAGACAAAGAAAGAAAGTATTGACAGTGATTTTTATGGTAGTAGATATGCGCATGCGCAGTATTCGCTGTGATTTTACTTTCTTTCTCTTACAACTCGCTAAAACTTATTTTGTATGTATGTATACTGTTCTTGATGTTGACAAAAAAAAAAATTAAAAAAAACAAAATTTATGAAATTTAAAAAAAAAATTCATATAAAAAAATCTAGACGTGATAGAAAAAATCGGCCAACGGGAATAGATTCAGAGCATTAAAATCTTCATACTTATAGCATAATTTTTTAAAGGAGGATTTCGTTGCAGACCAGTGTAATATACAGGGTATCCTATTTAAAAAAAATATATTGTTTTTTTGTATTCCCTAAAATCTGCACGCTACTGTACTTTTGATAGCATTTTAACAAAATTCAGTCATAACCACACAACTTTTATTTTAAACTTTTTTTCTATAGGCAATAATAGCGATAATGAGGGGTGGGTAATTTATAATGAATAACCCTGTACCTATAGTTTACATTAACTATTGTTATTATGCTCTGAGGAAGTTTGCAGCTGAATAAATGAAACGTAGGCAAGATAGCATTTTTATTATCTTTGGCCCTTTTCCAACAATTGTTTAAGAAAAAATTTAAATTTGATCTTACATTAATAATAATGGTAATCAAAAAAGTACCTTTATTTAACAACTTTTCCCCGCTTGCTCAAAAACGAATTTTAAAAAATAAAACTGAGCAAACCACTGAGAATTAAAACTCTTTCCATATGAGGTGTCAAATCATTCGAGGTGAACACGTTTAATTGAGACACGCTGTATATAAAAACATATAGAAACAAATTACATTTTCAAATGAACTTAATCGAGGTTTTTTATTTGAGAGTGGATTGGTTTCCCGTTTTGATGGCTGCAATAAAACTAGTAGCAAGCAAGTTGAGAATGTATTTGTGGCCTAGGGTGGCAATAACGAGGCTCGATGTTCGCAATCCAAATGTTCTCCGATACGGTTGTTCTAACGACGACGAGACCTTTTACGATGGCTTCTCTTATTAAAGGTGTCATGTCACAGACTACTCAACACAAATAAATTCTCCAGTACTTCGTCGCACTCTGTTTAGAAGTAGATGCTCCTGATATCATGTCATGGAAAAACATATTTTCTCTCGCAATGAAGCGTTAAGGAAAAAAGATGAATTTATCAGACACAATTGCATTCAGTTTCCAAAGCAGAAATACGCACAAATAAACATATTAAAAAGTTAGCAAAAAGGTGATTTAAAAGCAACGTAATAATACATAAACAATCAAATTTCTTTTACATGAGTCATTAATATTTTTACTAGTCTATATGCCCGAAGGTCAACTATAATTTGGGGGGTTTTCTTCTAATCCTGATGGTGCATAAGAATGGCGAAAAAGTATGGTGGTCAGATAGGTAACTTTTCAAAATGACGACCAATCAAATTTTCGATTTATAGAAGCAACTATATTATCTCGTCCTCTGATGATCCGATTTCAAAAAAATCTACAAATAAAAGCGTATTAAGGCGGTGTTTTCAGAGCTCTGAGATCTGTTCAGAATTCTCATTTTTCATTTTTTGAGTTTCTTAAAAACAACTCGACAGGTTCAAAATTACTTATAATATTTATTCCTGCAGTGGGTTAGAATCTTTGATGTGAAGATAACACTGACGTAGTTTTCCACGAAATAACAAAACACTATCTACTGTACTCGACGTGTGTTTCGTCAACCAAGTTGGCATCATCTGGAGATGATTAAAACAAACATTATGCTAAGAATGTATTGTTACGCCACTGGACTGTGCAGACTGGTTAGATTAGGCTGGAATTGTACACGAACGGCCGGGAATATTCTGGAGTGCTCTAGACCGGGAGAATGGATGTATAAATAAGACGCACGGTGGGCCGAGATTTAATCTTAAGTTGAACGTGAACGAGTAAAGAAGCAATAAGAAAGAGACTTATAAGTGTTCTAGTGTGATTATAGTTAAGACAGTAATTAATCTATTGTTATTAATTGTTAATTAGTAAATAAAGTAGTGAATAAGTGTTACCTGGACTTTCAATCAACGAATCTACGAGGATAGGTGTTTGTGTGGATAGCAAACACGTAACAATTTGGTGCCGGAAGTGGATTGGAAGAGAAATTTCTGGAATATTCGAAAAGGTTCTACAGTGTTTTTCTCAGAAATTAGTGGTAACACGGAGAATTAAGCTACTGGACAGTGTTTGGAGGACTATTTTTGGACTGAATAGTGACTTTAAAGTGGATTTTCGAGAAGTTTCTAGAACATTCGATTTAGAAATAGTTGCAAATACGCGAGTGCCGCTAGTAATAACGTGTTGTAGACTGAGAAAAAGGACTACTAGTGCAATTTCTGGAAAATTCTAGAACATTCTATTTCGAAACTACAGGAGATACGTGAATTGTGTCGACGGGAACGTTTTGTAGACTTAAAAACAAGACTATAAGTGACTTTTAGTGAGAATTCTAGAACATTCGATTTGGAAACCACAGAAGATACGTAGACTGTGTTAACGAAAACGTGTTATAGACTCAAAACAAGACTTATTAGTGATATTTCGTGAACATTCTCGAACATTCCATTGGACAATTAGTGGAGATAAGTGAATTTTGTCAACACAAAAGAAGTATAGACTCTAAATAAGACTTTCTAGTGCTGTTTCGAGATTTTTCTGGAACATTCCATTCACAAAATAGACGTGATTTCAACATTTTACAGACTTTATAGTGTAATAAACTTTATTTTGAACTGATTTACGTGTCGTGAGTTAATGCCAACAACAAGAAGCATGGCGGAGAAACAAACACAAGACTTACTTGCAGCATTGTTGCAACAAATGGAAGAACAGAAAAGAGAACGCCAGGAAGAAAAAGATGACTTAAGAAAATTGATGGAAGGCCTGGAAATAAGACGAAAGGAAGAAAAGGAAGAACAAGAGAGAATACGACAAGAAGAGAAAGACGAACAGAGAAAAATTATGGAAGATCAAGAAAGAAAAAGACAGGAAGAAAAAGAAGAACAAGAGAGAAGACGACAGGAAGAAAAAGAAGACCAAGAGAGAAGACGGCAGGAAGAAAAAGAAGACTTGATAAAAATTATCGAAGGCCTGGAAATAAGACGACAGGAAGAAAAGGAAGAGCAAAGAAAGGAACGCCAGGAAGAATTAAGACAACTTATGGAGGGACAGCATCAAGTCATGCTCTCGGTCACTGAACAATTGAAGGAAGATGTACAGGCTGAAGTCAGTGAAGTTAAAGAAAAAGTCGGTCAAGTGGAGGGAAAAGTCAGTATTGTTGAAGGAGAAGTAGCCCGGCTCAAGCAACAATTAAGGGAGAGGAGTGGCCAATTGGTACTATCGTCTGGTGCTAGGTTACAACCACCTTCCTTCGACGGTCAAAGTTCATGGTCAACTTATAAGAGACAATTTGAGGCAGCTGCACGTTCAAATAACTGGAACGATGAGAAAAAGCAACAGCATTGGTATTAGCACTAAGGGGCCAAGCATTAGACCTGCTCCAAACAATTCCTGCCGCCCAGCAACAAAACTTTGGCATTTTGGAGGCAGCGTTAGAATTAAGATATGGCGACCAACATCTCGCCCAAGTATATCAGGCTCAGCTCAAATCACGCAGACAACGAGGTGGAGAAAGCCTCCAGGAGTTCGAAGCTGCGGTAGAAAGATTAGCCCATCTAGCCTATCCTGATGCACCAATGGAATTTCAACAACAGTTATCAGTTGGTACATTTATTGATGGAGTAAGGGACCAGGAAGTTAGGCGAATTCTTAAGTTAGCCAGGCATAAGCTTAGTAGTGAGGCTTTAGTACATGCACTGGAGATTGAGGCTGCCTATAAGGATACCACCCAATCAAATCCGAGAGTACGAGCTGTGAGTGTGGAGGAAGACAAGCCAGACAACACAACACAAAATCTGATATCTGATATACACAAAATGATCACCCAACTACTGACAAAATCGAACTCGCAGCAGAGACAAGACCAACAACAAAATAGTGGGAGGCCGAATGGAGGCATCCGTTGTTATAGGTGTGGCAAAGTGGGCCATATCAAGAGGAACTGTCGTCAACGCAGCCCAGAAAGGGTAAATGCTGCTGTGGTTGAAGAGCCTCAGGAAAACTAAAGATGGCTGGCAATTTGGGGGCTGCGCTGGCCAAGAGATGTTGTGCCCCCCGAGAAATAAATGTTTCCCAACTTCGAAGAGTTCAAAGTAGTCTGTTGTTGGAGGGTTATGTAAATAAGAAGAAATGTGTGTTCACAATCGACACAGGAGCTACGTCATCAATAGTACGGGCAGGATTCGTAATGGGTTTCAAAGTAAATAAAGAACAGAATGGATTAGTCATCCGAACAGCTACGGGAGATAGGGCAGCGGTTCATGGGGAAGTCGACATGGAGCTGCAGATTGGCCGCTTATGTTTCAAACATCAAGTTGTCGTAGCTGACATTACCGATGACTTCATTTTAGGATTAGACGTTATGGAAAAATATGGATTTGTACTTGACGTTGGAGAACGAGTTCTCAGGATTGGAAATGAAGAAATTATTCTTTCAACGACAGATGAAAAATTCCATAATATTAGGCTACTAACTTCAAGGACCATAAAAATTCCTGCAAGAACAGAGAAAGTAATTGAGGCAGTCCTGGAGGAAAATTCTGTAGGATACCGCTTTGGCCTCGTTGAGAAGGATGACTCAATTAAAATAACAGACAATGTGATTCTGGCAAGGACTTTAACACAGACTACAGACAAGATACCGATTAGAGTGGTTAACCTAAATTCACAGTCAGTGATGTTCAAAGAAGGCGAAGCAATTGGCACCTACGAACCAGTCACATGGATTGCAAGATGTGAAGAACAGATCATTGGAGCTTCGTCTACAGATATGGACCAAGAAGTTGTAAGGATGTTAAATGCCCAGTTAGAACATTTAACTGCAGATGAACATAGAGAAGCTTTAAAATTCTTGAAGAAGGAAAGTACAGTATTTGCAAAGGACACAGAAGCTCTTACAAAGACCAATATAGTGCAACATCGGATAAATACTGGTGAATCAGCTCCTATTCGTCAACCACCTAGGAGGCTCCCTTTGGCAAAACAAGAAGAGGCTTCTGCAATGGTACAGAAGATGCTTAAAGACGGAGTTATTGAGGAATCAACCAGTCCTTGGTCGTCGCCAGTAGTTTTGGTTGCTAAGAAAGATGGAACATTAAGATTCTGTGTCGACTACAGGAAGCTGAATGACGTCACAAGAAAAGACAGCTATCCGTTACCTCGAATTGATGACACACTAAGTACGCTGGCAGGTTCACAGTGGTTTTCCACTCTAGATCTTCGAAGTGGATATTGGCAAGTGGGACTTCATCCAGATGACAAAGACAAGACAGCCTTTTCGACAGGAAGTGGCCTTTATCAATTCACTGTGATGCCTTTCGGCCTGTGCAATGCGCCAGCGACTTTTGAAAGATTGATGGAACTGGTACTACGAGGACTAACTTGGAAGATATGTCTAGTTTATCTTGATGATGTGATGGTTATGGGACGGGATTTTAAGGAGCATTTGAAAAATCTTCAAGAAGTGTTTGGAAGAATTAAAAATGCACACCTGAAATTAAATCCCAAAAAATGCCTAATGTTCCAAAAAGAGGTAAAATTCCTAGGACATGTCGTGTCTTCGGAGGGGATAAAAACAGACCCAGACAAGATTTCCTCAGTACGAGATTGGCCCAGGCCTTCAAATGTTCACGAAGTACGAAGCTTCCTTGGTTTATGCACTTATTACAGACGATTTGTGGAACGATTTGCTGATATTGCAAAGCCACTACACCGGCTTACAGAAGAGAAGGTTCAGTACCAATGAACACAAGAGTGCGAAACATCATTCAGAACACTAAAATCAGCACTGTGTTCGAGTCCAGTTCTTTCATACCCAGAACGGAAAGGCCTCTACGTATTAGACACAGATGCCAGTAATTCTGGACTTGGATGTGTTCTTTCCCAAATTCAAAATGGACAGGAAAAAGTAATTGAGTACTTCAGCAAGACGTTGTCGAAGCCAGAACGTAATTATTGTGTGACACGGAAGGAACTATTGGCCATTGTCAAGTCCATAGACCATTTTCACAAGTACTTATATGGACAACATTTTAAAGTTCGGACCGACCATGCTGTATTAAAGTGGTTATTGCAATTGAAGACTCCGGAAGGCCAACTAGCTCGCTGGATAGAAAAACTACAGCAGTACGATTTTAAAATCGAACATCGTCCTGGAAAATCCCATAGAAATGCGGACGCTCTCTCCAGAAGACCCTGTCGGGAAGACTGCAAGCACTGCCACCGGGTGGAAAAACAACAAGGGATCATAATTGTTAACACCGTTAAAATTGATGTTCCTGACAATTGGACAAAAGAGACATTAAGAGAAGAGCAGTTAAAAGATCAAGAAACTGGTCCTATTCTGGAATGGAAAGAAAGAGGAGCCCGACCTGGCTGGAAGGACAGTTCAGACAAGGCAGTGGGACTGAAGGCTTTGTGGGCACAATGGGATTCCCTTAGAGTAGAGGATGGACTGTTGAAAAGAGCTTGGGAAAGTCCAGACGGGAAGAAAATTTCTTTGAGATTGGTAATTCCCAGGTGTCGCATATCCAAAGTACTCCAGGAAGTGCATAATGGAACATCTGGCGGACATTTTGGAATCAACAAAACTCTCACTAAAGTACGCGAACGATTCTACTGGGTGAACAGCCGCCAAGATGTGGAGGCTTGGTGCCGCAAATGTGAAGTTTGTGCGGCAAGTAAGGGGCCACGGACAAGAAGTAAGGGCCAAATGAAACAATATAACGTAGGGGCTCCTTTTGAGCGAATTGCGATCGACGTAGCTGGTCCATTCCCCGTGACAGATGATGGGAACAAATACATCTTAGTTGCCATGGATTATTTCAGTAAGTGGCCTGAAGCTTATGCCATACCCAACCAAGAAGCAGCCACTGTCGCTCAAGCTCTGGTAGATAATCTAGTATGTCGATTTGGCGTGCCCCTAGAATTGCATTCGGATCAAGGAAGAAACTTTGAATCAGGGGTATTTCAGAAGATGTGTCGCTTACTGGGAATTCATAAGACAAGAACAACAGCCCTACATCCACAATCAGACGGAATGGTGGAGAGATATAATAAAACAATGGAGGAGCACCTATCCAAAGTGGTTGAGAAACATCAGAGAGATTGGGACTGTCACTTACCTCTTTTCCTTATGGCATACAGGGCCTCCATTCATGAAACAACAAAACAGACGCCGGCTCGCGTGATGTTTGGACGTGAGATTAGACTGCCATGTGACTTGGTGTTTGGCACACCAGATGAGGAGCGACTTTCCATAAATGACTACGCCGATGAAGTTGGTGAACGGCTAAGGAACATTCATGAGCTGGTACGAGATCAAATTGCCATAGCAAGTGATCGCATGAAGGCTCGTTATGATCTTAAGGCGAGTTCAGGAGGATTCCAGGCTGGAGATTTGGTTTGGCTATATAACCCACAAAGAAAGAAAGGCAGGTCCCCGAAGCTTCACCCGCCCTGGGAAGGTCCTTACACTGTTGTCACTAGACTAAACGACGTTGTATATAGAATTCAGCAAAGTCCAAAATCCAAGATGAAGGTGATGCACATAGAGAGACTAGCCAAGTATGCAGGGAATAATGAATTGCCTGATCGGGACGTTCAGGCTTAAGGAGGGGGCAGTGTTACGCCACTGGACTGTGCAGACTGGTTAGATTAGGCTGGAATTGTACACGAACGGCCGGGAATATTCTGGAGTGCTCTAGACCGGGAGAATGGATGTATAAATAAGACGCACAGTGGGCCGAGATTTAATCTTAAGTTGAACGTGAACGAGTAAAGAAGCAATAAGAAAGAGACTTATAAGTGTTCTAGTGTGATTATAGTTAAGACAGTAATTAATCTATTGTTATTAATTGTTAATTAGTAAATAAAGTAGTGAATAAGTGTTACCTGGACTTTCAATCAACGAATCTACGAGGATAGGTGTTTGTGTGGATAGCAAACACGTAACAGTATCTTATTTATACCTAAATATTGTCACGTTTCGGTGGACCGTGACCCACTAAACAATACATTGGGATAGGTCCTCTGTCACATTCGTAAGATTTTTACATTTTGTGATATCCAAGATTTTAAATGCATCCAGCTGTCTAGTATTTGTTACATTCCTAATTAATCTTAAATTGCAAATATCTATTTTATGGTTGTTCTCAACCGCATGTTGGGCAACACCAGACTTATTTGTTCTATCACGTTTGAGATGGCCATATGCTCTCTGAAACTAATTTGAATTGATTGTTTAATTTGTCCAACATACTTTTGATTACAGTCCTTACAGTTAATTTAGTAATTCCCCGACTTTTCATTTGTTTCAATTTTGTCATTTGGATTGCCTAACAGTTGTTTTAGTTTGTTTCCCTATGAATAAACCACTGTCATACCTACATCGTGAATCGAGGATTAAATGGAACCGATACAAATTTCGGATTTTCCCCTGCACTTTGAAAGAAATTTCGATGCGACTCTTTAGATTCTCGTTTCCTAATTAATTCATTAATTAAACTTACAGAATATCCATTACTCGCAGCTATATCCTTAATCAATGGCTCTTTTTTTCAAACCTCTCTTTTTTGGTGGGGGGAGGAAGCTTAATAGACTAGGAAATTAAAACGCGCAATTTTGCGCTGATCACAATGGTGAGAGTCCTTAGGAATATATCTTAGAATACTGGTATGTTTTCTCTATATATTAAATTCTAACTATTTTCACTATTTCTAATTATTAATATATATATATATATATATATATATATATATATATATATATATATATATATATATATATATATATATATATATATATATATATATATATATATATATATATATATATAAATGGTAGTAGTCCAGAGTTTTCAGTTTCATATGTGAATTTAACTGACGCGAAACGACGTACGTTTAGTTTAGAAACAAAGTTGTCAATATCAGCGATTTTGGCATCAAACACTATATAACTATCATCCACATACCTAAGCCAAACCCTCGGGAAATACTAGAATTTTTCTTTTGCTTCCATCTCAAACCTGTGCATGCAAAGACTGGCGATGAATGGTGACAAAGAGTTACCCATGGGAAGTTGGGAATTGGAGTCCTTAATTTCAATATTAGAAGGTAAATTTAATAATTCTGGATTCACTGCATGCAAACTATTTTAATTACGTTATACTTTACAAAAAAGGAATACACAACGTCATTATATTATAGGTGAAAAGGAATTCATCTAAAGTTTAATGGTTGTGTATAGATAGATTTCTAGTTATTTTATTTTTTTAATAATTTTTGCTTGTGTATTGTATACAATCTATAGTCAAGATCTGCATTTTTATTGTAGTGGCGTTTTATTATACAACACTTATAAAGGGTGACTGGTAAGTCGGCTTATTCCTTTGAGGGTCGGTTAGTAGAACTCATTTGCAATTGATTTAAAGCTCTTATAGTTTTTGAGATATTTTATTTTTAAAATAAAAAAAATAATAAAACTTTCTTTAATATTTCAGTTTCCTGCGTTAGTTTTAAATACTAAAAAGACGAGCTAAGAAACTACATTTGTGAAAAAATTTCAACCCAATCGTATATTCATAGGAAATTATTTTTAAAACTTGATAATGCATTAAATGTGCAAATTATTTAAAAACTTCTCTACTTTATATATTACTTTTCGCATGAGGTTTATATGAAGTTTTAAAAACTATATTTTACTTCCATAAATAATACAAAAATACTAGGTACAGGTAGAGCGTCCATTGTTTTCAAATTAAAGAGATACTGACTAATCTTTTAATGTAAAATCACAAGTACAGAGGTTTATTTTTCCAGTAACATACTGGGTAACTAACTACATTTTTAGATAACGAAGAATTATTCATGTGGTTGTAAGTTCCAAAAAGGAAAAGGAAAAAAAGTTTTATTTAAATAATACAATTGTTGAACGAAATGAAATTTATCCTTACATTAAGTGGTAAATTTAATAGATCGCAATATTAAATCAAGAAAGAAAAGATTTCAGTCAACATCAAATATTTATTGATTCAAGTAATTCATCAGTTTTGTTTAAATAATACAGTTGTTGAACGAAATGACACATTTCTTACATTAAGTGTTAAATGTAACAGATCGCAATATCTCTACTTTTGAACTGAATAAATGAAATCTTAGATTAAGTATAAGTTAGTATTTAATATTGTTCGAAACTTCCTCTTAGCTGTAGTAGAACCATTGATTTCAAGTTAATAATTAGTTATCATTAAAAGAAGGAGACTAAGATAATGACTTTTAAAAATAACGTTTTCCTTGATGGAAAAATATCTATTCTTGCGGATATATATGAGTAAAATAATGTCTTAATTTAAGAATAGTAGTCTTAAATATAGTTTAAATTTTTTCCGTGTAGGTGTAACAAAATACACTATAAACAATGAACAAAATGTTTCAGTCGATTGCGGCATGATTGCTGCTTTGCCGACATGCATTTAGATTATTGTCTGAATACGACCTCGACATGACAGTGCAAACTGCGCCTTAAACACCTTGCAACCAATGTTGTTTGTTGTTTCTATTGGTTTTATCCGCGGTGTAATATATTCGTATGGGTGATGCAAAAGGGCTGGCCGATCGTGTGTCAAATTTGTTAATGCTGGACGTTAGAGACAGATGTTTGACTTGTGCCTTTGATTGAACAGTAAATCGGGTCGCCGTTCGAGAAAAAGGGCTGTGTTGAGAGCATAATTAAATGCAATAGCTGTTTAAAATGTAAAGCATTTTTTAAAAAATCTTCTAGAATATACATCTAAACAATTAACTTTAGTAATTAGATACGAAGCATTATTTTTACACTATACCTATAGAATTTTATTAAAGCGGGTATAAGAACAGTCGTAGGTAATGAGTTTTATATTATGTCGATGATGACATTGAGGCTGAAAGAATTATTTACTGCTTGCAATAAAATATTTATTAACGTTGTAAATAAAATAAAAGTATTAGTACATTTTGATGTGACAACAAATAAAACATAAGATATACGTGACTAAAATAATGTTTAGGACAGCCGCACTTCTGGCAAAATTGTGTATTCATTTATTCAAAAATTAAATTACTAGTTAAAGGTTTTTCTTAAAATTAGCTCGGGAATATCACCATGAAATATTTTAACGTACTTAAGTTACACCCTGTATAAAATTACTGTGCTCATATAATAAATCAGTTGTTTTCTGGGTAGACCTCTACCCTTAACTCTCCACCTCATCTCCTAGGGGTAACATTACTTTTGCGTCTACGTAACACCGCTCAAATTTTCTGAGCACTAATTATAATGCTTTATCGCTTACACAGCCTACCGCCTGCTTTTACCGTTTAGCCATTTTATTGCATGATATTTTACCCCTTAATCGTTCATTGCCTTAAAGTAACAAAAACTTAGTTTTATTTGATACTTGCCGCCTTAAATTGTGTATATACTTTCTCACCGCAAATAGAAATGTGGTTAGCGCTGTTATATTTTGTTTTTTTTTGTTGTTGTTTAAGTAGTTTAAATAGAACTTGAACATGAATTTTGAATAAAAACTGCGTTCAATAAAAACGTGTTTCCTTTGCGTTACTTTAAGTTCTTGATTAATACTGTGTGATTATTGAAGCTACCCAGCATTTATCACTCTAATTCTACCTTCCAATAGAAACTGGCGTTCAAGATCATATAGTCAATGTCTTTGTACTTATAAGCGTAGTGACATATTCCACTGTTTATGGAATAAGAAGTATGTTAAAAGTGTTTCTTTATAATTAATTTACTGACATGACATGTGTATTGAAGCCATGCGACGACTATCCGGTATCACTGGCATCACCGGCAACACCGAAAAAAATAAATAAATAAATAAACAGGAATAAGTTTATCTATTCGACACTCTTACACTAACTCCCATATATAAAAAAAATGTTTTGCAGTTCTAGACAGGATAATATAAAACAAAAGGTCAGTATAAATCATAAATAAATATTACATTTTTTGCAACATTCTGAGATAGCAAAGTGCAGGTACAATGGAAGCAATGAATGCTAAAAAAATATTACCAATACATAAATTAGTGGATAAATCTTATTTATTTCATGAATGTTTTACCTAAAGGTTTTTCTACGACTCCTCTAAAATATTTTCATGTATTCTCTACAATTTCTCCAGTATTTATTATGTTTTATTGTGAATCATCCCTCTCGGTAACTATTGATCAAACTGGGGTTTAGGGGATCATAATTACTTTCTAGGGAATAAAATACCTATATCATTCTATAAACTGCTTTGTATAATCAACATACTGTATTTAACAGTCTTATAAAAAATTCTTTACCAGAAACTAAATTTAGGAAATTAAACTGCAATTATGAACTAATTGAAATAATAGAAATGAGAGCTTGACAGCAATAACAAAAAATTCTCTCTATTTATTAATTTTTATATAAAAATAAACTTTCTAGATTTTCTAAAAAGTAAATGCAAATTGCAGTTAAAAAGTAATATTGCTTATTCAAGATATAGATTTCAACTTAAAAAAATATAAAAATTAGCGTAAATATATTTCCGAGAAGTTCAAACTAAAGGGATAAAAACTTTGCTGTCGTTTGGTATTGCCATACATTTTGCCGTGGCAATATCATTCTGATATCAGACAGTGGGACCATAGCAAGGTCTGAAACATCGGGAAACCGAAAAGTGTTATCCATTTTGGAATTTTCCCTCAGAAAACTGGTCTCGACTTCGCCGTCCTTTGTCTGTAATACCTTTGTTACATAGTAAACTTTCCTCTTCTTCGTTTTGGTCAAATTAAATTCTATTAAAATATATTAGCCATCACCAGACAAATTCTACAGTGATGTGAATGACTGTGGGTTAATGATTGTTTCTCCATGTTCTTTATCAAATGAAGCCTCGTCTTCCAATTGGACACTGTAATGGTCATCCACTGTATCCCATCGCAAAATTTTTCACTGTAACCCACTATTACGTTGTTAACAAAAAGTTGAAATTGTGACAAATACAAAGAATATTCAGCTAAAATAACCACTTAATTGTATGCAGAGGAGTCTACTTAGTAGCTTATAATAAATCTAAATTTGAAACATATTTTGGATAAATACTAATAAAACTGACACTATCAAATAAAATATCGTGACTTACTTTTTAAGACCAGCCACATAACACATTCATATCGAAATGGAATGATTTGTCTATAGTAAGGCCCTCTTCTGGGCCTAAATGGACTCTTTCTTTAATTGTATTTGTCTCTTAAGTGCCGTTTTATACTGAAATATTTTTTTTGTAAATCAATTATTATTATTATTATTTTCGGTTTCCCGACGCTGGACAGTCCCCCCGTGGCATCCGATGCTTCACGGGAGTCGCGCCAGAATATTAACCACTCCTCAGATCCCGCAGGGTTAGTGACTGTAGATTCCGGAATCGTGTGCCCTTATCAGACGGAGAGAAGCCAGAATAACCGTCTTCTGCATTTGGCCTGCCAGCCACTCGGCTGATTTTTGGCAGGTCGGTATGGTCTTCAGTTCCGAGAGCAGCGTAGGCTTTATCGCTCCGAGTACACCGATTATTAGGACGACCATTTTTACCGAGTAGTCTGGGTACAGCACTTGGAGCTCGTAACAGAGATCGCGATATTTGGTCCGTTTCTCCTCCTCTTTCAAGGTGATGTTTTTTCTCCGCATGTGCCAACTCGATGACATACATCACCTTGAGTTGATGGTCGAGGAGGACTATGTCAGGCTTGTTGGCTTGGATTAGCTTGACCGTCGGGAATGAGTAGTTCCAGTAAATCCGGCATAGTATAGCACTCGGAACGCCGCGTTACGTCGGTGAATGTAGGCCGAAATCGCATATATGGGACATGCAGATAGCAAGTGCAAGTACATTAAACTTTGAAGAAACACTATACCTTTTAGCTGCTATAATGCCTCTTTACCGCAGTTCTAATCCTTAGAAATAAAAGATGAACAAGGTAATTGTCTTTTAGTATTCTCTAAACCGCATACTAAATACCTTGGGTTAATTATAGACTGTCACCTAAGATGGGACAAACACATAAATTATATCACCGACAAGTTGAGAGTACATACTCATCTTTCAAAATTTCTAAAACCTGTATTAGATGTTAAACATCTAAAAAAAATCACCCGACAATGATCAATTATCTGCTATCTAAAACTATGTTACAATTACTTTTAATAAAGACATTATTAATATTACTATTATTATTAATCACCAGAAATTTTACAAATGCATATAATGTGGAAAAAATATATTTGAATGTGTTTTATATGTGTGACTATTCTATGTAAGATTTTTAACTAACGTTTGGAAAATCTTTGTAGTGAAAAAGCGACTTCGTGACAATGTTAAATTATAATTTATTGAGGAAGATTTTGACTTACAATTAGTTTCATTCATACCAATAATTCATGTAATGTGATTGCCCAACTTTAATATTTTATTTCGCAGTTCTCAAGGCACAAGAAAATAAAAAAAAATGTATTATAATAAATACGCCTCGAACACCGCTGATACTGATATTTATCCTGGAAAAAAATCAAAAGTCTTTCTGTTTCAGTCCGACAGGAATATACTCATGTTTCATCCTTATGTCTGATTATACACCATTTCTTTTGTAAGAAGACACTCTGTTATTATTTTTCATAAGGTAAAACATATGCTTTGTCACATGTATATTTTTTTGTATAAATGTTATTCTCGTTTAGTAGCATCACGCACAAAAACCCCCTAACGACCGAGCTACAACGGAAAACAATTACAACGTTGTGTGCTGACTACATAAATAACAGAACTAAACCACAAAAATTTCATAGCAACTGCAGAGCTTAAAAACAAGATAAATGCTTTGTGCCAGCTTTTTCTATATATCATACAGAGGCTATGATAATAGATAGATTCTACTAGAAGTTCTGGAAAATAATATAAATGATTAATTGTGATTTTAGATTATTTCTATTTCTAAATTAAGTATCATTCTCGATGTCGAGTTATGCCTCGATGGGTATATTGAGAGTTCAAATCTATGTTGTATTTTTATTAGAATTTAATTGATTGCATTGATTTGATCATTAAGTATGCAAACAGTTATTATTATGTAGCATCCAAAATTAGTAAACCACGTTGTAAATTTTTTTAAAAACGTATTTTGACATACCGGGATATCAAAAAGATTGTCAACATACCGGGTGTAACAAGATCATGGTACACCCACCTTTTCTTCTTTAGTTTTGAAAATAATTGATTGAAATTTGGGATATCCTATATACATAATAAGCGGCACTTTTTGATATACAAGTGATTTTTTTTTAGTGTCACTTCCGACGAAACCGGAAATGACACTAACTTTCGATTTTTAAATAGAACACCCTATACATTATTGCATTTTTGAATTCTGCATAATTTCCTGAATCGAACGATACCAAATAAGTGACATTTCAAACTTCAATACTTTTTATAATATAATTTTTAGTTTTCCATTTAAGTGTACTATGACGGTTCCGATTTATTCTAAATGACCCGTGTTATGCTAGAAAAATCTAAATCCCGTCAAAAATACTAAATTACTTGATTTATGAGCAAATAAAGTTCATCAAAATGGTTTTTGGGGAAGAACTCAATTTTTTCAAATGGAACCATATTGGTATCGTGGTATCATTTATTAGTATTATTAATAAGGAATTTATTCATATGTCATATTAAAATGTGCGATAAATACAAACAAAATTACAGCTAAAAGAATATAAGAAAATACAATTTTGTTCTAATTAAATGTTAAGTAACTATGGTGGCTTTGAAAACAATGAAATATTTAGCTTGTCAAACATTTGTTGGTTTACCAGTGTTCTTATTGTGTGTTTAAAAATTGTTTAAAGCTTTTGTTAATTGTGTTCAAAATGCCGCAAATTTATACAAAAGATGAAAAAGTGGACATAATAATTATTTATGGGGAATGTAGCAAAATGCTGTTGCGGCTAGACAACTTTATGCCAAACGATATTCTGATAGACAATGTCCAGCAATGTCTTGAAAATCAATGCCGAAGTGAGCCCAACAATGATCCCGAAGAAAATTTTATTCTTGACGAAGGAACGGAAATTAATGTTTTAGCTCGAGTAGAAGTTGATAAGACTTTTTCTTTAAGGCAAATTGGGTTTGAATTGGAAATCAGTCACCAAACAGTAATCCGAATTTTGCACAAATACCACTATAAATCTTTTAAATACCAATTGCACCAGCACTTGTACGAAAATGATTACGAACGTAGGATGGTTTATTGCAATTGGATTTTGCAGAATAACGTGAAGCGAAACAATGATTTTTTTGGAATGATTTTATTTTCGGACGAGTCTAGGTTTACAAATTTGGGATTATTTAACCGACAAAATACAAAATATTGGTCACAAGAAAATCAAAATTTATTACGGGAGGGTAACTTTCAAGTGCGGTTCGGTTTCAATGTTTGGCTTGGAATAATCGGTAGTAGAATCATTGGTCCAATAATATATGAAGGACTGGTGCCAGATACTTGGGATTTCTGCAAAATGAAATTGAGGACAGTTTAGCTGAATTACCTTTCCGTTTACGACAGGGAATGTATTTCCAACAAGATGGCACTCCTCCCCATAATTCAAGGATAGTAATTGATTACCTTCAACGGAGATTCGGAGAAAACGTAATTTCGACGAATGGTCCTGTGGGGTGGCCTCCAAGGTCACCTGGTTTAAGACCCCTTAATTTCCTCATTTAAAAAATATTGTCTACGCAACCGCTGTTACAGCCTGTGAAGACCTGGAGCTACGAATAAGACGCGCAATTAATGGAATAACGGCCCAGCATTTGGCGAACGTTCCTCGAAACACAGCTATGCGAGTTCAGAAGTGCATTGACGTTAATGAACAAAATTTTAAACAACTGTTGTAATGTTTTGTGTTTATTTTTTGTATTCCAAACCACCTTATGTATAACTAGGTAATTAGAACAAAATTGTATTTTCTTATTTTCTTTTAGCTGTAATTTTGTTTGTATTTATTGCAAATTTTAATACGACCGATGAATAAATTCCTTATTAATAGTACTAATAAATGGTGCCCCGGTACCAATATGGTTCCATTTGAAAAAAATTGAGTTTTTCCCCCAAAAAACTATTTTGATGAACTTTATTTGCTCATAAATCACGTAATTTAGTATTTTTGACGGGATTGCGATTTTTCTAGCATTAAACGGGTCATTTTGAATAAATCGGAACCATCATGGCAAACATAAATGGAAAACTAAAAATTATATTATAAAAAAATATTGACGCCTGAAATGTCACTTATCGTTGGATTCAGAAAATTATGCAGAATTCAAAAATGCAATAGAGGGTGTTCCTTTTAAAAATCGAAATGTAGTGTCATTTCCGGTGAAACCGGAAGCGAAAAAAAATCACTTGTATGTCAAAAAGTGCTGCTTATTACGTATATAAGATATCCCAAATTTCAGTCAATTATCTTCAAATCTAAAGGAGAAAAGAGGGGTGTACCATGATCCCGTTACACCCAGTATACACTACGTTCCCGCTCCTCCAAGTTTTATTGTTAGGCAATTATTATTGGCAGAGATAAGTTGGTGAGGATCAGAATCGGAAATTTTAGTGGCGTAGGCACAGCCAGTGATTTATTACTGGCAGTTATTATTTGCAGAGGTAGGTTGGCGCAGATCAAAGTCAGAATAAAATCACTAGCTCGAAATCAAATGTCGCTGGAGAAAAGTTTTGATCAAGAAAGAAGTAGAAAGTATTTACGTAGCATTCAACCATTTTTGATATCCCAGTGCATTTGAACTTCTTTCAGTTAAGAATGTGGTGAGGTTATCAATACATGAAGCATTTGTGGGGTATATCTGTAATAGTTTATAATACACCATAAAATGAAAAGTGGTACGAGTATTAGTACCATTCGACCAAAATTTAAGTTAATTGAACACTTAATGTAACTAATCTTCAGTTAGGAATTATTTCAGTTTCGGCTTATCATTCTTCGGTTTTTCGTACATCTTTATGAATTTTTTTTATGTCTAATTAAATAATGGTATAATAATTTCTGTAACTGACTCTCAGTTGGCCAGGTAATTGATTTATTAATGTTCAAATTGTGCCGCACTGTGACCAAAGCAATGATTTTAACGTTATCTACAGCTTTTTAACAAATTCAGCAAAACCAGTGAATTTCTGTGCACATTTTTTCCCTTAGGTCTTCAATATTGTTTGATCTGTTTTTGTGAAGTTGGCTTTTCAGATGTTCTCACAAGAAGTCTAGAGGCGTCAAATCTGGTGAGCGAGGATCATTCGATTATACCAATTTACTTATTTCATCAAGATATTACCGCACAATAATTTAATCTTGTTGGAATTAAATATGTTTTTGAACTTCGACATTATGTCTTTAGTATAAAGCAGCAAGAGCTGGTACCACGTTTTGCTGCGAGAAGTTGAAATACATTTCTACTACTAAGTTTTGTTCCAAAAAGAATTGAAAGAATGATACGGTACCCAGTGCATCATATTTTTATTTTCATGATGTTGTGTATGAGTCTCTTGTATCCAGTACAGATTATTTTGTTACCATCAGCGGTAGTTATGTTTGTTCTTCGTACCATTCAAGAAGAATGTAGGTTCATTATAATTCATGAAATAAAAATTGATTAGGAAACTGATCATCAGCTACGGATATTTCAGTCATGATTTGGTAGAACTGAACCTTAATATTTAAACTCACATTTTGTGAACTAAATAAATTTTGTAAGTGTGGAATTTCCTTTCTATTCAGGAGTTTCCTATTGATCGATATTCTACATCCAACTTGCGGAATTTCTTCTAATGTCAACAACAGATATAATTATGAAATCGTTCTTGGTCTTTCAGTGCATAACTGCATTCTCGTTGTTCCCTGCATCACCAGATTTTTGAATCACGATTTAATTAGGAGTAAAAAAAATAATAAAGTGCCAATAACAAAAAATTGTGATCGTTATAATAATAATAATAATAATAATAAAGTGTCTTTATTTTATTTTTTGTAATAAATATACAAACAGAAATATAACAAATTGGTGGCGACGTTCGATTGCTCGCTCTTCCACGCAACCACCCCTAAAGAATACAAAAAACAATGAGAAATTTAACCATAAAAAATCAAAAATGGTAATAAATTTTCACAAACGAATAATTACAAATACATAATTTTGAATTATTCACCAAAATATGATATAATTATTCAGCAGAATAAAACAAATGTAAAAAAAACTACTCCTAACTAATAGTAACTAATTAAGGACTTTATATTGTATTTTAAGTTTAAAATTCCAAATTCCTCTCCCTATGTGCCGGATTAAAATGAACATAGAAATTAGATATATAAAAAATATAATATATTAATTATCAATTATTGCATAGAAAGATTCCTAAGCGAGAGAATATGTTCCTTCATTTGTCTTTTAAATGATATAAGATTTGCAGCGTTTTTTATCTTTTCAGGTATTTTGTTATATATTTTGACAGCGTTGTACGAAAAAGATCCTCTAAATTGTGCAGAGCTGTGCTTCGGAACTGAATATAAGTTTAGATGACGTGTAGGACGATCATGAATCTCGGTACCTTTTATGGAGGATAGCCTTCATCATGAACGATTCTGATCGTTTAGAAATTAGTTTAGAAAATTTGAAGCCATATCAATAGAAGCATTATTCGGCAGAGTTCAAGTATTGACCAATTACAAACAGAAGTAAAATCATACAGAGAATGAGACAATTGGTATGAAGGTAGATGGCTATTGAGAAACAGGTTCATTTATAATTCATAAATGACGATTAAAAATTGTGAAAATTAGAACAAAAAATAAGTAACAAAATAAATTATTCAACTCCCTCTATATCGGAAACGAAAGGCTTTATTACATAATCCCAAAAGAGTGTTCATTACACAATGTTCTGAAAGTAGAGTGTTAAAGTAGTTTAGAGAAGCAAGAAGTGCTAAAAATGCTTCAAAGATTGGAGGACCAAAATCACTTGCAGACGGAAGAAAGGCTTTCGATATTTTATTAACATTAGAAGAATCGACTCAAATATCATCTCGACAACTTATTGTGGATCACAAAGTAGATTCCAAATCTATCAGAAATCTTCTGAATTGCGTCGTTATAAATCGCATTTAGTCCAGGAACTACAATAGAACGATTTCGGCTCAGTACTACATATACGTTAGGTTTGAGACCAAGATGTCTCGGTTTCGAATCCTGGCTGGGACATGATTGGATGGTTGCATTTTTATACCGAGAGTACAGTACAATTGACTGGGACATTGTTGTGTGACTGCTAGTCATTGTCTACCTCTCCTGAGGTCGAGTCTCAGCTGCGGCATCTGGCATATGTCTGAGGAAATGGTTATTTGTGTGTGTGTCTGTCTTGGTTGAAAGGTGGAATAGCAATATGCTAAACTCCACTATGATGTTCATATAAATAAGACCCTAAAAAAATCGATGGAAGTTTACAATTTGCAATATAACATAATAATAACGATACATATTTTGGTCGTCATTTGTATTCTCTGATGAGGCAATGTCTTGCATTAAAGGAACATTAATCCGACATGATACTATTCGAGAAATAATCCAAACTGAATGGAACAGGTCAAAACATAAACTTTTAAAGAGGCATTATTGGGCGTCATCATTGGGCCGTTTTGTAGAGATGAAAATTTAACTGCTCAAAAATATCTGGAACTCTGACAAAAACGTTATACCCGTATACGCTGCTTTATTCCCTAATGGGGACAATTTGCTTTTAAATGAAGTGTGGTTTCAGCAAGATGGTGCATTTCGCAGCATGTGGCTCCAGTGAGAAAATTCTTAAATCTGGTATTTTCCTACAGATAGGTATCCATAGAATGGCCTGCTAAGCCTGCCGATGTAATGTCCCGTGATTTATTTTTATGCCTATATCTCAAAAGAAAGTTATAAAGAAACGGATCAGAACATTTTGAGAATTTCAATGCTCGAATAAAAGCGGAGATGAAGCAAATTCCCTATACAGGCGCAGCTTTGGCAATTTTCAGGACTGACTGTCATATTTCCAGGCTACAAATGGAACCCAGTTTGAGCATTTAATAAACAAAATCAGTAAAGAAAAAATGTCTATTTTGAAATCGTCAAAAAAATAAGGTATTTAGCAAAGATGAATACATTGTAATGGCAACAAAAAGCAAACCTTGAAAATAAATTAAGGCCACGTAAATATGCACTGTAATAAATCAAACAGGTGATTTTTTGACATAGTGGATATTTGCAATACTACAGCCATTATTCAATTCTGTTTGCCTCCCTATATTTTAATAGGATATCACGGATCTTTAACCTTTAAAAAGGATTTTGTAAAAAATTTTATCTACGGTATCACAAAGTTTATTGAATACTTTATACGCACCGTTGCCTTGTATCAATATTCTATATAACATTTATTGAAGTTCTTAAGGATAAATATTAAAGTAAAAAAAATATGTAATCTGATTAGGAAGGAGATTATCTTTGTGTTTTTGGCAACTTTTATGTTACAAAAAAACGTTAGTAATTCGTTTATTTAATTTTCAGCTCTCTCGTCTTTGAGTTGAACTCGCTTTATTGTATGTAGTCGACTGATACAGATTTATCGTCAGCGAAAGACAAACAGTAAAAGGGCTGGATCAATGCGACTGCTACAGGAAATTAAAATATTGTTTTCATTCGTTTAGTGTACGGATGAATAAAATGTTATAAAACAAAGTTTAAACTGAATTTTCAGCATTGCGAATAAAGATATTTCCAGGTCGAGATATGGTTTAAATATCAATGAAATTCCTTAAATGTAAATAATGTAAAATTCGTAACCAGCCACTTATTCAAGAAAATTTATATTCGTACCAAACTTTATATTCCTTGTGTTGTAACAGAAAACGTGATTTTTTCTACTAAATTCATATATACATTGACATTATTCAATACTATCAAAAATTATAGAAATTTATTTAGGTATAATGCATTATTAGCAAATTTTGAATCGATTTGGTATCAATTTAAAAAATATTACTATATTCATACATACATATATTACAATGCAGCTTGTTTTTTCCGTTTGTGGAAAAGGACATCACTTGTGACGCTCGAGACTCTGGCAAGATTTGACCGTTTTCTAGGTAGCCAATTCCTCTTTTATAGTGCAGAAACAACACTTCCCTATTAGCGGATAATAGGGTCTCGAATAACTGCAGTGAGAACCGGAAATGTCCAGGTGTCTAACATTGAAGAAACTTATACGTTAAATTTAGACCAAAATAAAGGAAAATTTGAACCTCGTTCCAAGAAATGTTTTTTCTTTGGTTATTCAGAAAATCGTAAAGCTTACAAAGTATGGTTAGTAGAAGAAAATGTGGTTTGAGATGACAAAAATTCTGACGAGTCTTGACACAACCAATTATCTTGAATTAGAATATATACTTCTTTTGAGGTTTTACAACCTTTTAGTTGTTTGAATTCTGAGGGGCGTATGGCCAAAATAAGATCTGCTTTTGCTTTTTGATCTGTAGGATCCCAAGTTTTAGGCTCTAAATTTTCAATGGGACGACGTAATTTAGTTCCATTAACAAAACGATAATTGAGAATATTCGAGCATCGTTTTGATTAAAATAGCCTGCATTTGTAACTACCATGTATCAAAATTGTCATCATTAAGCATTTCTATTTTAATACTATTCATCTTTGCTCAACTTGCCAGTCACAGTTTCTACAAGTTATTGAGCTTCTTAAATATTTTCGTATAATATATATATATATATATATATATGTATATATATATATATATATATATATATATATAAATATATATATATATATATATATATATATATATATATATATATATATATATATATATATATATATATATATATATATATATATATATATATATATATATATATCAAAGAGAATGTGTATATTGCACCTGTTCAATATATACATATATATATATATATAATATATATATATATATATATATATATATATATATATATATATATATATATATATATATATATATATATATATATATATATATATATATATATATATATATATATATATATATATATATATATATATATATATATATATATATATATAATCAGGCTGTCTCCTAAAAAACGCCGCAAGCCATAACTCAGTTATTTATCGTCCAACTTTAAAAAACAAAGAGTTAAATGAAATGGCTCTAAATACACTATAGAGGGAGCCAGTTGCAGCGTACTTATTATTATTTTTTTTAGGAAAGCGATTGTCAACTTTTTTTTTCAAATGGCAATATATATATTTTTTAATATATTATAGTGCTCATTCTTTTCTGAATCCAACTATGTATATGACATTGACTTTTGTGACACTTATCACAGAAAAGCATCAAAATATTAGTCGAAACCCCATTAGGCTCCCAGCCACTAATTCATGACAAACGTACTTAGACTAATCATCTATGTCATGGAAAACAAAAAATAATACAGCAAAGCAAGTGAAACTCAGAACAGAATTTTATTATTAACAGAAAAAACAATACAATTAAAAGAAAAGCAACTTAATTAAATTCATTAACCATTATACAAAGTTCAACACAAAATAACATTAATAGAACACGAAACACATTAAATGAAGAACAACAAACAAGAAACAACTAAAGAAACAATGTAACAATGCAAATAAAATTACACACCTACAAGTGCTGCTCAAATTGGCCACCACCATAATCAAGACATAACTGGCATCTTCTAAATACTGCACGGGTCGCATTCAATATAAAATTTGGGGGTATTTCACGACAAGTACGTATAATTCTTTGCCTAAGAATTGCTTCATTTTCTGGCCGTGTTAAATAAACATGATCTTGAATATAACCCCATAACCAAAAATCAAGGGGGTAAGATCTGGAGAACGGGCAGGCCATCGAACAGGACCATAAGTTCCTATCCACTTATCATTAAATGTGGTGGTCAACTAATTGGTATTCACTCTGGCATTATGAGGGGTAGCTCCATCTTGCTGAAAATAAGTTCTATTCAGTCCTGCAATAGGTAATTCATCTAAAAAATTCTCAAATTGTCCCGTCAATATCTGATTATACTTTTCTTGATTTAGGGTGCCGTCTATGAAAAATGGTCCAATCAATCTATTAGCCAAAATGCCACACCACACATTGACAGTAAACCTTCGCTGAAAATTTGTTTCCACGATAATTCGTGGGTTTGCTTGGCTCCAATGCCGGTGGATATTTCTATTAAAAATACCATTTACACTGAATGTACATTCGTCTGACCTAATAATGTTTGTGTGAAAAACTGGGTCTCGTCGCACTGATTTAAATAAAAACGGCAAAATTGTAGCCTTCGTTCTCTATCGTTTTCCTCTAATGCTTGTACTTTTTGAGGAATGTATGGCTTGAATTTGTGCTTTTTCAATATCGCATGTACGGATCTTTTTGATGCTCCAATATTGTTGCAAATTTCTCGAATAGAAGTTCTTGGGTTTTCTTCAACGCTAAGAAGAACATTGAGCTCCATGTTTTCATTAAACTGCCGTTCTTCTCGCTTTGGTTTCTTAAAAGCATCATATTTTCTCAAATTTTCTTCAAGCCTTCCAAATTTACGTGGTTCTGGAATTTCCCTGTGAGGAAACCGTTCTCTCTAAAGACGGACTGCTGCACCACGATTTTTATTACACTCAGAGTATGCCTGAATCATGTCCGTCAATAATTGATTGTTGTTCATATTTTGTGCACTGGAGCTGATTTAAATAAATAACCTAGTGTTAATGACACAGAAATAGTATAATGCGTAAAAAAATGGAACGCGACGCTAAAATGACATTTATTTGCTTTGATGTATTATTTTTTGTTTTCCAGGCATACGTGATTAGTCTAAATACATTTGTTGTTAATTAAGCGGCCAGGCGCCTACTAATGCGGTATTGACTAATATTTTGACGCTTTTTCTGCGATGTGTTTCACAAAAGTTAATGTCATATACATCGTTGGATTCAGAAAAAGAAATGTGCATAATAATATATTAAAAAAAATATATATTGCCATTTGAAAAAAAAAGTTGACTATCGCTTTCGTAAAAAAAAAATAATAATAAGTACGCTGCAACTGGCTTCCTCTATAGTGTATTTAGAGCCATTTCATTTAATTCTTTGTTTTTTAAAATTGGACGATAAATAACTGAGTTATGGCTTGCGGCGTTTTTTAGGAGACAGCCTGTATATATATATATATATATATATATATATATATATATATATATATATATATATATATATATATATATATATATATATATATATATATATATATATATATATATATATATATATATATATATATATATATATATATATATATATATATATATATATATATATATATATATATATATATATATATATATATATATATACCGGGTGAATCACGAATTGCGCTCGCCCCGATATCTCCTAAAATATTTGGAATAGAAAATTGAAATTTCGAGGGCTTATTATACGACTAAAATGCCATCTTTTCAATAAAAAATCAAGTTTGGTGCACATCCGGTTTGACCGGAAATGCCCACAACTTTCGATTTTTAAATGAAACACCCTATATATTTTTACATTTTTGGAATCTAGAGGAAATTTTGAATACAATACATCCATTTTGGTCACTTTTTTGAAAACATTAAAAATTTTATTAAAAAATCTATTTCTGAATCCAGAGTGCTGTGGTGCCCAAAATATATTTTAGTTTGTGTGCTACGTTACTATGATTTTTCCAATGTTATTAGGTTACTAGATTTTAAACAGAAATGTGTCATTTTAGTTTCCAAAGCCCACTAATCTATTAGCCGCATGTTTCTAAAAAGCTTGGTTGCATTGTGTTTTGGCTGAAATCTCAAATATTTCTGAGCGGATTTTCAAAATTTTGGTATTATTAGATTCGTATGAAAATGGGGTATTTAAAAATGTTGGTGAACGATTAACTTCCCATTTAAAAAAACCGAGTTAGTGGGTAAAAATCACATTTAAAAATTTTAAACGCCTCTAGACAATTAAGTAATGCAATCATATTGCTCTTTTTATTTTTATAGTAACGTAGCACACAAACTAAAATATATTTTGGGCACCACAGCACTCTGGATTCAGAAATATATTTTTTAATAAAATTTTTTAATGTTTATCAAAAAGTGACCAAAATGGATGTATTGTATTCAAAATTTCCTCTAGATTCCAAAAATGTAAAAATATATAGGGTATTTCATTTAAAAATCGAAAGTTGTGGGCATTTCCGGTCAAACCGGATGTGCACCAAACTTGATTTTTTTATTGAAAACATGGCATTTTAGTCGTATAATAAGCCCTCGAAATTTCAATTTTCTATTCCAAATATTTTAGGAGATATCGGGGCGAGCGCAATTCGTGACTCACCCGGTATATATATATATATATATATATATATATATATATATATATATATATATATATATATATATATATATATATATATGGGGCATTCCATGCCATATCAGACAGTTTTAAAATTTTTTTTTTTGATTTTCGTAATTTTCGGATATTTTTTAGTATCCATCAAAAAACTCCTTCAGGTAAATTTTGAGATTTTTTTGATCACCGGTTCAAAAAAATATCGAATTTTGAAAAAAAAAAACCTCTTTTTTCGGTTTTTCGCTTATAACTTCTTCAAAATTCGTTCAAATTCAACGTTTTTTTTTTCAAAATTTTTGTCTTTCCATGTACTTTCCAAAAAAAAAAATTTTAAAAATTTTTCGACAAATTTTTCTGTGTTATTTCTTAGTTTCAAAATTTCAAAGTCATTTTCTGAAAATCATGCATATTTTGATTTTCCTGAAAATTTTTCATAATAAACTACTATATTTTCTGCAACTTTTAAGCCCGGTCCGATCGTGGGCACTTCATGGCAACTAATTTTTTTTCGATTTTTGAAAATTTGAAAAAAAAAATTTTTTTTACTTATTATTAATTCTAATTTTTGTCCACTATATATTATTACTTTTATTACTTTTAAGTATGTTTTACAATTTTACACAGTTAAAGGGTTTTTTGAAATTATTAATTAGTCGTTATATATTTTATACAAGTCCGTTTATAAACAATGGTAATAAAGGTATTTATTTAAGCTCGCAATCTTTTAAAAATTTTACATATATGATCATTATTCGAAGTAGAATATTCTTTTGTTTTTATATTTCCGTTGGCTACTGGAATAATACAATGCAATTTCTGTGTCCCTGTTATTGATTTTGCTGTTTTGTATCGCAGATCCAAATTTTCCTTTGCTCCAATATAATCATTTTCTGGCGAAAATTTTACAGCAATGCTAGGTAAACTACTTGGATGAGATGCCCATTCATATAATTTTTGAGCTGTCGTTATCGATTGGCCGTTGAAGACTAGCTCTCGCTGCCATTCTTTTCACTGTTCCTCCAATACCGTCACAAAGTCCTTTACCATGAGCTGTAGCGAAATAATGCTATTCAGCATCTAAGTGAAAATCTTCTTTGTGATAATAAATATTCACAAAGTTTTTTAAAATTTTTGAATTTCTGTGGAGCACCATCAGAAAAATCGAAAATTTTAGCTGCATTGGAGAAAGATTCTTTAATAAAATCGGTAATCATTTAAGATACATATACACTGCGATCGCATCATGATTATTAATAACTAAGCTTCGATGAGTTATTTCACCGTTTTGCTTGTAATAAATCACAACGGGAAAAATCGTTGCTTGGTTATTATTCCAATGGAATCCCGGTGCTGCTTCTTGAATCACAAAAGCGTAGTTTTCAGCAAAATCACAAATCACTAAGAACTCATTATCTTTCAACGATTCTTTTGTGCTTTTCATAAAAGCAGATTGTTCTTTAGCAACAAAATCATGCGGTAAAAGTTTAACAATATGATCACAAAATATTTCAATGAATTCCAAGAAGCTCTTGATGATTGTTTCAAGGCTGCAACGAGGATTCGATAACCAATATTTATATGTGACATCATCGACTGCATTTTCATCGAAAACGGTTTCTAATAAGTCTTCGAGAACTTTTATTCCTGGGCAATTCGCACATTTAAGTGAGTAGCAATCGGATGATGGATTGGAACATAGTATGAGCTTAAAGTAACCCTTATATTGCTTTAAAGGAATTGTCAAATGGCGGGTTAGCGTTGCTAAATTAGAACCTGCCTGAAAATAAAATCGTTAACTTTTACAGTTAAATATCAAATTTTTATATTATTTACTTAACATCATGAATTTGATATTTTGACGAATAGCACACACACAAATAGTATGGGTACCACTAGATCCTGCCAGTACACAATGCGAAGGTCTCAACGATGCAAAGCTAGAAAACCCTATCTGGTTGTCTGAATGTTGTTCTTTAAAAATTTCATATAATTCTTTCAATTACATAAAATCAGGTTTTTTTTGGATATGTTCTTTTTTCGAGTTCGGGCCTACCGGAATATACTGTGTCCTTTAATCGTGTAACAATATTTATATTTTCGGCAATTATTAATAATAATAATAATAATAATAATAATAAATCGCCTTTATTTACAGCGTAGTTCAGCTAAAGCTGTTCTACCACTAAACTGTACATACTACATTGAGAAAAAAACACATGCAATTAATTGATTATATATAAAAATAACTGAACACCAGAATCATCATTTGAGTACCACTTTCCTTACCTATCTCATTACTGGTTCTAACACTTGTTCAAAATGAAAGACGATATAAAAAAACATAAATACATATAAAGATTAAGATTTGGCATTATGAGGTGGGCGTTTGAAGCAGCATTTTTTTTAAAGCGAAACTTAAAAGTACATTTAGATAGATCCTTTATTTCATCAGGGGTATGGTTGTATATTGACGCAGCAGCATACCTAAATGATCTTTGGTAAATTGAGGTTCTATGTGCAGGTATTCTAAGTCTATAGTTAAATCTAGTATCACGACTATGTACTGAGAAATTTGATATTAGTAAGTCAAAGAGATATGTAGGACATCGGTTGTGTATTACAGAATGGACAAGACTTGCAAGATGCAACCTGGCCCTTTCCTTCATTTTCAGCCAGTTTAACTCTCTAATTTTACAAGACACATGGTCACTCCTCCTCAGACCAAATATGAATCTAACACATGCATTCTGAAGTTTCTGAATTCGCATGGAAGTAATTTGATCTAAACACGGCGTGTAGACAACATCACAGTAATTAAATAATGATAATACCAAACTATCACATAGCATCCTCCGTAAACTAGTGTTCAACAAGAAACGATTAGCATACAAACATCTTAAACTACAATAGGCCTTGCGTATTACCGTAGCGACATATTCTTTGAACCGAAGATCCTCATCTAAAAGCAGACCCAAGTTTTTATAAGTACTAACTATTGGCAGGCGTGAACCATTTATTTTGATCTCGATATCATTGAGATGTGTGATTTTTAATTTTTTCGGACCAAATACCATCACATAACTCTTATTTGGGTTTACTTTCAGACAGTGATCTTGAGACAATGAAATAAGTTGTTGCAGCTCATCATTTATTATATTAATTGACGGAATTACATCATGAGCACTTATGTGTTTGTAGATTTGGAAGTCATCTGCATATGCATGGTGTTTACAATACATTAGGGTTTTAGAGAAATCAGCCGTATAGAGCAAATAAAACAGAGGTCCCAAAATAGATCCTTGAGCGATACCTTTATTAATTATTTTCGAATCTGAAGTGTTACCTTCAAGGGATACTTTTTGGGATCGATTACTTAAATATGTATTTAAAAAGTTCACTGTCTCCAAATCAAAACCAAAATATAAGAATTTACTGCACAGTAGCTTATAATTTAAGGTGTCGAATGCTTTGCTGTAATCAATCATTACGAGAACAGTCAATTCAGATTTGTCCCAAGCTGAAAAAATATCACTGGTGACTTTTGTTAAAGCGGTAGTTGTACTGTGATGTTGTCTAAATCCGGATTGCGACACGGGAATTAGATCACATTGGTCGGTGTACTCTCTTATTTGATAGGAAATGGCTTTTTCGAGTATTTTAGAGGGAAGGGGTAAGACGCTAATTGGCCTTAGATCGTTGAAAGATATAGGATTTTTTATTTTTGCTACAGGGCGTACAACAGCCTCTTTCCAAATTTGCGGAAAAACACCACTGGTAAGAGAAAAATTTGTTATGTGTCGCAAGTAAGGAGTTAAAAAAGGTATGCACAGTTTGAGCATATGTAAGGAGATACCATCTGCACCTACTGCATTTGACTTTATAGAGTTAATTATTTTTTCAATGTCCTCATCCGTTACGGTTGTAAATTTAAATTTTGGTTTACCAATAATATTTGCATGTAAATTATTATCATAAAAAAAGAATTATATCATTATTAACAGAAAGTGTATTTATATTCAAAAAAATGTTCATTTAAATCATTTACTTTTTTGTAGATGTTTAGGGATATCAAAGCCACGTCTTTTCTGTGCAATATTGAGAGTTTGTAATGTATTCCATAATTCTTTGCTATTATTATTCTTATTTACGTATTCTATGTGTGCTCTTTTTTCTGCCCTTATGCAAGTGGTGGTGAAGTTCCGCAAATTTTTGTAAGCCTGCCAGTCTCCTGGTAGCTCAGATCTTTTGTACTTGGAGAGACATTTGTCTCGTTCTTTCATCATCATTCTAAGAGGGTACGTCAACCAAGGCGCTTTAGGTTTGGTAACCCGAATTGTCCTAAAAGGAGCATGTATGTCAAATAATGTTATTAAGGACTTTGTAAAATATGCCACCTTTTCGTTTACATCTGTAAAATAATAAATTTGATCCCAGTCAGTGTTTTGTAAAGAAAGCATGAATTCATTATAATCAAAGGAATTAAAATCTCTACGTGTGAGAAATTTAGCAATATGTTCATTAGACGGAAAATTTAGTTGACCAAAAATCAGACAGTGGTCGGTTATACCATGCAAGTCATAAGTCCCCACAGAGCTTACCAGTTCAACGTCGCTCACCAGAATAACATCTATTAGACTAGAACCTGTACCTGCAATTCTCGTTGGCTCGTTAACAATTTGTGTAAGCCCATAGGCACTGATTAAGTTAATAAAATCTCTGGTGTATAAGTTATTAGCATCCAACATGTTTATATTTACATCCCCAGCGCAAATAACTTCATCTACCACAGGTATGATACTTGATAAAGCATTTTCCAGTAGATTAAAAAATTCAGCTATGATACCATTTGGTGCCCTATAAACCACACCAAGTCCAACGTCTTTACCTGAAAATTTAATGATTAACCATAGTTGTTCCAAATTTTGATTACATGTAAATATATTATCATCTAGAATCTTAAAGTTTAAGTTGTTTTTAATAAAAAAGCCTACTCCGCCCCCTCTGCAAAATGTTCTATCCTTCCTTACAAATTTATATCTAGGAATAGCAAAAAAAATCTGAGTCATCCCTATCGTTTAACCAAGTCTCGGATAAAAATACAATTGAATAATCATTTGACTGAATTTCAATTTTTAATTGATCAAACCCTGTATGTAATGATCTTATATTTACATGAGCGATTTTTATATCATCCTTCATCCCGAAAGCATAAAAAAGAAGGTAAGAAGTAAATAATAAAGTTTTTTTAACGAAAAGAAATCCGGAGTGTGTAGGGATCGAACCATCAATCTCTTGATTGTAAAGTCGGTGCTTCACCCACTAGACCACTAACCAGTTATATTGAAGTTTCACCTGTTGTTGTTAGTATAGACATCATTTTCCAATTAAACATGTGCAATTAATTTAAATAATCAATTTGTAGCAAACATACATGTTATTGTCTATAGTATGATAATTTCTTATCTCTCTTTTCTTATCTAAATCTAAGGTCGGTACTGTCGGAATATGGAAATAGGCGGCAGCGCCATTGTGTGGAAAAGTCATACACCTATTTTAAAAGTTATAATATAATTCATTCATACTATTATCGCAATAATTAAGATAATTTTTTTTCAAAAATAGAAATTTAATTGTAACCTCAAAATTACTTTTTGAAAGATTTCAAAATTTCAAAAACCCTTTAACAGTGTAAAATTGTAAAACATACTTGAAAGTAATAAAAATAATAATATATAGTGACAAAAATTAGAATTAATAATGATAAGTAAAAAAAAAATTTTTCTTCAAATTTTCAAAAATCGAAAAAAAATTAGTTGCCATGAAGTGCCCACGATCGGACCGGGCTTAAAAGTTGCAGAAAATATAGTAGTTTATTATGTACAATTTTCAGGAAAATCAAAATATGCATGATTTTCAGAAAACGACTTTGAAATTTTGAAACTAAGAAATAACAGAAAAATTTTTCGACAAATTTAAAAAAAAAATTTTTTTGGAAAGTACATGGAAAGACAAAAAATTTTGAAAAAAAAAAAACGTTGAATTTGGACCAATTTTGAAGTAGTTATAAGCGAAAAACCGAAAAAGGAGGTTTTTTTTTCAAAAATTCGATATTTTTTGAATCGGTGATCAAAAAAATGTCAAAATTTACCTGAAGGAGTTTTTTGATGGATGCTAAAAAAATATCCAAAAATTACGAAAATCAAAAAAAAAAATTTTAAAACTGTCCGATTTGGCATGGAATGCCCCATATATATATATATATATATATATATATATATATATATATATATATATATATATATATATATATATATATATATATATAGTATATATATATATATATATATATATATATATAGAATATTTAAAGCTTGTTAAATATACCTTTACAGCCATTGTGTGTAAAGTGTACAATTTATTTAAAGCAATCTATTAAAGCAATATTTATTGAAAATATTTGCACAAAATAATTATCTTTTTTATACGACGCCAATCAATCTGGAGATATGAAGGATAATGAACGAATATCCCTTATATTAACGAGTCTTATACAGTTCATGTTTTAATACGGATTTCATTTTATAAACGATATCTTTAAACATATAATGATTAATTATCGTAGGGTGCGAGGGTGCTAGGGAAGACTTAATATATCATGGCATTTCCCAGTGACCCAGACATCACCTCCATTTTCCAAACTTTTCCACGGAGCAGTTTAACATACTGAGATGGCTCAAGAGGTAGGATTATTAATCATTCTAAGCCGTAAAACCACACTATATTTCTTAACTCGGTTTAAGTTTCACGAATTTATCTGCAGGGGCTGAGGGTAGTCAACAAATTATGTAAATGAAAAAAAACTAATTTAGGATAAAGACTTTGTTTAAAATGAAACAAAACATAAAGGGGACTTGCAAACAAAACAAAAAAGTCTAAAATCTGGGATTTATTTTCTTTTGTGTTTTTCTCGTAGCGAACTTTCTTTTAATTATGAGTCAATATTCATGTTTACCTTTCATTTTATTAAAACTCCCTTTTTTTGTCTATGTACCATAAATAATATGATCTGGAAAATAGAGACATTTATTTTTTTCATGGAAATATAATTCATAAGAATAGCAATAACAACAATATTCCTTCAAAAGTATTAAACACCGAAGTTGTGCCTTCGTATATAGATTTCTTTCCTAAATATATGTAGATCAATTAATTTTCTCTCCAGCTCTTCGAAAAGAATATCAATTAAATATTAACTGGTATCGTTATTATTTCATAATATCATACTGTCCACAATTGAGACAAAAACTATCGAAATTCTAATGTGAATAAAATGATTTTTGAGCAAAGTTAAAATGAAAGTACCATATGGTTAAATTTGAGGGTCTTTTTACTTTCTTATACCTAATATAACGGAGTATAGTAATCGTGATTTTTTTTCGACCTCAAGATTTTAATTGATATATACGTTTTGAACCCTCCTGAATCCATTCTGTATTTTCCTAATGATGTCTGTCGGTGCGTGTGTGTGTGGATGTATGTGTGCGTGTGCGTGCGTGCGTGTGTGTGTGTGTATGTGTGTGTGTGTGTATGTGTATCCGTGATAACTCAAAAAATACTAATGGGAGGCTTCCCAAATCTGGCAGTTAAGATTGTCAATAACATTTTAGATGACACATTAAGTTTGGTGAATGTGGTACCATCAGAAGGGATATAATGAGTGAAAGAAAAAAGGTACAATTTCGGGAAAAAAATTTAAAAAATTATATTGCATTTCTAGACGATTCTCGACAAATTATAATGAAGAAACATGAAAAAAGAAAATCTGTCCGCAGGTCTGTAGTATCGCGATAGCAGCCACAGTTTTTGAGATAAAGCTTTCAAATTTTGTACACTTGTTCTCAAGGCCAAAGATAATGAATAATTCGATGATGAGCAAAACTGGCCAGCTGACTTTATAAAAAAAATATATTCTTGATGAAAGATTATAAATCATGTCTACTATATTAAGCGAATAAAATATATTTTCCAATTACTTAAATAAAGCTGAAATATTTTACACAGCATAAATTTAACAGTTTGACATTTGAAAGGTCTTATTTAGTTACAAGAATGTTAATATCAATAATAAAAAAATTATTAAAATATATTATATGAATTATTATTAGTGACAGTATCGAATGACGCTGTTAATTAATTATTTCAAAAATTTTTGGTCAAGATACCTTCGAACGTCTGCTGCATAATGGGCAGGCGCATCATCTTGTTGCTACCATAGGCTTTCGTCAACATTTCCAGGATTAATTCTACTGGAAAATAAATTTAATAACGTTGGGATAAGATAGCTCATTAAAAATTGGAAATATGCCGGTACGTTTACAGTTCCATCGAAAAAATAGGGTCTAATGATTCTATTTCTTACAATTTCCGCCCACATATTTACCTTTTGTGGATACTGTGTGTACTGCTCCCGCATCTATAGAGGATTTTCCCTTACCCAGTATCTACAATTCTGAAAATGCACTTCAATATTTAATTTGAAAGTGCGTTCATCGGAGAAAATAATATTTTTTATCAGAAGAGGATCACCATTGCACATATTCATCATTGTTTCACAAAATTGTATCCTCCGATCTGAATCATCATCACTTAGTTCTTGCACAAACTGAATTTTAATACTCTATGTACCGTCATTTTAGTAACATCATAATCACGACTAACCTGGCGAACGCTGGTTTGTGGATTTTCTTCAAGAGCTAGTCAAATATTTAATTTTGTATCCTCGTCAGCACTTGGGCGACCTGTTTTGGGTAAATTTTTCACCGTACCAATCTCGCAAATTTTTGAGCTCAAAATATGTTTTATTTGGTTAGATATCAACAAAATTTCTCGGTTAATTTCAGAGATATTTGAGAAAAACAAAAAAAAAAAGTAAAATTTTAACGCCCTGTGTATCGAAAACAAATGAGTGGTCGATATGTTTATATAGCACACTCCTATTATTTCCACGGGTTTTTCTCATTTTCATAGTTTGAAAGATAAATCTCGAATCAACCTGTATATTCTATCACGAGTTTGGAGTCAGAATTTATTTAAATTCTTTCTCTAATCAAATTAAAATAAATCGCCTTAGATACAGTTTTATGACTCACAAAATGTATATTTAAGTGCCACCAATATTTCACATTTTTCCATATTTCTCCCAAATTGTTTTACGATACAATGCGAAACACTGCAGGACAGTAATAATGGAATCGCAGAACTATGGAAATCAAATTAGTTTTGCATAAAAATATAATTTGTATTGAAGTTTTCTCTACCAGTTTTGTTAAAAACGTCTAAATGTCAGTTAAAATGATATGAATTTTACTGCGACACGTTTTCTGAAATGAAGTGACCCGATTAATAACTTATCTGCAGTTCGCACTGTTAAATTGGAATATATCACAGCTGAAACAGAAATTATTCTCCTCCATTGGTTTATCTGTAAAGGATTTTCTCACATTCATGCACGACTTATTTCTTAATGTTTCTTTCAGCTGCTGAGTTCTCCGAAAATCCTTTTTTTTATTTTATTTCTTTTCCCTCAAAGGCGTTCTCTGTTTGTGTGCCTGGAAAATAATTATTGTTTGTGCACAAAATTAATGGTTCTGCGCAAAATATTAAATTAAATTATATTAGATGAAACGTAATATCTTCTGGGAAAGATTTATTGTTAGCCAGGTTAAAGTCCTATTTAAATTAAAATATGTTGAAACAACTGACGTTTGTTTAATTAATTAATTTGGCTTTGTTTGATTTGTTTGTCTGTTGGAAATATAAAATATTTATGTTTAATAGCAAGTTATAAAAACTTTATTAGATACAAATTACTAATCCTGTAATAAAATCCATTATTTTTCATTTGTTTAATCTAAAACTATTTTCAATTTAATTGAGATGGTTATAGATGGATTGATTAATCATGGGAAATCCCTCAAGTTCTATTCGAATCGGGATATTTATGAATCATTTAAAAAAACAAATTCATAGTCACAATTTAATTAAAAATTTATATATTTGTACCGATGTCTATTTATTTATTTATTTTTATTTTTTTCAACAGAATTGAATCCAATTACAGAATAAAAAATAAAAAGAGGAAAAAAAATCGTTATGTAGCTTTGTATATAAATGATTTATTATTATTATTATTATTATTATTAAATAATAATAATTATAATAATAATAATAAGTATGGGGTGCAAAGGACCGGCAACCTCCACGTTGGTGCACCCTGGACAGGCAGAGGCAACTCTGCCTGACTAATGCCGGCCGGGAGTACCAGGGCTAACCACCCTGGTACTCTTACAGCTCGGGTTCCATATAACCTAAGAAGGGCCCCTCACAATCGACCTCAATCGGATAGAGATCAAGGACAGATGTGAGGGGCCTTACCGGACGGTCCTAACGATGACGACAATGCTATTGCACATGGACGCTTTAAGTGGACGAGGGAACTTCGGGATGACTTGCTGACCTGCCGCGAGAGTAGCGAACCTGAGCGAAGGGGATACATGGCGCGAATGCATGCACTTTGGTGCGAAATGCATCCAGAGCATCGCGCCTTCTCTCAACAACATCTGAGAGATCAAGTATCCTTTCTGCTCAGGACGGGTTACGTAAGGGCACCCCGCCAGCTGGAAGAACTGCCAGGCGCAATCCCACCGCGGCAATTACCAGCTGATGGGGAACATCCTTTAGAGTTCACCGGTGTAGACTTAAGGACAAGGGTTAGCCTTAACACCAGGGCTAACCTAAAGCCACAAGACCTGGCTAGAATGGATGCGGTCATCGATGAGGAAATTCCGGAAGATGTAGACATCTGGCAAATCAACTGCGCCGTGTACAACGCCGCGAAGCAACTCGTCCCCCGTGAGAGGTCAACCAATCACGGGGTCGAGAAAGCCAAGCGGCGTGTACAAAAAATCGAAGGCAAGATACAGTCGGCCAGACAACATGCTTCTCGGATCCAGAGTGTGGTGGAATATAAGACGACTGGTAGAGTTTCTACTCCCAGGATCCGGCGCATAGCTGCCGGATTAAGACGTCAACACCATACTCTAAATCTGACAGTGATGCTTACCATCAAGCAGCACTGTCTAGATAGGATCCGAGCGCTCATGGCGATAAAGAAAACATTGAAGAGGCGGGTGAGGAGTATGGAACAAAACAATTTGTTCCGTACGAATCCTTCCCGCCTCTTTCAAGAGCCACAGCGTGTTGTCGAGAATCCGCCGACTGTAGAAGATGTCGAAACCTTCTGGAAGGGAATCTACGAAACGCCGCGTCCATTCAATAGCGACACTCCATCAATTGCACACTTCGAGGCTCTGTGTCACAGACATCTTGAAGAGCCAGAAGAAGTGTGCCCGGCAATCAGTACGGAGGAAGTCCAACAAGCACTTGTTGGTACCAAGAACTTCGCTGCCCCGGGCCCAGACGGCATTAACAACTGGTGGTGGAAGAAATTTCCTTCCACTCACCGCCGTCTGGCGCGAGTTTTCAACTCATGGTTGAACGAGGGGCAGCAGATTCCGGACTGGTTCGTCGAGGGACGTACTGTGCTAATCCCCAAAAAGGGGGATCTTTCCGACCCGAGGAATTATAGGCCGATCACATGCCTTAACTCCTGCTACAAGATATTTACACGTATCTTGTATGCTAGGACGCTGAGGTCTGTTGATCCGGTCTTCCAGCAGATACACGAACAGCGTGGTGCCAAGAAGGGCATGGCAGGTTGCAAGGACAGCCTGCTGATAGACCGCTGTATTACACAGGATTCTGTGCAATACAAGCGGAATCTATCGATGGCCTGGATTGATTACCGCAAGGCATTTGATTCAACATCGCATGAGCTATTGTTGTACTTGCTCGAATGTCTTGCGGTACCAGCACCACTAGTGAGATGCATAGAACAGCTGCTGCCGCTCTGGAAGACCCGCTTCACCATAACATCAGGTGCACAGCGGGTCACGACAGGGCAGGTGGCATTTAGGAGAGGAGTTTTCCAGGGTGACTCCCTGAGTCCTCTCCTCTTCTGCATCTCACTGCTGCCGTTGTCTGTTGGGCTCCGCCAAACCCGCGGATATCAATGTGGGCCACCCAGCGACCGGAGGCATAAGGGCACCCATCTATTTTATATGGATGACCTTAAACTTTATGCCTCCGGAGAGCGCGAATTACAAAACGCTCTTAGGGTGGTCGAAGAATATACGCGGGCAATTGGTATGGAGTTCGGGTTGGACAAATGTGCAGTCGTCCACCTCAAGAGAGGACGATGCGGGGAATTCCCTGAAGATGCGCAGCTCGCAGACGGAAGCATCCTAAGACATCTGGATGCCGGAGAGACCTATACATACCTGGGTGTGCAACAAAGGCACTTCCAGGATGTAACACAAATAAAGGAATCTCTCCGCGGCAAGTACAGACACCGCCTCCGAAAGATTTGGTCTTCCGAACTTTCGGGGAAGAACAAGGTGTCTGCAACTAATATGCTTGCCGTTCCGATTCTGCTCTACTCCTTCGGAGTAGTAAAGTGGAGGGTAGATGAGCTGCGTCAATTAGACAGAGATACCCGCAAGATGATGAATATTCACAGAAGTATTCATCCTAGATCGTCCGTCCCTCGTGTGTACCTCCCACGTCAACGGGGGGGCCGAGGACTCTTGAGCCTGGAGTGTACGCATGGCAGAGTAGTACTGAGTATGGCATGTAACATACTCAGGAGCTCAGATCCCCTCTTGCGGTTCGTAAAACATCACGAAACTGTAGGAGTGGGAGCAGGATTATTTAAGGCAGCAAAAAGAGCCGCAGTTGAACTCGGTCTCGCATTTGACATCAGGTGAGGAGGCCGGCGAGGTGCTGATGTTGAGTCAGTCACCGAACTTCAGCCAAATCGTCTGAAAGCCCGAATAAGAGCTGCCGAACAGGAAAATCTGTTTCGGCAGCACGTCGATAAACCCCAGCATGGTGTCTTCTATAAGAACATAGAAACACTGGGTTTATCGACCAGGCTAACCTTCGCCTTTCTAAGGTCAGCAGGGCTTAAGTCGGAGACCGAGGGATTCATTATGGCCTGCCAAGATGGTGTTATCAACACCTTGGTCTACCGTAGCCGCGTGTGGCGTGTAGAGGTTCCTGATATCAACTGCAGGACCTGCCATCAGGCGCCGGAATCGCTCATGCATTTACTTTCTGCATGCCCCATATATGCGATTTCGGCCTACATCCACCGACATTACGCGGCCTTACGAGTGCTATACTACCATCTAAGGCACTCGTACGGGGTAGACCAGACACCAGTGCTGCCTTACGTCCCCGGAGATATTGAGTCCGTTGTCGAGAACGAGAAATGCCGGATTTACTGGAACTACTCGTTCCCGACTGTCAGGCTAATCCAAGCCAACAAGCCTGACATAGTCCTCCTCGACCATCAACTCAAGGTGATGTATGTTATCGAGTTCTCGGCACCTGCGGAGAAAAACATCACCTTGAAGGAGGAGGAGAAACGGACCAAATATCGCGATCTCCGGTACGAGCTCCAAGTGCTGTACCCAGGCTACTCGGTCAAAATGGTCGTCCTTATTATCGGTGTACTCGGAGGGATAAAGCCTACGCTGCTCTCGGAACTGAAGATCATACCGGCCTGCCGAAAACCAGCCGAGTGGCTGTAGTTGTTGCGCCGGCGCGACTCCCGTGAGGCGTCGGAGGCCACGGGAGGACTGACCGGCATCGGGAAACCGAAAAAAAAAAAAAAAAAAAAAAAATAAGTATCATGGAGTATAATGTACCCAGAACACCGCGCCTTCTCTCAGCAACATCTGACAGAAGACGTAACCTGTCCTGAGCAGGAAGGGTACTTGATGTATCCTTTCTGCTTAGGACAGGTTACGTTAGGGCACCTCGTCAGCTGGAAGAACTACCAGTCGCAGTTCCACCACGGCAATTAGCAGCTGATGGGAAACATCCTCTAGAGTTCACTGATGTAGACTTAAGGACGAGGGTTAGCCTTAACAACAGGGCTAACCTAAAGCCACAAGACCTGGCTAGAATGGACGCGGTCATCGAAGAGGAACTTCCAGAAGATGCAGACATCTTGCAACTGTGCCGTGTACAACGCCGCGAAGCAACTCATCTCCCGTGAGAGATCAACCAATCGAGGGGTCGAGAAAGCTAAGCGGCGTGTACAAAAAATCGTGGGCAAGATACAGTCGGCCAGGCAACACGCTTCTCCGATCCAGATTGTTACAAGGGTGTTACAAGACGAATGGTAGAGCCTTTACTCCCAGAATCCGGCGCATAGAAGCCGGATTAAGGCGTCAACACCATACTCTAAATCTGACAATGATGCTTACCATCAAGCAGCATTGTCTAGATAGGATCCGAACGCTCATGGCTGTAAAAAAACGTTGAAGAAGCCGGTGAGGAGTATGGAGCAAAACAATTTGTTCCGTACGAATTCTTCCCACCTCGTTCAAGAGCCACAGAGTGGTGCAGATAATCCGCCGACTGTAGATGTTGAAACCTTTCATTCAATGGCAACACTCCAGCAGTTGCACATTTCGAGGCTCTGTGCCAAAGATATCTTGAACAGCCAGAAGAAGTGTGCCCAGCAATCAGTACGAAGGAAGTCCAACAAGCACTTGTTGGTACCAAGAACTTTGCTGCCCGGGGACCAGACGGCATTTTTCGTTCCATTCACCGCCGTCTGGCGTGAATTTCAACTCATGGTTGAACGGGGGGTGGAAGATTCCGGACTGTTTCGTCGTAGGACGTACTGTGCTTATCCCCAAAAAGGGGGATCTTTCCGACCCAAGGAATTATAGGCCGATCACTTGCCTCAACTCCTGCTACAAGATATTTACACGTATCTTGTATGCTAGGACACTGAGGCCTGTTGATCCAGTCTTTCAGCAGATACACGAACAGAGGAGTGGTGTCAAGAAGGGCGTGGCAGGATTGTTCAAGGCAGTAAAAAGAGCAGCAGATGAACTCGGTCTCACATTCGACACCAGGCGAGGTGCTGATGTAGAGTCAGTCACTGAACTTCAGCGAAATCGCCCGAAAGCCTGAATTAGAGCTGCCGAATAGGACAATCTGTTTAGGCAGCACGTCGATAAACCCCAGCATAGTGTCTTCTATGGGAACATAGAAACACTGGGTTTATCGACCTGGATGACATTCGCCTTTCTAAGGTCAGCCGAGCTTAAGTGAGAGGGATTCATTATGGCCTGACAGGATGGTGTTATCAACACCTTGGTCTACAGTGGCCACATGTGGCGTGTAGAGGTTTCTGGCTTTACGAGTGCTATACTACCATCTAAGGCACTCGTACGGGGTTGACCACACACCAGTGCTGCCTTACGTCCCCGGAGATATTGAGTCCGTATTATTATTATTATTATTAATATTAGAGGAGTGGTGGTATCATCAACAATAATTTGTTCAAAATTATATTTATAAGAATTATAAGCTTATTGGACCTATTCATACTGTTTAGCATTGTCAGTCTTTTATTCACATCTGAAGAAGCCACCGTGTTGGCGAAACAGTTATCATTATTTATACACAATCGGCAAATTTACGAACTGGGTGCAATTATCTTCTCCAGCAAATATCAGCCTGTGTAAGTGGAGTAGTGGTTAGTGGGTAATAGACAACTTTCGCATCCAAATGCGCGTTGCTGTTCCTCTAATCATCAAACTTTTAATCGCATGCTTTAACTCACACGTAGGGCTGAAATCGTAAATTTGCCGAACGTGTATATTTTGTAATTATGTAGATATAATTTCACAACGTATATAGTAGGAGGCTTAATATTGGTTTATTTCCTACAAAACGAAAAAAATAATATCAAAATACATTTCTTGGAAGCAGTAATTACTGTAACTATTATTGTTTTCGGTTAGATGGTAATTAAACAGCGTAATTATTAACGTACAAATTAATTATTTAATGGAATTAATCAAACGTGGGTCGTAGAAATTCATCATTTTCTCTATATGCTTATTTGCATGCGTTAATATTAACTAAAACTTTAGCTTATAAATTATTTAACAGATATTGTGTAATTCATTTATTAGCATTGCATTACAGGGAATTATACAATTAAAACAATTTTTCTGGCATAATTTATCAAAAAGTCATTATATTATCATTCGGTTTTTACTATCTTCAACAAAATACATATAAATTTATGGAAATGGGTAGTCCTTTTGTCCAAAAATATCGGAATTGATGTCAGCATATGCAAAGTAATTGCTGGATTCTACTGTTTTTGTTTTATTTGACATTGATAGCATCATTTTCATAAATGTTTAACACATAAAATATGAAGGCAAATCTTAATTATCTCTACAATAATATAAATTTTTACAAAAATGTAAGAGATTTAATTATTCTGTGACACAAATATATACAGGGTGTCCAGAAATTATTAGCAACAAATTCAAGAAGTGATGCTACTCAAAAAAATAATGATACGAGTTCATATAACTAAAATTTTTTTGAAATTTCATTATACTAGCAGAGTTACATATTACCTCTGTTTTTATGTATGTTAGTTATGGTTTAACGGGATTAGGAAATTTCGCAAAACTTCAAATACATTTTTCCCAAAACTGGTAAATTTTAACGGTATAAAACAAAATATCTTTCTGTAAGATTTATTAAAGACTTTTGATAATAAATTAAAATTTTTGCAAAATTGCAAATAGAAAAAGTTTGTCAAATTTGTAGTGAACAATGGGACAATAAGCCCTTTAGGGCTTTCCAATTTGTATGAAATTTTTTGTGTTTGTACAGTTTATTATATATAACATTATATAACACCAATTTCGAAAAAAAATTGCTTCACTAACAAAAAAAGTTATGAAAAAATAAACTTTAAGGTTATGTAACTTCCCTAATATTGAGACTTTAGAGAAGGGTAATATAAACTTGTACCATTATTTTTATATGTAGAATCACTGAATTTTTTGCTTATAATTTCCGAACACCGTCTATAGTAAAATTATGATTTTGTTTATTGCATTTTAATGACATGAATAACGGTATGTAAGAAAATGAATTCGCAAAACAGGTAAATTTACTATTACTTTCTTTTCGAATTATTATGGCAGAAAGTAGGAAGTTGAAAGATAACGTAATTAGAAGACTTCTACGCACTGTTTGATAAAAGTAAGCCTGTCTCAACTTTCGATGTGAAATCGTGCGTTCTCTCAAAATATTCTGGTAATGAAGTTAGAAATAAAGTTTCCACACTCCTATATTTTCTCAGCTTTAACTGATATAATTACTGATATCCTGATTTACTGTTCTCTGCTTTTAATTTTAATAAAGACGATGCACATGATAATCTTACCGCTACTTTTTTTTAAATTTATTAAAAAAAAAATAGTAAGCGAAAAACAATTAGCAATTTAATGTTGATCTGTTATGAAATAACTTGTAGTAGATGCATTAGTATCTGTAACGGGCTTCTGATTTTTTTTCGATAAAAACATAACCAAAAATTTCGCCGGAACCGTTGAGGTGAACGGTCGTATAAATAAATAAAAAAACAAAACAACTTTATAACATTTATAAATGTACAATACATATTTTTCTTGATATAATGAGGCAAGTTTCCCCTGGCTACAAAACCATATATGAGAAAAAAACTAAATAACGGTTGCTATAGTGTTGATTTATATACTTTTTTTCTTTCCTAATTTCAAATATGTTTTTCGCTAATTTAACATCGATAATTTTGATGTGCTCAGCCTACCTTAGATACGCATCTATCTGCACTCCCAGAAATCTTACATTGTTAATTTTAGGTTTGGTATTTAAAAGCAGCAAAATAGTCTTACTTCAATTTAAAATTAATTCACTAGATGCCTCGCTAGATGCTCTCCATTCCTTTGTCAGATTATTCACCTCAGTATGAGTGAATTATGTATCCACTTCTCTATCTATATAAATAATCTTCATATACTACAGATATTTGATTGGGAATAGTGATGCTTCCTAAAATGTCATTAATACATACAAGGAAGAGAAGAGGGTTCAAAACTTATCCTTGTGGCTCTCAAATTGTTATTTGTAAGGAGTGCCTCCTCCTATTTTTACACTCTATTATATTCCGTTATATAGATATGTACCGAATTGTAAATTGTAAATATGTACAATTTCCACTCGTCAAGAGTGACTGAGGAAAAAAGATATATACGTCAGTTTCAAAATCCTTTGCCTAGGGGTGACGATAAGTGAAATTAAATTTATTAGGCAAGAGAAACGTAAAATTAAATTAAAAGTAATAAAATAAACAAACAACGAAACCGTTTCAAGTAAAAGCAGTTTTTCAAATTTCGATAATTAATTTAAGTCCTCAGCTGTTATTTCTTAATTAACTTGATACAAATTTATCACGAACAAAATTATAATTAATGATGTATTTCGGACAACTAAACATACTAGCTAACTAAATGTAATAAATCCTAATCTGTTTAATTAGTACAAAGAAATTTTCAAATTGCAATTACGTAAATGAAGTTAGGGTGACATAATTTGTTTCTATTAATCATTATTGATATTATAATGATTAATCTCCCAATCAGAAAACTCAAATTTACAATTTAATTTTCATGAGGTACAAATGTTTTAAAAACATTAATCTAAAATTAAATCTTAAGGAAATTACTGCATGTACAAAAGTAATAAAATACTGTTTTTTAAATCAGTAAATAATCTAGTCATAAATATATCGTGCATGTAATTAATTGCCGAGTAACTTCTTTGAATTATTTATAATCGAGATTAGCTAAAAACGGTCTTACATCTAATTTAAAAATAAAATACCTCAACATTATACTGATGCAGTTCCTCTGCTGTTCCATTCATAGAGGAAGCAACAAAATTTTGTATAACTCAGCTATATCCCTAGCAGTAAGACCGTAACTTTCAAATCATCTCATACACTCAGTTCCAAAAAAATGACGCACTTGATTTTTGACCTAACTTCTTTCCTTTTTTTTTTTAAACCAGTGGGTCGATTTTTAATTTTTTTTTATTTGTTGGTAGGTAGTTCCTTTGTCTTTCAAAAAAAAATAAAGAGGTGGAAATTTTTTCAAAGCCTCTTGGATGGTAGTGGAAAAACTCGAACCATGTTTTTCTCTTAATTTTTGACTCACCCTGTGTGTTAACCAAGTAATGGTATAGAAAGTGCTTACGCTCTGTATGAAAGACGCTTCTTTTACGAGCATTTTGTTTTTTTATTCATTGATTTATCTCTAAAGTTGTCCGAATTACAGCTTTTTTTGCTGAAACCTTGCGTATATCCCACAAATTTATTTCGTTGCAGGATCACATTGCCTTTAAAAAAACAATTGCCGTTGCCATAGCAATTAATTTGTTGTATGCCTCCATATTTGACTCTTTGTCGTTGTGTCATTAATTAAGTTTCATTAAAAAAAGTTTTAGAGACTAAAATTACATAAAATGCCTCAAATAAATCCTGAACAAGTAGCAAGATTAGTGGCTTTAGTAAACGATGGGCGTAGTAAACGTTACGCCGCTCGTGCAGTGGGAGTCCATGAAGCAACTGCTCGTAGAGCGATCCGCAAGTACGAATAAACAGGAAGCGCTGCTCGAAGGGTGGGTTATGGTCGCCCTCGAAAAACTTCTCCAAGAGATGATCGCTTCTTGAGATTGCGGATATTACGGGACTGATCAAATACTGCGGTAAATGTTCAGCAAGATCTTCGCCGAATTCGTGGTGTTGCAGTAAGTAAGCAGACGGTATGTAGACGTCTAAAAGAAGTTAATTTAAAAGCTAGGAGACCTGCAAAAGGTCCTAAATTATTGCCCGAACATCGTGCTGCTAGAAGAAATTTCGTTCAAAATTATGGAGAATGGAATATTTCTGAATGGTCGAATGTCTTGTTTACGGATGAGTCAAGGTTTTGCCTTAACATGTTGGATGGAAGAAAAAGAGTGTAGAGAAGGACTGGTGAAAGGTTTAGTCAGAATTTAATAACAGAATGCGAAAGTTTTAATGATGGGGAGGGATTTCAATGAATGGAAAGACACCCCTTAATATTTTTCCGGTGAGGCGGACGTTGACAGGCCTAATCTACATTGACATTTTACAGCAGTATGTCTTACCTCATGCAGAGTTAGTGGGCAATAATTTTATATTGATGCAGGATAATGCCCGACTACACACCGCAGCAATAGTGCGAAACTTTTTAGAAGCTACGGGTATCACCACATTACAGTGGCCTGCGAGAAGCCCCGATATGAACCCTATAGAACATTTGTGGGATGAATTAGGGAGAAGGGTACGTTCTCGCGAGAGGCCTCCGGAAAGTCTCGCAGAAATGGCAGATGCATTAGTGGAGGAATGGGATCGTATACCAATGGAAACGATAAGAAACCTAATTTCCAGTATGCCGCGTAGATTACAAGCTCTTAGAGTTGCTAGGGGTGGCAATACACGGTATTAAGCAGTTATCCCAGTTTGTAATTTTGTGTTTAATAAAAATGTTTTTTAAAATTCGTATCAGTTTATTTCACTACAAAACTGTTTCTCGATAAATTCAGAAAGTTGGTAATACGCAAGGTTTTAACAAAAGAGCTGTAATTCGGACAATATTAGAGATAAATCAATGAATAAAAAAAAATATGCTCGTAAATGAATCGTCTTTCATACAGAGTGTAAGCACTTTCTATACCATTACTTGATTAACACACAGGGTGAGTCAAAAATTAAGAAAAAAACATGGTTCGAGTTTTTCCACTACCATCCAGGAGGCTTTGAAAAAATGTCCACCTCTTTATTTTTTTTTGAAAGACAAAGGAATTACCTACCAACAAATAAAAAAAAATTAAAAATCAACCCACTGGTTTTTTTTAAAAAAAAAGGAAAAAAGTTAGGTCAAAAAATCAAGTGCGTCACTTTTTTTGGAACTGAGTGTATTTGCTATCGATCTTCCTCATATCTAATACACTTAATTAATAGCTTCATGTTATCATACGACTCTTTCATATGAACGTATGCTATAGGAATGGATGACAACAAAAAACCATTATGGATAATTTTTAACTCAATTTAGAAGAGTCTATGAAGTCTCTAGTCTTGAGGTATATGCGTGATTTCTCTAAAGCCAATCAGTCTTATGTCCTTCATACTTAAGACCTTGGAAAAACTGCTGGACAGACACATTACGGAGGCTGCACTGTTTACGAAACCAGCTCGTGACGAAGGGGTGCCCGCAGGAGGGATGCACTCTCCTTTCTAATGGAATCTTGTAGTGGCCGAGATTCTCAAAACACTTAGCAAAAAAGGATTTACCGTTCAAGGTTATGCTGTAAACTATCTTCAGATCATGATTGAGTCCAAACTTACCTGGAACCAACACATCGATAAAATATAACGGAAATTGATAATTACCTTAACAGTAATTAGACGAATCTCTGGCAAAGCTTGGGGAGTTAAGCTGGGTATGGTGCATTGGCCCTATACCACGGTTGTAAGACTATCAATTACATATGCAGCCCTGGCATAGTCGCCCAAGGTGCTGCAAACAACAGCTGCAAATAAATTAAACCAGGTACAAAGACTGGCGTGCTTGGGTATAATAGGGGCAATGCGCTCTACCCCCACTGCAGCAATAAGAGCCCTGTTAAACCTTCCCATAATTCACATAAGAATACAAGGGGAGGCGATGATGGGACACCTCGGGCTGCAAAATTCAGGCGAGCTGATGTATCACAGCCCGCGCTCGAGTCATAAGAGAATTAAAGAGACTGTGGCAGACCCCATCCTTGAGATGTTGTCAGATCACATACTCCTTCCATAATCCTTTTGAGGTGATCATACTAGATCGAGAGCAATGGCAGAGAGATACACCAGATTTACTTGACAGAGGATTGACCTAGCTCTATGACCCTGACGTAGTTTTCCACGAAACACCAAAACACTATGTACTGCACTCGACGCGTTTCGCCAACCAAGTTGGCATCATCCGGAGATGATTAAAACTAAACTTATGCTAACAATCTACCCTATTTATACCTAAACTGTTGTCATGGTTTGCCAAACCGTGACCGTTCGGTGAACCCTGACCCACTAACCAGTAAAGCGGGCTATTTGAGATAGGCCCTCTGTCACTATTCATACTATTTTTACACTTTATGATTTCCAAGCTTTCAAAGCATTCAGCTGTCTAGTATTTTTTACATTCCTAATTAATCTTAAATTGCTCATATCTATTTTATGGTTGTTCTCAAACGCATGTTGGCCAACACTAGACTTATCTGTTCTACCATATTTGAAATGGGCCATATGCTCTTTGAATCTAGTTTGAATTGATCGTCTAATCTGTCCAACATATTTTTGAATACAGGTCTTTACAGATAATTTCGTAAATCCCCGACTTTTCGTTTGTATCAAATTTGTCATTTGGGTTGCCTAAAAGTTGTTGTAGTTTGTTTACCAATGAATGAACTACTGCCATGCCTACATCTTTAAAAATCTTACCAATACTACGGGTGAATCCAAGATCGAATGGAATCGATACAAATTCTGGATTTTCTCTTTCATTTTGAAAGGTCGAGGATTTTCGAAGCGACTCTTTAAACTTTCGTTTCCTAATTATTTTATCAGTTAAACTTACAGAATATCCACTACTAGTAGCTATATCCTTAATCAATGCCTTTTCTTTTTCAAACGTCTCCTTATTGAGGAGAAGCTTAATAGACGATGGACTAGATAAATAAAACTCGTGATTTTGTATTGAGCACAATGGTCTGACCATTGTTCTTAGGGATATGTCTTAGAGTACTGGTATCTTTTCGGTATATGTCAAATTCTAACTTATTCTCACTATTTCTAATTATTAATACATCTAAAAATGGCAATTGTCCAGAGTTTTCAATATTTTATGTGAATTTAACTGACGTGAAACGACTGTTTAATTTAGATACAAAGTTATCAATATCAGCGATTTTTGTATCGAACACTGCAAAAATATCATCCACATTAGTACACTGAAAAAACCGACAAAAACGTTTAAAAATTTTTTTTTTAAGGTACAACCACATGGGACCTTCACAGAATAATAGATTAGGCCCTTGGCCATCTAAAATGGCCAATTACAACATTTTTTGGGAGGTCCAACTTTTTTTATTATGAAAAATGTCATAAATCTGTCAAAATTAATTTTTCGTACTTTTTCACACATCCCTCACGATATCTCCGGAACCAATTGAGATAATCAAGTTTTTTTTTTTTTAGTTGATAAAGGAAACGTGAGCGGAGGTGACTGAAATAATTTAGTCTTTATGGAAAACCTAGTTTTTTATAAAATTAGGTAATACTTTAACATTTATTTTTCTTGCAGTATTTTTTTCAGTAAGCGAAAAACTTTTTTGTTTTAAGGAATTTTGCCACAGTATATGCATACGGAATAAAATTAACACATCAAGGAAGTTTTTAAAAAAAAACGCAATACTCTACGACTTATACGTTTCAAGTTATTGTTATTTGAAATTAAGTTTCTGCGGGCAGGATATTTCCCCCGGTTCTACTGTGCTTTAATCAGTGTGCTATGCGTGTTGTGGGTGCATACTATTAAGTATTATTTTTGACATATCTTTAATATAAATTTTATTTTCATAAGCACTTAGGTTTTACTTATCATTATTTACATTGCACATTATTTAAAATCCATTATATTTATTATAAATATATGAAAGAAATTTGCTTTTTTAATGTTTCAAAAAATATTTTATTATAAACTCTACACGTGTTTCGGCTTTTTTAGGCCTTTGTCAAGAGTACAGGGAATACCAGTATTCCCTGTACTCTTGACAAAGGCCTAAAAAGCCGAAACACGTGTAGAGTTTATAATAAAATATTTTTGAAACATTAAAAAGCAAATTTCTTTCATATATTTATAATATTTAATGATGTTTCACAAGGAGCCAACCGCAGAATCAGTTCAGTATTATATTTATATATTACAACCTAAAATTGAATTAAAAAAAATACGAAATAATTATTTATTTTAAAACATAAATTTAAAACTTGTTATAAAAAATATTTTAAAAATCGTCAACGTCGGAATCTAAAAATATCTAGACAGTTCCTTGGTTGCAGCAGTTTGCATATTTGCACTCACTGCAGCATTTCAAACCTTGAGCAAAACAGGTACATCTGTTGTTACAGACCCTGTCGGAACATCTTATTGACAAACTTTGCCTTACAATATCGGGCACAGATTTTTGACTAGAAAAAGTTGCCTTCCAAACATTTTCTTCAAATGTCCAACTGTATCGAGTTGGATCTTCCATCTGCATGTATTGTATATGGCTATTGTACTAAATTTTTAATTGATACAGACACCTGGCTCCGTGGTCTAGAGGTAATGTACTTGCCTCAAAACTTCGGGGTCCCGGGTTCGATTCCCGGTCGAGGAACTGCGATTTTTCTGTGAGAGAGATTAATCGTTGTATACTCGGACATTGGGTGTGTGTCCATTGTCTCTAAATGTGTAGCCCTCTCCCACACAAGGTCATTCCAGACCTTCAGGGATAAAGAGGTTTGTAATTTCATGTAGTGTTATTATTATTATATTATTATACCTAAAAAGAAAATAATTACATGTAGGTGTTTTGTTTCTTTTTTAATAGGTATGGGCGATCTAGAAAAATAATTATTACCTTTTTAAATATTGTCTAAAAGCATGGTCAGTAGGAGGCAGCTCAGAAGCTGGCCGATTTGTACTTATTGTTAAGTCCCATCGCAGTTCATTTAGGGATTTTATATTTTTGTTTTTATTCTTATATAAATAAAGCGTATATTTTACCCCTAATTCCATCGCTTTATCCTCTGACAGAAAAGGAAGAAACCTTTTAAATTATTTAAATTTTTATATAAAACATAGAATGCCGTTTTCTTCCCTATTTTATACATGGTATTAGTTGTGTCACAACCAGTTAGGCAATGAATCGTTAATACTTTCTTGCAAATTGTTAATTGACAAAAAATGTATATTCTTACTATGTCCTAATTGTATAAATATATTCCTTTGGGACATATCTGGTGTTTCACAGTAATAATGTAAAAGCAAAATCAGGACATCAGTATCAACAGATTTTACCAAAATTGTATTACCTGATTTTAATTCTGATAATATAAAATAAACATTCCATTGTTAAGCATTAAATAATATGTAAAAACTCAATAAAAATAATACTCATTCGCATTCACATTACACAAAGAAAAGTTTGTTTCTGACAATATATGTATAATATAAGATTACTTGTATTCAATAGTCTACACTATCTACACACTTGAATGGCACCGCAGTGAGGCGCATCTAGGATCGAAAAACTCGTAACTTTAAAAAACAAAATCTCGAAAACTATAAGTCGTAGAGAACTGACATTTTTTTTAAAAACTTCCTTGAAGTGTAAGCTTTATTTCATACACATATAGTATGACAAAATTCCTTAAAATAAAAAAAGTTTTTCGCTTACCGAAAAAAAATGCAGCAAGGAAGGTAAACGTGCCAGTTTTACCTAGTTTTACAAAAAAATTAAAATTTCCATAAAAACGAAATTAAAGCAGTGACCTTCGCTCACATTTCCTTTATCAATTAAAAAAAAATACTTATAATTATCTCGATTGGTTCCGGAGATATCATGAGGGATGTGTGAAAAAGTAAGAAAAATTAATTTTGACAAATTTATGACATTCTTCGTAATAAAAAAAGTTTGACCTCCAAAAAAATGTTGTAATTGGCCATTACAGATGGCCAAGGATCTAGGCTATCATGCTGTGAAGGTCCCAAGTGGTTGTACCTTAAAAAAATTTTTTTCAAGAAGGAAGCTACTTTTTTCCCCGTTTTACGGTGCACTACATACCTAAGCCAAACCCTGGGGAAATACTCGAATTCTTCTATTGCTTCCGTCTCGAATCTCTTCATGAAAAGATTGGCAATGAATGGTGACAAAGAGTTACCTATTGCTGTTCCTTCATGTTGTTTGAAGAAATTATCGTTGAATCGAAAACAATTTTATTTCATGCAAAGTTTAGTGAGTTTAAGATATTCTTTTACTACATCTTGACTGAGATTGTTTAATTCGAGTAGATCCTTAAGGTAGTTCAAGGTCTGTGGTATCGGAACATTTGGAAACAATGAACAAACGTTAAAGGAGATCAAAATTTCACTTTTCTGCAACTGGATATTTTTCACCTTATTGATGAAATCGTTGGAATTAATCACACAGAAACTAGGTGGTGCAATAGGTAAAATTTTGAACTCTTCTATTATCCATTTTAATAGGTGGTAAGTCGCCAATGCGATTGCTGAAACAATAGGACGTATCGACTTTCCTGGTTTATCTTAGGCAAGCAGTACAATCTAGGTACACTTGGGTTAGGTCTATGACCTCTCTACCAGCTAGTACACAGACCAGTCTAGGACATAAACAAGAACAGGTATACATAGTAAAAACCCAAAAGCAAGCCTTAGCTATGCACTTGGGAATCACAGTCCAGTATTCCAGGCCGAAATATATGCAATTCTGCAGTGTACAAAAACATGTGATAATGCAAAAATTACGACGTTTCAAATTGATGACAGAGAAAATAACATGACATCCTATTCAGTCGTATTTGAGAAAATCTTATCAGACCACATACCAAAAAGTACAGACAGACATACAGATTTACAGATGAAAAGACCGTGTACTGATTCGGTTAAATACGTATTTAATATTTTAAAACAATGGCTTAAATCTTATGAATTTTAGAAAAGTTAAATCACTATATTAGAGATGAAACTATGAAACGGCAGCATCATGAAAACAGTTGTTTTATATTTTCAAGCTTAAATTATGACATTCGAAATATAACTTAAATTTGAGAAGAATTGCGTAATATAGTGTACATTCAATATGTGAATACAGATTTATGATCTTACTTGGTTTCTGAAATATATTTAAAAAGGCTGAAAATGTGATTTTATAAATTAATCATAATTCTTAGTTGTTTGTAGTGTAAAATGAGTAACTTAAACAGAAATTTCAAATATGACATCAGAACTTACGCAGATTTTTTTGTTTTTGATATCAATCAACTAAATTGAAAAAACACAAAATCCGCCCATAAGAAAAAAAAGTTGACTATTGAATTTCGAAAACAAATCACATTATACCCGACATCTAAGGACGAAATTATAGTCCACTTTGGTACGCTGTCAAATAACTGATTTATTGATATTTTCAGATTTTCCTCTCTTTCTAGAGTATTTCAGGAAATAAATTAAAATAATTGAATTTGTTTTCATGTGTTGATTGAATACTGAAATACGCAAATACATCTAATTTAATCCACCATTTATTTCCTTCCTACAGTCCTACTGTTTCCAAGATGCCAATCGTTGCCTGGAAATTACATGGTTCTAAGTAACAATAATTTACTGTTTTTACAGGAGAGAAAATTTAAGATTATTTTAATAGAAAAGTCACTTTGGTTCAATTTTTGTATGTGAAATGTATGAAACGGATTATTCCAGCACTTGCCTGACATGATACACGTAGAATGGTTTAAGTGTACACAAATTTCTAGAAATTATAGGAAAATTAATCAATTAACCTTTGTGTTAGTATTTAGAACTATACTTCTGTAATAGTTATTTACGTAACACGATCGGAAAGTAATATTTTTTTCTTCAACTGTTCTTGCTACACTCAAAAAACGTTTAAACTGTAACAAAATTCATAAATAGAAATAAATGTCAGACGCTTGTTTTCAAGAAGATTGGATTAATCATTTTTAATTGTTATCAGATACTGTTTTGTCAATCAAAAGTGACATAAGGAAGACTTTACCACTTTATCAGGCTAGAGCAGTAAACATGTAGTTTCTGCTCAAAAAATTTACATGGACGGTTTCAGAAAAAAACATATTTTAGTATAAAAAAATGCAAATATAGTATACATTTTAGTAATTTTTATTCATTAAACAGACGCATAGTGGGGCGTTAAAAGTTGACAAAAATTTGAAATTTCCTAATCATGTTTTGTTATGTGTAGGTAACACCCAATAAGTCTGCGCATCTATAGATATTTTATTAGCATCTGACATTGTGAACTACATGCGATACACCAGTCTAAACTTGTGCTTCTACGCGTTATTAATAGACGGTTTATAGAGAATTGATTATATGGCTTGTCTTTATTTGCTTATTTTCTCACTGGAATCGAATGTGATTTTTATTTCACCAGGACGGCATTAGCCAGTGGTAACTCTAAAATTTTTATAATATGTGACTATTCTATTCACATACGAATATAGTAATAATTTTTCTGTTGAAGCTGTTTTTATATCGAAAATCAAGATGCTTGATTTAGGAACCTTAGCTTTTAAGTTCAGTTCTCAATTATACTTTTGGTCATTGATGTTAGTCAATAAGATGAACTCTTAGAAATATAGTTAGAAACTTTGACATGTTTGCACCAGTTTGAACTAGCTTAAGATAAATATGAGTTATTCTTAAGTTTTTTTGGGTAAACCATTATATATGTACGAGTATATACATATTTTTAAATTTATACGTTTCAGGATCTAGCTCTGATGAACTTTTTCTGACAAGGAGATTCCTTTACGATAAAACGAGAGCATCAGATTTCCACACATTAGAGGAACAAACCAATTTTTTGAAAATATATCTAGAAGAACGGAATCATTGCCAGAATTTGGAGTTTCTCTTTTTATGAATGATCTCAAGAAGTGGGTACGGTGTAATAGGTACAGCGAAAGATTTATATCTAGACAGACATTGTCTGTCGCCCTGTAAACGCTGTGTCTTTCAATTGCAACCACAAATGTGTACTAGCTTCCTGTCAGTGGTTTTCGTTTGCGTCGCTCTAAGATTTTTTGCAATTCTGAACGACATTGCGCTTTCCAGATTCGATTTGGCATAAGATCTTTGTCGATATTGTAGTTATTTTTTAAAAAGTATATCTTTGAGTTCATACCCTATGATCGATTTTGGGCCTCCAGATTCCCAACAGGTAAAACATCCAAGTTTGTGAAAACTGATAAACTGACTAATTATTTGCAATGCAACATTTGCGCATGTGCATTAACCTAAGTTGAGGAGAGGAACACTTATTTAGTAATAATCGTTTTATGAATGAAAACAAATAAGAACTTAACATTATCGTCATCTAGAGATAGACAATGTTTGTCGCCCTGTAAACACTGGGTCTTTCAACTGCAGCCATAAATGAGCGACTGGCTTCTTATCAATAGTTGATGTTTAGGTCGTGTTGCCTAAATTATGCCCATTTTTTCAACTTAGTTACGCCATGCTGATGAGAAACAACATGTGTCCAAGGTATGCATCATTTATGCCGGTCTCATCCGTGTTATATAACATCTTTCTTGAGATATACTGTATATCAGTCCACACTGCTTGTCACATTAGGTTTGCCATTTTGAATTTCGTATATCAGATTCGACATAAGCGACTCCAAAAACCTCAAGGTACATATTTCATCAATATACAATGAGGCCTTGAATTTATGCCAACTTTTGTAACATAATGTAGTAAGTTGCAGCTCAACAACCACACTTCTGTTGGCTAGGTTGTTAGGTTGGCAACACCAGTGTGTGTAAAGTGGCTGTCAATAAAGTAATGTCAGCAGTAAACACCGATTATTATTATTTACTTAAAATATATAAATGAAACATGGTGTCAGGTGTAAAAACGAATTGAGATCGAATAAATAAACAAGTTAATAAAAATAAAATAATAACAGTAAAGAAGTAAGAATTGGAAGATAAGGAAATTAAAAAGTAAGGTTAGTGAACCACGCCCTAGTATAAAAATGAGTCACACGTTCAAACCGCCAAGCAATTTAATATTTAATCAGCATTTAAGTAAAAACTACGATAAGTTCAAGCAGTCTTTAAATATATACTTTAATGCTACAGGACTTCAAGACATGGAAGATAAAAGAAAAATAGCAATTTTCTTAAATGTGGCGGGAGAAGAAGCTATTGACGTGTTCAATACTTTTAAATTATCAGAGGAAGATAGAACTAAGTACAACAAAGTGATAGAGGCATTTGATAACTATTGTAAGCCTCGAGATAATGAAACATATAATAGGTTTCTGTTTTCAAGAGATAAAAAAGCCGAAGAAGATTTTGACAGTTTTGTGAAGAACCTTAAGATACTATCCAAACCATGCAATTTTGGGGACCAGGAGGAATCCTTAATAAGAAACCGGATAATTATAGGTATTAATGATGTGCAGTTACAAGAGAAGTTACTGCTGATATCAAAGTTGACATTGGAGATGACGGAGAGCCAGTGTAGAGCTTCAGAGGCTAGTAAATTACAGTTGAAAGGGTTGCAAGGTGAACAAGTGGTAAACTTTATAAAAAATACAAGAATAAAAGACAAGACAGTGCAGGTACAGATTACGATTGTTTAAAATGTGGACGAAAGCATAAAAAAGGTGCATGTTATGCTTTTGGACAAAAATGTAAAATTTGTAATAAATTCAATCATTTTGCTGTTGGTTGCAAATTTAAAAATAATGATGGACATTCTAAAAATGTGAAAAATTATGTAAAGGATTATAATAAGAGGTATACTGAGAATCAGAATTTTGTAAAAAGTAGTTGTTAACAATATAGAGACTGATGATGAGGATGATAGCGACTCATTTACAATTGATTCAATAATATTAGATAATATTAATAGTAATGCTGGTAAAAAGTTCATGTGGAAACAGTTGGTTGTTATAAATGAAACAGAAATACAATTTAAGTTAGATACGGGGGCAGAATGCAATGTTTTACCGTGGCATTGGATTCAAAGGTTAAACATAGAAAATAAAATAGTCAAAACAAATGTGTCGATAGTAGCATTTGGTGATCACAAAATTAAAACGAAAGGTTCAAATATTTTAAAATGTGTAGTAAATGAAAAAAATATATAAAATAAAATTCTTGGTCATAGATGTAAACAACATGCCAGTATTGGGATTAAACGCTTGTCTTGCATTAGATCTAATAAAACGAATTGAGACAATTGGTAGTAAGGATATAATTTTTAAAAACAATAATAATAACAAAACAGAGTTTGTTAATAAAAATAAGGATTTATTTTCAGGTATAGGGAATGTCCCTTATGAATATGAAATAAAATTAAAAAATAATCATGTGCCATTTTCGAGTAACTGTAGACGGGTTCCGGACTCTCTTAAAATTAAACTTAAAGAAACGTTGGATGAGTTGGTTAAAAAGAAAATTATTGAAAAAGTAGAGGGCCCATCTGAATGGGTAAATAATTTAGTAATAGTAGAAAAAACAAATGGGAAATTACGACTATGTTTGGACCCTATACATTTAACTAAAAATATATGTTTTGAGCAATATCCTATTCCTACTAGTGAGGAATTGGCACTAAAATTAAAGAATAAAAATGTTTTTAGTGTCCTCGATATGAAAGATGGGTTTTATCAAATAAAACTGTCTAAAGCTAGTGCAGATCTTTGTACTTTTGTAACACCATTTGGTAACTATAAATTTTTGAGATTGCCATTTGGGTTAGCTGTGAGCCCAGAGGTTTTTCAGAGAATGAATGAAAAAATATTTGGTGATTTGAACATAGGAATTTATTTTGATGATTTCATAATAGGAGGAAAAGATGAAGCTGAACATGATGAGTTAATGAATAAATTTTTGCAAAGGGCTAGAAAATATAATATTAAGTTCAATGCGGATAAAATACAGTATAAAGTAAATTCAGTTAAATATATCGGTCAGATATTTACAGGTCGAGGAGTAAGTCCAAACCCAGAGTATGTTGAGGCAATTTTAGCATTAAGAGAACCTGAAAACAAAAAAGAATTGTTGAGTTTTTTAGGTATGATAAACTATTTAACCAAATATATACCGAGGTTGGCGGAAATTAGTGCGCCATTACGAGGCTTAATTAAAAGTAACGTTAATTTTACTTGGAACGTAGTTCATAAAAAGGCATTTAATGATTTGAAAAATATAATAGCCATGACTCAAACTTTAACTATTTTTGATCCTAATGAAAAAATTGTCATTCAAGCAGATGCGAGCCAAAATGCCTTAGGGGGCGCTCTTCTACAAAAGGGGTACCCAGTAGCATTTTGTTCAAGAAGTTTAACTAAAAGTGAATGCAGATATACACAGATAGAGAAAGTATATTTAGCGATTTGTTTTTGTTTGCAGAAGTTTCATCACTTAGTCTATGGAAAACAGATAACAGTAAATTCAGATCATAAACCTTTAGCAACAATTCAAGAAAAAGATATACATAAAATTAGCGCGAGATTACAAAGAATGAGATTAAAAACGTTAAAATATAATTTTAATATTGAATACTTACCAGGTAATCGCATGTATATTGCTGATCTTCTATCGCGTTCTTGTATAAAAAATAATGTCTCAGATGACATAGAAATGAAAGAGATAGTACATTGCATCGACATAGAGTTGCCAATAACTCAAGACAGATTGGAAGATATTGTGAATAAAACTAAAAATGATACGGTATTAAAACAAGTTTTAAATTTCTTAGAGTCGGGTTGGCCTAATAATATTCAAAATTTAGAGTTAAGACGCTATAGTAAAATTAAAAATGATTTATTAGTAAAAAATGGCATAATATTTTACAATGATAAGATTTTCATTCCTAAGTCATTAAGAGAATACATGATGAGACAATTACATAAAGCACATTTTGGAATGGAAAAAACTAAAAGTCGAGCTAGAAGGCTATTCTATTGGCCAGGTTTATCGGTAGATTTAGAATATTTTATTGCCGGATGTAAGATTTGTGAAAAATTTAGTAGAGCTAATGTGAAAGAACCATTAATTAATCACGAAGTTCCGAGTCTTCCATTTGAAAAAATAGCATCTGACATATGTGAATTTGAGTCAAAATCCTATTTAATATTAGTGGATTACTATAGCAACTGGATTGAGGTAAAAGAACTTAAAAATAAATCGGTCGCTGAAATTATTCAACACTTGAAAGACATTTTTGCGGCACAAGGAATTCCAACTACTTTCGTTTCTGATAATAATCCATATAATAGTACAGAATTTAAAGAATTTGCTAAAGAAATAGGGATGAAGCTGGTATTCTCAAGCCCTAGATATCCTAAATCGAATGGTCTTGCGGAGAAGGCAGTAGGCATTTGTAAAAATATGCTTAAAAAGTGTAAAGATACTAATTCAGAATTTTATCAGTTTTTATTAGAGTATAGAGCTACACCACTAGCTGGACTTAATGTTTCACCATCTGAATTACTAAATAGTAGATTAATTAGAACTAGTATACCTATAACAAAAAATCAGTTGAAACCTCGATTATTTAATAATATACATCAAAGTTTAGAGAAAAAGAAAAATAGACCAAAATTGTATTATGATTGTAATGCTAAAGCTAGACAAGACTTCATAGAAAATGAAAATGTTATTATTAGAGATAAGGAAAAGAAACAATGGAGTCCAGGTACTATAATCAGAAAATGCGATGAACCTAGATCGTATATTGTGAGAGATCAATTTGGTACAGAGTTGAGACGAAACTCAAATTTCTTGGAAACCTTCATTGAATCCAATGTCACCTGGGGGAAAAAATGTCAGTTGCGAGTATGATAGTTGTAGGGGTTCTGAAATAGTAACCGAAAATAAGGTATCTAAAACCAACGAAAATGATTGTGAATCTTATTATAATCTTAATAACGACTCTAACTCAGAATCTATTGTGACAAGAAGTGGTAGGCAAATTAATATGCCCATTAGATTTAATGATTATGTAGTGTAAGCACATTTAAATTTTTTTTAGTTATTTAGAGATAGTTTAACATCAGTGTATTACTGTGAGATTTCTATTTGTTTATTTTTATACTTGTGAAAAAGGAAGATGTAACATAATGTAGTAAGTTGCAGCTCAACAACCACACTTCTGTTGGCTAGGTTGTTAGGTTGGCAACACCAGTGTGTGAAAGTGGCTGTCAATAAAGTAATGTCAGCAGTAAACACCGACTATTATTTACTTAAAATATATAAATGAAACAACTTTGGCCCCAATTTGAGATGGTAGAAAACGTATAAAGAAATAATCTTCAGTTTGTGATTTTAAAGTGTAAGGAAAAATATACGATCATATGGAAATAAAGTTTGTGCCATCTTTTATTCATTAATGAAATTTCCTAGCCAGAAAGATGCAGGAAAATATTTGCTGTAGGTTATAATAAAAATCTCTGTTTTGAGCAAAACGTCACTTAGAACCTTACGGTGGAATTCTATTACTTCAACTATACTAATAGCATACGCTTTTAATAGAGGTAAAGTGCCATATGAAGTGAGTAATAACTGCTCAAAATCATCCACGACGCCATCTCCGGAAGCATGACGTAGTAGAACAATATCCGCGGAGACATCGTTTACCTAAATAATAAATGGAATGTTGTTTATCTCAAGTAATTGGAAACAATAATTAGCATGATGATTATCTTACTGTGTATAGTAGGAGGGATATTATTTTATATAAAACAAAGATGTAAAACAAAAATACATTTCAGTTGAAACAGTAATTATTGTAACTGTTAATGTTTTTGGTTAGATGTTAATTAACTAGCGATATTAACAATGTACAATTAAATGATATAATTGAATTAATTAAACATGGGTTTTAGGAGTTCATCATTTTATCTGTGTCCTTATTTATATACGCTAATCTTAATTGAAACTTTAGCTCATTATGTAAAAGATATTTATTAGTGCCGCATTACAGGGAATTGCATTGAAAACAATTTTTTGCGATACAATTATCAAAAAGTCATTATATTATGCCTTGTAATACACATAAATACGTTTTTTCACCATCTCCGATAAAATGTTACATACAAATTTATGGAAATCTGCTAGACCCTTTGGCCGCAAATACAGGAATTGATCACACCATAAGATCTAAAATCTACTGTTACTGTTTTATTCAACATTGTTATGAAAGCGGACAGAGAATCATTCAAAATGAGACTCATACTAATGAAAAATACATAATCTCAAAAATTTAAATGTATCCTCTCCTCATGAAGACACATTTTGTTATATTTTTTTGATTGAAATTAAAGGTTTTATATTATTGTTATTAGAAATAACATTATAAAAAAATCGAAAGCAAACAAGCAAATGAAAAATATGCAAAGACACCTGAGATTTCTACAGTAATAATAATAATAAATACCACAAAAATTAGAGAACACCCCAATCCAATTCCGAAGGAGGTTACATTTAGAAAAATGTGGACATCCAATCATTCTCACCGACATTGCTAGTACCGGTTGCGGGAATCTAACCCATAGCTACGGTAGATAGATTTCTAGTCACACTTCGCTGCCTCAAAATTACAAGGTTCTATGTAACAAAATTATAATGTAGAGAAATTTAAAGGGAGAAGGTTTTTTATCTTTGTCCATACCTACAGAGCAACAAAAAATTATCGCATGTTTCTGAATAATGTTAACTTTTATCTGCAACCGTTTAAAAAGTTATCTGTTTTTGGTCAATATTTTGAGAAAAAAAATACACATTTACTAGTCTAGCCCGGTAAAGTGACATAATGGATCGGTAAAGTCTTTACAGATCCTTTATGTCACTCTTGGATGACAATAGTACCTGATATTAATTAAAAATGATTAATCCAGTCTTCTTTGGAAGTAAGCATTGTACATTTGTCGTTAAATTTTATGAATTTTGTTAAAGTTAAAAAGTTTTTTGAGACTAGCAAGAACGGTTACAGAAAAAATATTGTACATAGCACAACCGGAAAGTGTTTTTACTAGCTCGGCGGCTTCTCAGGGCTCGCTAGAGCTCGCCCTGGGAACTGCCAGCTTGTCCAGTAAAGAATCACTTTCCGGTCTTGTTACCGACGTTTACTGGTTTCACTTTAAGGTAATGTTTTGATTAAGACGCTTCTAACAATTAAGCAGTAACTTCTACTTAATTACTGAGTAACGAACAGAACGTCTTTCATTTCCAAGTAACCATTTCTTCTACTAGGGTAAGTAGGTACTAATTAATAATCATACAAATCAACTAAACTTCAATTAAACCATCACTTAAATTAAAACAAAAATCTTACTTTACAAAATAATCTAGGATGTTTGCTTCCACGAAGGAGTCTGTCAATCGGGAAACAATTGTCATTAGGACCAATTGTAATGAAGAAAAAATGTGTTTGGCAGTTATATCGTACTGTATTGGTGATGAAGTTAAGTAAAATATGTTTAAAATGCTGTCCCTGATTTTCTGCACTAGTTCTGTCCCTTTTTGCAATATTTTGTTTGACTCTTTCTAAAGCGTCAACATTTTGGCGATTGCTATCCGCAACATTTTGCATACACTCTGCCTTGTAGTTTCTCCATCGTATTCACCGGTGTTTAATATTTCAATTGTTTCATGTGTGTCCATAAATAAATATCGCAATGTGTTAGGTCTGGCAATGGGACAGGCCACGCTATTGGTCCGTTTCTTCTGACTCAACTTTCCTTCAGTAAACCAGTCTTGAACGTTACGAGTATGGTGTATGGGAGGTACCAGCTAAGAGGAACCACATATTCCGGCATATAGCAAGAGGCACATCTTCGAGAAGTTAGGGCAAGGTGTTAATTACAAATTATAAGATGTGTGCTGCAGTTATGCGTGGTGGTATAATAATAATCCACTATCTCTGCCCACACCTGCATGGAAACGGCTTCTGAAACCTATGTTCCTGCATAGCATGAGAATTCACCTTAAACCAGACATGCGTATTATCCATATTAAAAATCCCTTGTGGGATAAATGTAGCCTCATCGACGTACAACACGAGCCGAAGGAAGTTTGGAAGATCAACCGTTTTTTGTAGAAGCCACCGACAATATTTCAGGCGCCCTAATGTATCCTCGGGATGTGAACCCTACTTTCGTAATATCGCCATACTGTGGCCTGCGATGTTTGCAACTGCAAAGCCAGCCTTCTACTGTTTACTGAGGGATATTTTTCGACGGAATTCAATATGTCTTACACAATTAGTAACACTGTGCAACTACGTTAACGTTCCCGCAAATATGCTTGAGTTGCAAAAGTCCGAAATCTCGTAGATGTTGTACTACACTGCGAAATGTTTCGTGATTGGGATGACGACATGCAGGGAATTATTCAGCGTAGAGTCTCTAAACCGTGGTACTATTACCTAGCACCATATCCGTTTTTTCACTTGAAGTAAAAGCACTTTTATTACTTTTCATTCACATTTAACCCCAAACATAATACATAAAAAAACATAAAACACACCACATAAATTAAATCAGGACATAAGATCAACAAACCGATAATATCGACAATGTCGATTACTAACAACAAATACTAGGTCTATTTGTACAATTACATAATTACACAGATAAGAATTTTTGTTGTATAAGCTTATTTTATAACAACATAACATACAAATTATTTTTAAAAAACCATAGGTGGGTATGTCATCATTTGAGTTTTAAATACCTTCAGAATTATCTAGAATACGTAGTAGAACCAATTTTAGGCAGTTAAGTGACTTTAAATGAAGCCGAATAATCGGTTTGAAAAGCCGAGCGTTCCTTAAAGAGATATTATAAATCGTGTAGGCCATAATGTAGTAACGATACTAAGATGTTGGTCAAGGTAGCCCGAGGAAGGTCGACATAAGCGACAACGTTGATCTGGACGTCATTGAATAACCACGTATCGGGAAGAACGTCACATAAGAAATTTGGCCCTACCAGATAGAATTTCCACGACGCGAGCTGTGGGAATTGTTGGATAAAAGCTTTAAGTAGAAGAATGTCAATGACGTTAGAATGTCGCCAAATTAAAAGTTCATTCCTATCCCTTACTCCATGCCATCGCGTCCTCGGTTTGGCATGGTGTAATGAGAGAATGGATTGGAGATACGAAAAGCATCAAATTATATTCAGTGAAGATTCTCCGTTTTGTTTGCGGGCACATGATGGACGTAGGGGAGTGAAATGCTCACGTGGAGAACGCCAAAATTTGGAATTCTTTGTTAAACACCAGACATCCCTTACTCAAACTGTGTTTGTTTAGAATGAGATATGCTCCGGTAGTAGATCACTGTCAGTCTTCAATCGGGATAACTTGAATGCTGCCTATTACATAACAGACGTGCTGGAACCGTTCCATTGAATAATCTAATTTTCTAGCAGAATAATGCCGATCCTTATATGGTAAGGATAACAACAAACTTCATACAAGACGTATGTGGAGGTGCTTTCATGGCCGGCGTCGTCACACGATATGTTTCCAATATAACATATCTGGGATATGTTGGTAGAAAGAAGGACGAGACATTTAACGCAATTCCCAGATAATTTGATGATTTCTGACTGGAGGAGATATCCTAAGCCGACATTGTTTATCTCATTGACAATATGCTTAACAGAGTGAATGAGTGCATTACAAATCGCGATGGATCTACTCACTAAATAGTTTTTTATTTCGTGTCTCATAATGTTGAAATATCAATTACTTGAATGTCATGCTGAGGGACAATTTTGGTGAAATTCACACCAGTAGTTATGGAGTTAGATATAAACATTAAAATATTCTGGTACATAAAATGCTTTAAAATGAATAAAGTGTCGTAAGTGGTATTTTATAAGAGCCTCATAGGATTGGAGATACAGAAACAACGATTGTTTTATTTCAATTTACCTCTTCACATCTAATTTATGGTTTTATGCTGCGTTGTGTATGAAATATTAAACGATGAATCCAGCGAGTAACATTATCATTCGGCATGTGTAAATTATTAAAAGTATTTTTTGTCAGTACGACATATATAAAAGAAACATTTCACTTTTTTTGCACCTTTCGCTTTACCATAGAGAATTTAAAATGCCTTATTTTACAAGAAGAATGTTCCTCTGAGGATCAAGAATCTCTATTATGTTTGAAATAAATGTAACAGTTAAATTATTATTAGACTTAGGTAATTTGAATTTCGTGACGTATATAATAAAAGCAGACCGCAAAACAGTACAGTAAATATTATTACCTTGTAAACTTATTTACATAACAGTTTCTCCCTGTTTCGCTTTTATTTGTCTCCGCCAATCCATATTTGGTGTTTTTTCGACGACACATATTTCGTCACAGCGGATTTACTAATGATTGAACTGGATTTATGTATGATAATCTAACGTTTCTCACTATATTTAATAACACACAAAACATCACTTTCTCTGCCTCGCCATTTTAGTCTACTAAAGCACTACACTAAACAGAAAATATGGAATAAACAAAAACCGTCTTTATACTCGTAATAAACATAACAGATCACTAGGAAGAGTATTTTCGAACAAAACAAATTACAAATTGCATGATATAAACTACATGATAGTAATGCAAGCAGATAGTCTCCTGATATATACAGTGGTCCCAGTTTTAAAGTAACATAAAATAATGAGACACATATCTGAGTCCAAACTTACCCTTGTATGTTAACCGTTTTTGAGATACAGAGTGTTTTATGGTTTTTGACTAAAATTTTAGTCGGCCATTTTTCTGGAACGAATTTAAATATTTGAATTAAATTTTTTTACAAATATTATTACCTTTTAGTTCAACCAAAATCATAATTCACTTTGAAAAAATTCCAGGACCGGACTCAATTTTTATAATGTTGCTCTCAGTGTCGATGACATCTCCCTATGTATCATTTTTTACTAAATATTAGTATATGTTTGAAAAGTCAATGGATCAGTGTATAAAATAATGTCATAATATTTATACATAATTTTTAATCACATTGTGTAAATCATTTTTGAAATTCCATAAAGACATTGAAAAGTTATTTATTTTTTTATATGCTGCGTTTTAAAGCCATTTTAAGTTTAAAATTCCCATCCTAATAGTGCATTTCATTTCTATCATAAAAATTCTCCCCTTAATAATACATTCCATTTCTATCATAAAAAAAATAATGTTAATAATAAGGCTTGTATTAACAAACACAATTAAAATTAGTTATTAAACACCTATAGAAAATAATATTAAAATATTAAAGATGAACGTTGACAATTTTGTTTTGACAAAATAAAGTTAAAGTAAAACTTATTAAGCAACACCTCACGACACTTACAACTAAAAGAAGACAACAATTTAATTAACAGGTCGATGCAATTGATTAAAATTACAATAGATATTCAAACTAACCACCACCAGCGTCAATGCATTTTTGAGAACACTTTAAAAAAGTTTTCGCTGATCTATCAATCATTTCCGGATTATTTCTAATGTTATCACATAGATTATATTTCTTTTCTAGTAAATGTACCAGCCTATTGAATTTTTCGTTGTACATCTCTGACTTGAATGGTCCTATAAAAAAATAGTCTAGAGGTGTAGAATCAGGAAACCTCTGTGGCCAGTTGGCCAAAACTCTTAGACTCATCAATCTATTGGGATAATGATGATTCATATTAATTCGGTACAGAAAATTGGGGTTCAACACCATCATGTTGAAACTATATGCTCCGAGAATTAATGCCTTGTAATAAATCTGGCAAAACGACTAAGAAAAATTAAAGAAACTTCAAACCTTCCTCACGGTCCTATTATATGGTTAAGATAATATTTTTGTGTATGGCTTTTGCAAAAAGAGTGTAAACGTTTTCCAAATCGTCATATACCAAATCAAATGACATTTACAACTGTATTTCAATTTTGTAATCATGGAAGTTTTTATATTAATGCATTTCAAAGATAATGTGAATAACTAATTTAAATAAAATGTATTTAATCGTGGAATCTTAAACGTGTCTTATTGAAAACCTGATGATTCGTGCAGGACTGCACGAATCATCAGTTTTTCAATAAATATTATATTTCTTGTCTTAAAGAATGAGGATGCTTAATTAGTGTAGGGTATTTAAGTAAAATTAATAAAATAAGGACGTTAGTTAGTTGATTGCCTAATTTATAGAATTTTAAGATAAATATATATCGTCGTGGATTTTTTTCGGAAAGTTTTGTCCTCTACAACTTTGATCCTATAGATCTTTGATGAATCTGTTACGGTTCACTCAGCGTATTGGGTGAAGTATCGCGGCGCACCATTTTTTAAAATGTTTTTTAAATTTTTTAAATACTTGTCCTGTCGATCCAATCTCACTCTTTATATCATTATACTTTTTAATTCTGAAAAACTTTCAAAAAAGTTTCAATCATTACCTAATTATTGTTAACTTCTCAGCTCATCTTCTTGGACTAACATTCATTCCACTAACTGGTTCTAAATTGTCAGTTTCGCGAAGTCGATGTTCCGTTCTTAAAAATGTTTTTCTGTAAGGTGATTTCTTTGACTCCAAGTTCTGCGAGAACGGACACCTCCTGGTACTACTTTGACTAGACGATTGGGAGATGTTCATGTTACCTTGGTTTCATTCGATGCTGTACGAAGAAGGTTGAGGGAACAAAATTTAACACCTCATGCATCAGCTACTGGCCCTCTTATGGACGCAGGTCCACGGATCAATCTCGTTTCACAAGATATTCACCTGATCGTCGCCAAACAGTGTTTTAGACGACCTGAAGAACGATATGCCCAGTGTTGCTTTTCTCCTAGAACAGTTTGATAGTGGAGGTGTGACGATATGGGTGGGCATTTTCTTAGAAGCTCGTACGGCCCTTGTAACATTTCGAAGAGGTAGCCTCAACTCTGACAGGTACATCAGGGAGTGTTTAGAAAAGCATATGGTACCTTTTGAGCCATTTGTAGGAGAACATTTTCTCCTAGTGCAAGATAATGCGCGACCGCACATAGCCCAAATAACTTGCCAGTATCTTCACGATGTTGGTATTCAGGTACTAGGGTGGCCACCCAGGAGTCCTGAGCTAAACCCGATAGAGCATATGTGGGACAACCTAGGCAGAAGGATTAGTTGGAACTACGGCGAATTACATACAGTACTTCAGCAGGAACGGGCGCTGCTGAATGAATGGGAGCAGATACCCCACGATGAGGTTGCTGTTTTAATACAAAGCATGCCACAAAGAATGCGAGCTGTCATTCAAGCTCGAGGAAATACTCGATGCTGAGGCATGTTTTTGCAGTTCTCTTTTTCTTTTTCAAATTTGCAAAAAATGTATTTTTTATTAAAGTGAAATTTTCCTTTATTTTGTAATGTAATATTTATTCTTGAAAATTCAATCAAAATTAATTTGATTCAAATTGAAATTTTCCTGAAAAACCTGTGTCCGGTTAATTTTGCGGTTGAGTGTATATTGACAATACATGTCAAATCGACATGACAAATCATGTTACTCTTGAATTTTATGAAACGAAAAAAATCCTCTTCGGCTCGAGCAGAGAATCAGTGATTTTATTGATTTACAGCAGATTTTTCTACACAAATGAACAAAATCAGTATCAGACTATCTCCGACAAAAATTAACGATCTCTTTATGAAATTACTGCTCGGATCTGCTTCTAGCAATACTAATGATTATCTTATTGAAACTGTTCGTTTCCAGGAATGAAATTAAATAAATAATGATAATTTTTCAAAAACACAGTAATGCATTTTAAATTTGTACAAAAATACACGTATTGATATTTGAGTTTTTATTTGTTGCATATTTCGTTGTTCAGCAACCGGAAACGAATCTTAAACGTGTCTTATAGAGGTGTTTTGTCATATTTCAGCAAGAATAAAATTCTTCAAGAAAAATATAGCACTATATACTTTCTTGGGTTTTATAGCCCATAAGTTTTTATTCGCAGATATATTTTAACTAATACAACGATTATAAAGTTATATATGGATAAAAGTATTAAGACAATGTTGAAATACATAAAATCAATCAATATTCTGCGATTATTTTAGTATATTGAATACATGAAACATATCGTCGACTGTCTAGGGAGTTGAAATAAAAGATAGTCTGTTTCATTTTCATTTATTACCTAACATAAGAAGTTTAGGTGTGGTCACCATACAAATTTCTTTTATTTGTACTTGCACTTAAACTAAAAAATGTGAAAAAAATTAAATAGTCTATTTAATGACTTTGGCCAAACTGTAGACGACCGCGAGAAATTACGGGTTTGCACTGAGAAATGTTTTTATAACTCTAACCGAACCAGCTTTAGCTCAATAGCTTCCAATATTATGTCAATCTTTCTAATAAAGGAACACTTAAATTATGTCCTGAGGGAAACTGGCCTCCGAGAAACACTTATCGACACATTACTTCACAAACATTTGTATCTTCGTTTCTTATAGACAAGTCCAATCAATCTCTTCAATCAAAAACACAGCTCCTATATCCTTTGTAACTCAGCTCTTTTTGCCTTGCCGTTGTTGTTTTACCGTCGTACCGTAAGGTGGTCTCGTGACATCATTGCCAGCCAATAACATCAATTCCCTCGCATGGCTTTTGAAGCCAGATAAATAGTAATTTCGTGTGAATAAAATAATTTAACTAAATTCAACAAATATTAAAAAACTGGTTTAGATAAAGCCTGTACATCAATTCTGTAGATATTTTCAATACGGCAGCAAACATAACTGAGGATGCAACTTAAAAATTGACCACTACAAAAGGGCAAGTCAACTTTAACATGCACCTTTTTTTACTGTACTAACACTATAGCCAAATGAACAGAAATACGCTTATATTACATGTTCAGACCGCACCCTGTATACTGTAGTAAGTTTATAGTTAAATAATTTATCTAATTTTTTTTTATGTGTATATTTTCTTTGTTTAGTTTAATGATTATTTTATTATTATAAGGCAGTTCTTATTATTTTTGGGTAATACTCAAAGGCACGCGCTACCCACTGGAAGAGGTTAAGATTTACTTTGACGTCACGTCGTCTTAGCAAAGATAGTGCTAACTCTAAGGCTCGAATTCTATAATTCTGAAATTGAATCGATGAGTTAAAAAACAGTACAGAATTCCAAAATTTTACGTTTCTAGTTGAAATAGCCATCATGTTTGAAACTCATTCATCTATCGATTGAGTATTATATCCGCATGCTAAGTATAATCGGTGCGACGCCGACGTGAAAGCACGTCGCAGCCAGCGATAAGGGGGGAAATTGTACAAGTTCAGGTCTTGTACGGTTTTTGACATCACTAATAATGTCTTTCCTGGAAAAAGCAAACAAAGGTCTCCTCTGACAACAAAAAAGCATATAGCGAACCGGTTCCTATCATCAGCAAAGAAAGAAAAATGAAAAATAAGAAATAATTACAAACTCGGAGTTCTATTACCATATGTCTTGGCCAACAACAAACGGCAAAGTCCAATTTGATTATCCCGGGTGCCTACGATATTACTAGCCAGCCTATAACTTCCTTGTAAAAAAAGATATTGATTTAAAATTTTGGGATGTTGTATGGTTGAATACGGTGCACAGTTTGATTGCTTCAAGATCTGATTTGCATTTCCGGTTTAACCGGAAACAGTATAAAATTTGTTATTTTTAATGGAACACCCTGTATATTATTCAAAATTTAGATTGCTCAGGAAATTGTAGGTCCAAAACATGGAGCATACCCTATATCTATCTTTGACAGTTTTCGAGAAACTGGCGGTTGAAAATGTTGTATCAATCATAAATTATTTAATTTTCACATAAAACAAATGAATGTAGGAACAAATCTGTTACGGTTATTTAAGTTTTTTGGTGAGTAAAATTTGATAAAGTCATCAAAATTTCATTTCCGGTATATTGTCGATAACTATTTATTTTCATCTATATTCCAATAAAAATTACGTTCTTGGGTTGTTTTTCACTAGTTTTTCTTGACTTGGGTTGAAAAACAGTAAAAGTCCATTTCTTTTTATAGTTATAACTAACCATGTTAGTTTTTTTGAAAATTTTATTTATGTAAACGTCTTCCAGACATTGAATACTACAACTGCTCTGTGTACGCCTGAGAGTATAAAGATACAAGAAGAGAGCCTAAGGCATTCTGTCTTGGGACCATAACGCTGTAGCAAGATGGCCGCCGACGGAAATGACGTTTCTCCAGTGGTGTCTCCTACAATAATTATTTAACGTAGGAAGGTTACAGATTTTAAACTGTTGTAATGTATGTATGTGTTAAAAAAAGCACCTTAATTTTATAATTTTTATTAGAAAGTTAATTTAGATACAAAATTTATATATCTTACATTTACTTTTGACTATGTTGCAAAACTATTTTGACTACCCTGGTTTTATTTATAAAAATTCCTGTCTGATGATGTGAAGTAAATTTACTTGTTCACGAAACCGGTCACACCAATAAAGGAATTTTATGAGAATTTTTCTGTTTTTCTTATCATGAATAATTATTTATTAAATTTGGAATATCATTAGTGATATTGGACAGGATTTCGCAATTTCTTTACTAATTACCTAATTTTTGCAGGAAGTGCCAATGGAAAAAAAACTTTTTTTCAATGAGAAAAATAAATATCGGCCAAATATTAGCGCACTTATATTTATATATTTAAAATATACTTTGTTTTCCTTTTGACAAACTTGCCTATAAACACTCGAGCAATGTACTTGTCTAACAAACACTGAAACAGATACTAAAACACAATTTTAATAATAATTTATTGATGTTAACGTACAAAGTATTTACATAAGTCAGAATATCCTAAGTACAATAAGGCAAACATTTTAGTAAAACACATAGATTAAGAAAATTGTAAAATACAAAATTAAAAAAATAAAAACATTAATACAATGAATAAGACAGCTAAAAAAATCATCTGTGAAATGTTTTGAACATATGAGACTCATATTTGTTGGTTGCCAGTTTGTTTTATCAACAAACTTTATCCAAGCCTGCCTTTGAAGTGGGTCCTTGGGAAAACTGAAAGAGTATGTACAACTAATAAGAATTTCACTAATAGCATTAAAAAAAAGAAAAATAGTAACCACTAAAATACAGAAATGTCTTTCCAGTAATATCACACTGATTTTGAAAACAATTACCACGTTTTTTATAAATTTGAGTTGAAACATAAGAATCATGAAAAATTTGTTTATCCTTAAATTGTCACTGTTAAATTTCCATTTTAAAAAATCAACATTATTTCTTTATGGTATCTCCGCCACTGCTAACAAAACAAAGCAGAATACCATTTAAAATTAATTTATTTATAAATATAAAAAGCGACGATTTTTGCTCGCGTAAATATAGATTCATATTACTAAATAAACATACATTATTTTATAGCGCATATTATAAACTTACACGTGAAAAGTTACTACATTTTTCACATTTTTTGGTTTCATAGTTTTTGAGGTTCCACACACAACACAGCTCACCATTGTTTATTCGGTAGCACTATACACTAAATATAAACAAATATCTACAAGACTGTCTCAAAAATTCGCGTAATAAATCAAAATTTAATACTCAATAAATCACTACAAAATTTCTAACCAACAAATGTACGGCCTGATTCCAAAGCAATGAGTCATTAACGGTGTAGTTGATGACGACTTCCGTCCCAAGATTTCTATAGCCCCCACCACTAAACGTTCCCTCCTGTTGTTTTTATACTCTCAGGTGTACGCCAATGTTCTATTTTGTGTAGTTTTAGAGCCACGCAGTTTATATTGATTTTTTCAAAACATAGATTTTGGACTGTTTTCCAACCTCTCATTCTAAAATACTAACTTTCTTAGCACCTGTTAAAACTATATGTGTTTACTAACGATAACAATAAGAATTAATTGGTCAACCCCGGCAGGAATTAGACAACCAAATGAAAGGTAAGTTGAAGACATTTTCCAGCCAGTCTTCGAGTTTTTTCTTACCCCTGTCATTTTCATTACGCCTAAATATATTATATAAAATACTTTATCGTCATTTTTATAAATAAACGTAATTTGCACAAAGTGTCAGCAAAAGTGAATAGTTTTAATTGTTCACAATAATTTGTACCGACACTTTATGCATGTAAACAACAAAAGGACAATAAAGTAGAGTGGATCAAATGCTTGGCTCGCTACCACAGCTACCGTTCTTTTGTTACAAATAGCTGGGTTTCAGTAATTAAATTACATGATTGTTTATTGCTGCATTTAGTTAGTACAATTGCCGCTAATGTATGCATTAAGTTAATTTTTAAATTGTTGGATCTGTTCTGTAACATAAAAAGAATGGAAATTAATTTTAGTTATATAGATTAGTAGTTATTTAAACTTTTTGAATATTTAGTCATTTGCTGTGCAGTAATATAATTTAGTGGGAATAATTAATAGATTCAATAAAACAGAAAAACTACTTTTTTAATTCGATATTTCGCTGTTTATTAGCATCTTCAGGACTAGACTAGAAAATCGATTAAATTAAAAACGTATTTTTTGTATTTAAATTAATCTATTCCTACTAACTTATTAGATATCTAAAGTTGTCAGAATTAGTTAAAGTTAGAGTATTCTGTTAATTTTTAGTAATAATTGTTTGGTTACATATATACAGGGTGTTTCAAAAATACACCGGAATCTCTTGCAGTTAATTGCTAAAACTAAAATAGGACAATTTTTCCTATGAACATGGGCTCGGATGCATTTATACATTCAGTATCTGTTTTGACACCCATCTAAATATGACTGGTTATTTCAAAAATTTTAGCCAGCAAAGTCTGGAGTTCAGTATGTTCAGAATGTTAAACGGTGCTGAAACGCAGGATGAAATATTAATTTTATTTTCACGTGATACTATCTACAAATTCTTCCTAAGTGGGCAAATTGTTAAAGAAGCACCAAAGAATTCTAATTACTGTATTATTGTTAGGTTTAATATGCCATATTTAGTAAATAGTGAAGTAATAATTAACTGTATTAAGTAATTTAATGACCTACATCATGAGATTTACCAAAGCATTAATTTTCTTAAACGTTTGCTGGTAGATTTCTTTTTTATTTTACTTTCAATAATCAGAGGACATTAATAATTTAATAGCAGAACTGTAAAATAAAAAAGCGAACCTATTTCTTAAGCTACTCTGTACTGATGAATACCAGTAATTCGGAAACATCAACTACTTCATGTATCATTTTTTATATTCATAGTATAGGGCATACATGTTTATTTTTCTTTGGTCTTGGTAACCTTACGTAGGTTGATAAAAATAATGCATATCTATCGACTGTCAACAAGACTTTCTGAAATAAATTGACAATAAAAATGTCATCATTGTGGTGTTTAATCATATGAGCGCATCTGCTTGCGTTGGGGCTGTTTTCTATATACCACATAAATTTGCATGTTCAATATCTCAGATTAGTAATACTAGAAGATGAGTAACAAAACATAAAAAGTTGTCCGATTCATCTACATCCTACGTGACGTACGTAAATATTATGTCTGGTTTTATTCCTATTGGTCAGAATCATGAACGCAGCACGAGGAAACACGATTGATGCCCGATCTATCACCGTCTTGATAACAAATTGTGTTCTGTATGACGACGTCTGTCATTTTAATCTGTGTTTTTAAGTGATTTTAAAATTTTGTGTTATTTGGTACTGGTTAATAATCGATTTTTAGTTATAAAAATATATTTAGTGAATATTTATTGAGAAGCAATGACCAATAAGTGTGTAGTGTGCGGCTAAAGAGGAAAACCACGGGGTTGTTTATCTTTTCACAGGTAAGTAAACACAGCAAATAAGGGCCGGCATAATGCGAAAGTGTGAATGCTCAGAAATAACTAAAATTAATGATATTTTTAGAAAAACAAAAACAACAACATTCGATTCCATTTGAACAGTAAAAATCCACATTTTATCAAAAAAAGATACTTGTACAAAAATATTTATTTTAACTTCAATGGAAATTTCCTTCTTAAGGTTGCTCACAAAATGTAGATGTTTTAAAGTCAACTGATATTTTTTTTAATTCAATTTTAAGGTTGTTATTAAAAAATGTGTTTATTTTCAGATTTCCCGAGAATCTGGAGAGAAGAGAAAGTTGGCTGAAAGCTCTCAAAATGGAAAATGCCAGTAAGTGACACTACGTGTGTTCACAACACTTTAAAAAAAGTGATTATAATATTATAAGATCTGGATTAAAAGTGTTGAAAATCAATGGAGTTCCATTTTTTCCCCTGGCAACACTATCACCACTTCGTCACACGTACTGTCCAGGTTGGTAGAGAATTATATTGAAAATTAATAATATGCTAAGTAGTCACTCATTAATACCTCATGAAATAATATTAAATAGATAGGTACCTACAGAGCGTCAACTGTTATGTTGATATGTTACTTTTATTGCAGTGATGTAGGTTTGAATATTTCAAAGAAATCTCATTTGTTTCAGCATTGAAAATTTAATTTCTTCGCCACCATTAGGACCCAAGATAGCAAAGTATGTAAAATTTAAATATACAAGGCCCGCCACTTTAAACTCCCCCTGGTCCTTATTATTTTTTAATTTTTAAGCAACGGCCATGTCTGGTACATCAAATTGTAGATATTTTTAAGTTTTTTAAATGTAGCGTGCAGTGATTTTTTTTTGATCACTACACTGTATATTTAAATTTAACATACGTTGCTATCTTGGGTACTAATGGTGGCGAAGGAATATAATTTTCATTGAAACAAGTGAGATTTCTTTAAAATATACAAACCTACATCACTGCAATAAAAGTAACATATCAATAAAGCAGTTGATGCCTTGTAGGTACCTACTTGATATTATTTCATGCAGTATAAATGAGTGACAACTCAGTATATTATTAAATTTCAATATAATTCTCTAATAATCTGGACAGTACGTATGACGAACCTGGTGATAGTGTTGCCCGCGGAAAAATAGAACAGTACTGATTTTTAAGACTTTTAAACCAGATCATTTAATAGTATAATCACTTTTTTAAGTGTTCTGAACACACGTAGTGCCACATATTAGCATTTTCCATTTTGAGAGCTTTCAGCCAACTTTATCTTCTCACCAGATTCTCGGAAAATCTGAAAATAAACACATTTTGTAATAACAACCTTTAAAATTGATTAAAAAAATATCAACAGACTTTAAAACATCTATAGTTTGTGAGCACCTTAAGAGGGCTAATCGAACCAGTGTTTGTAAGGTAATTTTTCAAAATTTATTTCTTCCATACGGTTTGATAAAATTACACCAAATTTGGAGGATCAGTATTTGAAAGTGTACTAGAGGGTACATGTATATCTATTTTAATTAATTTTCACTTTATGTAGGGAAAATTTATACCGTAAATATAAGTGAAATTTGAGCGTGATTGGCTCCTGAATTATGATATCAATTGGTAAAATTCGAGGTAAAATTCATACATGTCTTCTAGAATGAATCTTCATAATTGGGCTCAGCAAGATTCAAACTTTTATTCCGTACTATTTGCTTAAAATGAATTTTCTAAATAAGTATCTTTGTCACTACAAATGGAGCAAGGAAGTGTTACCTCTATCGGGAATCGCACCTCAATGAAGTCGGTGAATAAAACGTCCAGTGAAAGTATAGTCAAGAGCAAAATTATTTAGCGGCGCATATATAAAAACTTTCTAGAGAGTGACACAGCTCTCCGAAGCTTTTTCCCGACTAGGCCCCTTAAGAATGAACTTTCCATTCAAGTTAAAATAAATAGTTTTGTAAAAGTATATTTTTTTAATAAAATGTGGATTTTTTACTGATTCAATTAAATGGAATCAAATGTTGTTTTTTATTTTTTTGTAAAGCTAATATTAATTTTAGTTATTTCTAAGCCTTCGCATTTTCGCATTCACGCAATATGCCGACCCTGATTTGTTTTGTTTACTTACATGTGAAAAGATAAACAACCCCGTTGTTTTCCTCTTTGGCCGCACACTACACATTTATTAGTCATTGTTTCTCAATAAATATTCACAAAATAAATCTTTATGAGTAACTAAAAATTGATTATTAATCAGTACCCAATAACAAAACTTTAAAATCACTTAAAAACAACAGAGATTAAAATAGCAACAGCAGAACAGCATTGAAAAAAAGTTTTAAATTATACAAAAGCATTAAAATAGACGGTGAAGCCTGGAGCCGCTCCTAATTTGTTTTGGATACGTTAATATGTAAACATGCAAATTGTTGTTTATGTATCGGTCATAAAAATCAGCGAATCTCTTATGGGTGTTACTTATCTTTATGTTATTAATCTGAGTTCAATATCGCTTTCATATGGGAAAATATTAGATCCAAGCACCTCACCTTGTTATACCCCCTGAGAAATTTCTAGCTGATACAAGAAATTCAGGAAGAACTGTGATGATAATATAATTTTCACTAATATTATTGTACTTTACTTATCAGTATCACATACTAATACGAATGATATTTACGAAATCTTAACCAATATGAAATTATTTGAGTAGTTTTAAAATAATAGTTAACAATTTGTTTTTAAGCTGCCAGAGTATCGATTGGCCTAAATTTACATGTATCCACTATGCATAAAGGTAATAAAATACATAAAGCTTTTCAGTCATTGGACTAAACCCATTCTGCCAAGATGTATTTACAATTCATATAAACCAATTTCCAGTTATTATTGTAAAGATAAGAATTAATTGTTTGTATGGATATCATTTTTTGTTTTTGCAGTACATTGTAGGTACCATTGAATACAAAACTACTGCCAGTAAACATAAGAAAGTTGTAACCTTTTTTGGTGTAAATGAACTGTTTATATAATGTTACACTAACTTAAATATATTTTGCGGCACTGAAAGATGCAGAATTTCCTTTCCTCATTCTATTAGAATAAAAATAGTATTCTTCTCACTGTCATAACTTTTCTGGTTAATGGTACATACTTCCATTGTCTCCAGTTCAAATAAGTACAGTTTTTACGTATACATTTAATTGCAATGTCTTTTATGTGGATGAAACTGGTCGTCCGTTTAAAATTAGATATAATGAACACCTACTTCAAAAAACAGATTCAACTTTTTCAAATCATATTCTAAAGTCAGAGCACAATTTTCCAAATTTAAACAAATTTAACATATTATATGTAAAAAAAAAGTTTACAATAAATTTAGTACAATCCACAGAACATTTTTAAATCTAAAAATAGTTTCGATAATTACTTACTGAATGGCCAGATTGACTTACCTCATACTACACTTTTTTATATTTGTAAATTGTAACTGCTTTATTCAATATTAAAATTCCTCGTTTAGATACACACCCCTATAAATTTTTTTATAAAAAATTCCCCAGCTCAGCATAGTAAATAACCCTCAATACAATGAAATATTACCAACACTTACTTATTTGTCAATCTAATTTGCATTCATACATTTGAATTTAAAATATCCCATGTTTAACGTACTAAATAATCATAAATAATTTGAGTACAAAATAAATGTATTGCAATTTTTTTTCATTCATTTTGGAATCATTTAAAAATGATACTTTGTGTCAAAACAGCAATAAAGTTAAGCTATAATGAATTAGTAATAAAAAACAAAGTAAAATGTGTCTTTTGTTATATCATCATGATTAATTATAACATAGTAACGTATTATACTAGTCAATTTTTATTTAATTTATATTTACTCATGTTTTTTATCATCTATTAACTTAGTTCTTGTCATTTCATATCTGTTGGCTCGTATTTAATGACAATGACATTTTCAGTTAAAGAATTTTATAACTGCCAGTATAATAGTATGCTATTAACATTTATTCTTGGATTTCTTGTATATTGTGTATTATGAGATGGCAATATATAAAATATGAAAATAAATAAATAAAAAAGGATTAAACCGTGTACCAGAAAATAAACACCAAATTTTGTTAGATTTATTAGCTTCTATTTCTTTCCTGGTCAACTTTAACACACTCGTGGTTACATTAGTATAATTAAAGAGTGGTATTTTATATTTACAATAAATTTTTTTGCCTCTGCATACATTGTTAACAACCAGAAACAGATTAACACGTTTACACTGTATCTATTATTGCATCCTAATAAGTTTCTGTTAAATTTTATGCAAATGGACTTAAAACCATGGGGAACTGTTTTTGTCATTCCACCCAGGCCATCTTGGATCAAATGCCAGTGTACTTGAACCAATGAGATTTGTTGGTTGTTCGTGGTAAAATTTTCGTAAAATAATGTAAACCATGTTTCTAAGATGCCATGTACGACAAGAATTGGCTCCGCACTGTACCACAAAATGGAGTATCGAAGAATTATCTGCTAGTGTTTACGGAAATGCTACTTTGGTGTCAGTGCCCAGTGGTTGTCCTTGGTGGAGAACGGGCGACTGTCCCTAAACTATTTTCAGTTCAGCAAAATAGTTTTAACATATTTTATGAAAACAGTATCTCTTATATGAATTTTTAACTTAGTTATACTTAACAAATACGTTATGCCGCATATGAAAGTCCGTTACTGTTATCTTTTGGGAGCTGAAATCGCATATTACTTTTTTTATTCTGTATTTTCTGAATAATCGTCGTTTGAAGCCGATAAATACTTTTATACATGTAGTTCTAGGCATGCATTTCTCGTCTATAGAGGAACATGATGGTAAGAAAGTTTGTAAACTAGTAGTAGCAAGAAATTCTTGGTTTAATATTTAAATATAGTTAGCTACTGCAGCGGGTGTTTTACTTTAAAATATGCTCCTTGCATAACAAGTTCTGTCGTTTATGTATTAAATAGAGACTATGTTTAGCATTGAGGATGAATAAATTAAAATGTTATTATTTATTATAATAACGAAGAAAGAAAATACAAGGCTTAGATTTATCAACAAATTTTATACAGGGTGGGGCAATAATGCGTCCGACTTCGATATATCGAGTTCCATGATAGCTAGAAATTTGATTTAAGTAAACTAGACAAAAAACTTTATAACCGGAAATTATTTTCAATTATACAGAGTGAGCCAAGACGATTCTATAAGGTCAAGTAACATTTTTTTTAAATGAAATGCCATACATATCAGAACATTTTTTGAAAACACTTTGTGGCCTTCTTTCACTCCCGTATTATTATTGACTTTCTCCCAACCACTTGGATGTAATGATTTTTTATGTTGAAATTATACCATTTACACGTGTATATTAAAAATATCACTACAATCACAACTCTCGATTTTAAGAAAAAATATGTTAGTACCAACAATGAGACATCTGTGTGATGACACTCAGACATTTTTTCTTCCTAAAAGTATACAGGGTGGCCGAAAAGGATTTTTTAAATTTACAACTTTTTGAACTGAATTTTCTCAATTTTTTCACATGGAACACCCTGTACGTTTTTGGACGATGTGATGTAGGATTGAAAAACAAACATTTTTTTACGCACATTCCTATTTGACCATTTTTAATTTATTGACCAATAACTGCAAAATTCAGCAATAAAAATTAATAATGAGGGTTTTCTTCAAATAATTCAAAAGTGGTATTATAATAAGCATATTACATGATGCTCATAAAAACATCACACCAACAAGAATCCAAAATTTGAAGGAAAGGCTAATAAATGCTTTTTGAAGTATCACTCTGGCAATTTTATGAACAGTAGAAACCTCATCCCAGAGATGCATAGAAATGTGTGTCAATCAAAATGGGCAACATGTGGAGCACTTTTTATAATATCTTCTCTTGCATTACAAAAAAAACATATATTCTTAATTTTATTGCTGAATTTTGCAGTTATTGTTCAATAAATCGAAAATGGTTACAAATAGCCATAGGAATATACGTACAAAAAATGTTCGTTTTTCAATTTTACATCACATCGGCAAAAAATATACAGGGTGTTCGATTTGAAAAAAAATTGAGAAAATTTGGTTCAAAAGGTTGTAAATTTAAAAATTATTTTTGGCCACCCTGTGTACTTTTAGGAAGTGAAAATGGCTGAGTGTCATCACACAGATGTCTCATAACTGGGACTAACATATTTTTTCTTAATATCGATAATTGTGACTGTAGTAATTTTTTTAATATACACGTGTAAATGGCACAATTTCAACAAAAAAAAGTCATTACATTTAAGTGGTTGGGAGAAAGTCAATAATAATACAGGAATGGAAGAGGGCCACAAAGAAATTTAAAAAAATGTGATGATATACATTCCATTTTAAAAAATGTTACTTGACCCTGTAGAATTGTCTTGGCTCACCCTGTATATTCAAAAATAATTTTCGGTTATAGACTCTTTTGTCTAGTTTATTTATCTGTTTTAATCAAGTTTCTAGCTATCATAGAACTCGACATATCGAAGACAGACCCCACCCTGTATATTGTGATTAGTTTCAAAACAAAAATTGTTTCATCTTCAAACCACTAAAGAGTAATCAGTTATTTGAACTTTAACATAGTTAACTTCTAAACAGTGAACACTTAAATCTGAAGAGCAAATGACCGTAAATTCATAGTTAATATAAACAGAATTTTAAAAAATACACAAACACGTGTTACGTTAGTATCTTTTGGAAATTTTAATTTTAAGCCAGTAGGACAAATTAAACTGATTTGATTTGTGAATCCAGAGGTATGTCTGAGGTTATCACTTTTATTGCTGTAGACTTTGAATGTATGCCTTTATTAAGTGACACAGATTGTGTTCGATTAGGTTTCATCATGAGAATTGAAAATGTTAACATATTACCTAAAACCAATGATGATATTTACCAAATTTATAAAGAATTTTTTGCAGGAATAAGTAGAAATCCAGGTGTTTGTAAAATAGAGTTAGTGACCCAGACAAAGCCAGTTATAGAATCGTGTAGAAAGATTTTCCTTGCGTTATACGATCGACTGAGTTGAAGTTTAGATAAGTGAAACAAACTAAAATAATATCAAAAGTATATCATACCACTAATTGGATACACAATTTAATGTTGGTTGATAAACCTTATAAAAGGCTAATAGTTTGTTTGGATAAATACATAAAACGTGAGCATTATTCTGATATAACACTGGTATAACTGGTAAAAAAATATTTTCAGTGATTGATAAAAAAAATGATTTTCATCTACTAGTCCTTGATAAGCCTAGGTCGGATTTTTTGTGCTTTTATAACACCATTTAACAGATAAAAATATAATTGTGTTTAATTTGGAATAAATTCTGCTTAAAAATATGACGTAAAAATTTTAATGAAAGAAGCGGACAGCAAAAAAAAAAAGAAAAATTAAGGAATCGGCAATAATATTATTGAATGAAGAAAAATGTTTATCCCATTGCTCTGTAGATTTTGGTACAACGTGGTTACCGATGTTAAAAGAAGAATTGAACAAAATTAATATTTTATAATTTTTAAGTATTAGTAGTTCTATGTAAGTATCTACAGATATTACATAAACAAATAATAATATATGTGTCAAATTTTTTTGCTTGACATATCCTAAAAACAGATAAATAATTTCGAAAAAAGAAAAAGATTGGTTTTCCGAAACGTTAGGAAATTATATTATTATTTTTGTGTCTCATATTAGTTGTCAAAAAAACACCCTCTGACTAATCTTTTGACGTAAAATCACAAGCGCAGAGGTTTATTTTTTCCAGTAACATACTGGGTAACTAACTATATGTTTTAGATAACGAAGAATCATTCATGTGATAGTAAGTCTCAAAAAAGAAATAGAGAAATTTAGAGAATGCTACAAATAACATTCAGACAATATAAATAATACTAGTTAACAAGGTTTCTGTCACATGGATGAAAATGTCTGTCTCAGGTGTATACTGATGATGAATCTGTACTTGAAAATGTTCCATCATGCAACAACAAGAGAAAAATATAAACATATTTAAATTTAGGACATCTTTGTGATAACGCATCTGCTTGTAACTGTGATATTTTAGGATATTTTTCGGGAACGTGATTACATGAAAATTTAGAAAACCCTGAAATACTAGATAATAATAAATATCTTCAGATCTGATAGTACCTGGAAGCTACTAATTATAGAAAAGGCAGTGGGTTCTGATAGCGATTAGTTCTGGTGTACTAGCTCCAGATCTAAAATTAAGTGATTCTAACTTCAAATCACTACCATCTGTAGATATCATTGATGTTAAATATAAATACACTTTAGTCATCTCAACATATTTGTCATTTATAATCCTCTAAATAACTCTACCGATGTTTATAATTCAATATTTGATTTGTTCTGTCTTCTTAATTATTTATTTGACTCCAATTTACTTATCGTCGGTGACTTTAATATTCCTGAATATTTTTCGTTTGACAACAGTACTGCAACGCCTAGACTAGAAACAATTTTAAATTTCCAAGATTTCATGAATTTAAACCTGTACTGGTTTAAATTCATGAAATCTTGGAAATTTAAAATTGTTTCTAGTAAATATAGTGAACATAAATAATGGTGTTCTAGATTTAGTGTTGGGTAATAAGGATTTCCCAATAATAAAAGAAGTTGAAGTCATAATTAGTGAAGACGTACACCATCCGTCTATTATTATACGCTGTGAAATTTTAAGGGAAAACTTAGGTCATAAAAAAATCTAACAAACCCTTACATAAGTAAAATTTTAAGAAAGCCAATTTACCTCTCTTGTATCAGTGTTTACTTGAAACTGATTGGAGCTTGTGTAGATGTTGATTTAGCTACACAATTATTTTACAATCTATTGGACTTAATTTCTAACACTCGTGTGGCGAAACCACCCTGGTTCAGTTATTATATAATAAAAGACATTAAGAGAAAGCACTTATTCTGGAAAAGTACAAAAAATTCTATTGATATCACTTTCTATAATGAATTTAAACAACTTAAGCGTAAATTCAAAACAGACTTCGAAATGTCATTTAACCAATATCTAGCTAACTTAAAAAATAATATACTACAAGATCCCTCTAATTTCTGAAAATTTATTAATAAAATGAACGCTCATACTGGTATACCTAATATCTTGACCGTTGATAATATAAATTTTTCCGATCTAAATGAAATATGCAATACATTTCCACACCTTTTTCAGCAATCCTATAACACTCCTACTAACAACAATGACCATCTTGTTAAAAATTTTAATAACTATGATCAACTAAATTAACCTGTAATAACTGAAAATAATGTTCTCATTCGTTTAAAAAAAATTCATGCTTTCTTACGTGACTGTGCGTTAATATTTGCAGAATTCCTTTCTAAACTTTTTAATTTGTTCATAAAAATTAATACTTTTTCCTCGCAATGGAAATGATCTAAGATAACCCCAGGTGATCGGTCTGAAATTGATAACGATCGTCCAATTGTCATATTCTGTAACTTTGCTAAATATTTTGATTATTTGATCACATATTTTCTCATTGCAAACATTTGATCACAGAAGCTCAACATGGTTTTGTTAAAGGCAGATCAACTCTAACAAATTTATTTTGTATGACACAATGTTTAACTGATACCATCGATAAGGAATTTCAAGCCGATGTAATTTAAACTGATTTCTCAAAAGCCTTTGACAAAATTGACTATAAAATACTATTAAATAAGTTGACTAATTTTAGTTTCTCTCAAGACTTCCTGACGTTTCTAAAATCTTATTTTTCAAATAGGATCCAACATGTTATTATACTTTTCCTGATATTTTCTTGTTCTCTTTTTTCTTTGACTTTTTAGTATATTCCTTATTCTATTTGTCTATTTGTATACACATATTTAATATTTATCTTGTTAAATATCTATGCTTATGGATTAAGTGTAACTTTCTGCGTTTTTATTGGATCTTTTTTTCTTTTTTTTATATTTTTTTCCCTTTTTCTTTACTCCTATTTCTTTCCTTTTTGTGATACTGTACACAAACTTTTATAGTTTAGGCAGATCACGGAGAGAAGACAGGGATTGAGAGAGGCGGGGGTCACAAAAAAGGAAAACACAAAGACAGACAGATACATGATAAATAAACTTATAATATCGTGATAATGTAATTTAATGTAAGTAAATAATATAATTGAATTTAAAGGTCAATAAGTGAATTGAATTGAATATCTTTTTTTGTGTGTTTTTCCTATTCTGTAATTGGGTTTTTCGACCTGTTGAATAGTGTAAAATAAATAAATAAATAATGTTAAATACCCCCATTAATAAATTCAGACAAGGTACATCTTCCCACTTTACATATTAAGTTGGGACTTATGAACAATTTTGTGAAAACTATAGACAAGAATGGAGAAGGCTTTGTATGTCAGGAGGCAATTTTCAATATTTGTTGGACCCCAAGTCAGAAAACTTTTAAAAGACAAAATCTTTGAACAAAAGTTAAGTAATGTGGAACTTATGGCCTCGAAGTAATTTAAATCAGTGGTCAATGGTTTTCTAGGTAGTAATAAAGTGGACAACTATGAACAGCTCGTACAAGAACTATTACACAGATTTCAAAATTTAGGATGTCGAATGTTCCTAAAAATGTACTTTCTACATTCCCATCTGGATTTCTTTTTAATATAGGAAATCTGAGTGATAAACAAGGGAAGAAGTTTCATCATGACATTCATACCATGGAACAACGATATCAAAGAAGATGAGATTGTAACATGCTGGGTGACTACTGCTGGTGTTTGTTTGGAGAAGATAACACATCTCATGAGAGAAGAAATAACTGTGAGTATAAAATATTTTATCGAACTCTATTATAGTTCCAAGATTTAATTCCTTTTACTGTTCCAGTCATATGTGTTGCAACACCCCCCAACCAATTACTGGCATACAATAATTAGCAGGTGGTTTACTTGTTGACTGGTAGCTCAGTTAGCAGCCTTTAATAGATAAAGATATCGTTAGTTCTTGAATTCAGTTTGGGAAGAAAGTTGAATAAAAAGATATTAATAAATGAAGAAGTATAACAAAGCAGTTAGTATGAATATTTATATAATTTACACAGGCTTTCCTACAGGATCGCTTGCAAAATTTTGTCTTGGATGAAGATCTTACATAACTTCAAATGGGTCAGCCCTGCGAGGAATCTGCCAATGGTTAAGCTAAAAATATTTTTGGAAACTGTTTCGTAAGATATAAAAAACTGATTAGTAAAACTGTTGAAATTTAATATGTAAAAAGATGTCGATTATGACTTAATTTATGATCATCTATCATATGGACTTTCAATCAAATTTTGAGGAAGATAACGAAGTTAATAAGGAAGGTGAAGATGACATAACCAATGAAACAACTTCTAATAAAAATTTAGAAGAATATGATAATATAACAGATTTCGATAATGATCAAAAATCTAATAGAAGTGATGGGAACCAGATCTTTACCATTTAACAATAAAATAATTAGAAATGAAAGAAAACCTCAATAACTCAATTGACCATATTTACTTTCTCATATTAAGGGGGCATGCAGTATATTTAGGTTTATACTATTCTACGCTTCTAGCTTGAAACTTGATGGTGCGGGGAGAAGAAATATCGCTAGTGTGGGATAGAGACGAATAAACCACTTTACAGTTAAAATGCGAGGTTTAGACCACTGCGTGTCCAAACTCAAGTATCAATCTAGAAACGTAGACTATAATTATTATCTAGAAGTTTATGGTTGCTAATGATATTGTCAATTATCATATTAGACAAATAAAAACCACCAAAACATAATTATTTATATAAATACTACTTGACGACATCCCTAGAACAATAGCAACCAATCATCACTGTGCAATGTAATCTCTGCCCCATGTTGTTAAAATCCAATTACCAGCCTAGTGTCAAATTGAGTACTGTCAATGCATATTCAATATATGAACTTAAATAAAGATAAACTAAACCACTAAACCTTCTTATTTTATTTTGACCCCAATAAATCTATATTATTTTGTTTGTATTTGCCAGATGGAAACGGGCAGTACACATAGAGCTCTGTGTGTTGACTGTGATCATTGAGGCCCCAATTGTGGCACATGGGAACATGAAGGCACTAATTGAGTACTGTGTACTGTACTTTCCAGCTTTATTTTAGTTCTTGTTCCTGATTTATCATAGGATAAATCAGGAATTGGATCTAGGATGGCCTAGATCCAATTCTTTAGCTACGATACGCTGATGAGGGGCAATAACTCCGAAACACGTGTCCGTAGCTGCATAGTTGTTTTTCTGGGGATATGGCACTAAACCTTTTTTATTTTATTTTGACCCCAATAAATCTATATTATTAAATAAAGATGTCGCAGAAATTAGCACATTCGGCTAAACGCCTCGTGTGCTAATCATTGCGATTGTGGATAAAATATGTCGTTACTCACTTTGTGCCATAAATAACACTAGTTAACAATGGTTCTATCACGTGAATGAAAATGGCTGTTGCAGGTCTTTTTTTGTGTACTAATGATGACTCTGGACTTGAAAATGTCCCACGACGCAACACTTAAGAAAAAAATATAAACATATTTAACTTTAGGGTAACATAATGTTAATTACCTCCGTTAATAAATCCAAACAAGGTAGTCCTTAATTACAGGTAACGTTAAGTTAAATTATTAATTAGTTCCTCGTAGAGAGGTAATGATGAATTCTAGATAAAGTTAAATAAAAATATATAGCAGCGCTCGTAACTAATACTAGTAAAACGTTTGAGTAAGTACTCGATATTTTAAATTTAGAAAAACTTTTCGCTACAGAGATCTGATTGAAAAATATATGCACTGATATAAAATGATCCACCACAAAACAAATGCACCACATTAGGTAATTCTCACAAATGTTATTCACAAAAATGTTGTCTCCAAAGGGGTACCAAACTCCAAATATCACCAGTTACCACACTTCATACAGTTACCAATGTAATCAACTGACCTAAAACATCAGCAGACAGGCAGAAAACAACTAACAACGATACAAAATGGCGACAGTCGAAGCCAGGTAAATCTAAGATTTACAATAACCTGAAGTATAATTTATATTATAACACAAAATTATTACAATATCTGAGGGACATTAGATAAATTGCCAACAAGGCGCGATAAGTCGATACTAACTAATCGATATTAATGATGGCCATTCTAAAGAACAACCAGCATGAACTGATCACCGCAAAATAAATTCGTATAAGGCATAAGTTAGCATAAATACGATACAATATTATTATGAAAATTACCCCGAAGGTACGTCTAATCAAAATGGCAGCTTTTTAAATAATGATCATAAAATTACACGATAATACTAGAACATATAAATTTTACCAGATCGCTGAACTACACAGGTGTTGAATCCAGAACGCTACACTAGTAAGAATGAAGTAGCACTGTAGTGTTCTACTATGGAAAGAAACAAACATTTGAGAGTACAGTATGAGCAATAAAGACAAATAGATATTTAGTCATTTTTTATAAGAGCAAAAATCTGCGAAGTCAACTGTTTCAGTAGAAATCAGTGGCGCCGTCTGGACTAGACTGGCAGAAACTTAATACATACGACAAACTGGAATGAAATGGCTTGCAATTTTGTTGCAATGTACTTTGAGTAGTGTAAAAAATCACGTATAATTGCAAAAGCTGCTCTTTTGTCACACAAAAACTTTACGTGTTACATGGTTTCGAGAGTCGTTTTCGTAATCACCATATTCGATTTAATAAAAAATTACCCACTTTTGTCTCTGACAGACAAAAAATTCAAATTTGTTGACTAGTATAATTAATACATTTAGTAACAATCTGGAGAATGATTATTCTTTTTTTTAATATGTCAGTTTACGACAGTAAAGCAATTATTTTAATGCAATAGCCATACCATAAATTGTTAATAAACGAAATGTGCTCTGTGCTCGTTGAAAGCAAAAATTATTTTTAAAATCTCTAGAAAATCATTGCTAATTGTTCTATCTATTTAAATGTAATTTATTCAAGTGACTTAAAGTTCAAGAAGATAACACAATTAGGAAAGATAACTGTGATTAACATGACAAGAGAATAGCCGTAGTGCGTTAAGTTAAGCAAACAACTGGCATTTTGCGAAGACCTGGTCAGTAAATTACCACGATTCACGGAGTGCCACCTCCATTATTTATTTGCGTCACTTCCTCTAGCGCCAGGCTTGTCCTGTTAATTGCACATCGCTTCCCTTATGCCTTCTTCCGCATGAGAGTGTACTGCTGCTATGCCATTACTATCTTACCAAAAGACATTCACATACCAAATTGCCTCTTTGATAAAATACTTTAACTTTCGTTTGCAGAAAAAGTACTATTAACGTAAAAGCATGTAAAAGCCCATTCGTGTAAACATGTTTGTGTTAACAATTTTTCATGAAATTAAATGGGAAAAGGTCAAAGAAACTTCGAGAATAATGTTGTAAAAGAAACAAATTTATAAGACATGTTTTAGATCGGTCGTCAGGGAGCTTAAAAAGTATCTAATGGAAACCAATCCACACAACGCTGCAAAACTTTTTGATATATTCATTTCGGTGATGTATTTAAAAAAGTTCTGTATACAATGTCCTAAAAAAAATGTTTTTACAGAAATTTTGTTTTTCGCAATAAAAGAAATTAATTTAAAAATATTTAAAAGGATTCACCATTTCCTCGTAAATTTGTATTTAATTAAGCTCTAGGGTACAAATTTTAACCTAAATATACTGAGTTTTTGGATTAAAGTAGTAAAAAAGAGAAATTAGTTGTCATATATTTCCTACTAATTAAAAAGAAATTTATTATGTTAAAGTACAAATGTCAACACAGAATTTTGGCAGAAGATAAGAGAAATCCTAGCCTACTGCGCTTAAAGTTAGAAAAATAGAATGGGAATTATTGTAGGGAAAAAAAAGTTAATTAGAATAGTTTTTCTGAATAATCAAATTCAAATTTCACCAAATACTTTTGATTGTTTCGTGAAAGTAATTTTTTTGACGGCTTTAGTTCAAGACCCTGTGTATTTAGATGAAAAGTTCTTCACCTTCGCTTCGATTTACTTAAATAAAAAGTAAAGTATCACCCTGTAGTAGTATATGATACTGCAACCAAATTTTGGATTTGAATATTTGAGATGATACTAATAAATAATTTAAAAAATTGCCAAATATTATTATTTATAAATTCCTATTAAACAAATCGCAATTAATATGTAAAAACTTCGATTTTTTGGATGTGAAAATTGGAGTATAATAGGGATCGGTATTGGATCCCACTTTGTGTGTATAAACGATTTCAAAAAAAGCTGTAACCAAGGCAGATCTGGTATTATTTGCACACGACACCGTTTTGTTAAGAACAGACAAAAAATTTGATACCTACTGTTATACAATACATAGAGGATACAGGTTCAAATGCCATGAAGTGGTTTTCTTGTAATAAACTATATTTAAACAATAAGAAAACAACTGATATGATTTTTACTCTTAGATCTTTGAAAAATTGTAACAATTCAAATAAAATCAAATTTCTTAGAGTTTATATTGATCCAAAATTAAACTGAAATCAACACGTGGATTTTCTTGCAAACAAACTTATCAAATATATTTTTATCTTGAGAACTTTGAGAAATATTGTACCAATAAATATTCTAATTATTATTATTGCCTATCACTTATTAATTGCATCTCAAATATCATATTATGGACTGATAAACTGGGTCCACGCACCTCAGTCTAATAGCATATTTGCTTTGCAGAGGAAAGCTATTAGAATAATTATTAACTCTGGAGAAGATTTTAAATAAAAATTCAGTAATCTAAATATCCTAACATTCCTATCATTATATATTTATACATGTCTATTATTTATTAACAAAAATTTGCATCAGTTTAAAAGAAGACAAAAATCACAACTGCAACACTCGTAATGAAGAACATAATTTATAATAGATTAAAGTCAAGTGACTATGGTTATAATTATTTTGGCCCTATATTTTTTAATAAACTCACAACATATTTAAGAAATCTCGACACATTATAAACATGTTTTAAAAAATTTCTTAAGAGGCTTTCTACAATACAAATAAATTTTTAAATTGTGATATTTCAAGGTTGTTATCTGTGATATAGTATATAAGAATATTTGTACAATATATTTTTTTTATATAAATTATTTTAAATGGTAAGTAACGCCTAATATCTTTGTATAGGACTGCTGTTAGTGCTACAACAAATTGGAGCCATCCCACAAATAAGTCCTCAAAAGTTCTATGCAGCACAAGAACCGCACTTTGATTCCACCAACAACTATGGATATACCGGGTGACCACTTCTTCCTTATTTTTCGAGATAAAAATTTGAAATTAGGGTGCAGGATGTTTGGCATAAAAATATACATTTTGGCCTAATCAGATCCAAAAATATGATTTCGGTTTAGCTGGAAGTATTTGTAACTTTTTTTATTTAAATACCATCCTGATATGTTTTAATCTTATCCGATTGAGGTTTGAATTATCTTTACAATGATTTTTTCAAAATTGAAATCGAATTAGAAATAACATTGAAAAATGGATGTAACTACTAGGTGGTCATGAAAGTCATATTATTAAAGTTTCTAATAATTGCTGTTTCAATAAGAACCCAATATTTCAAGGTTCAATAAAATATGGTTTTCTGTAGCAAAGTGTTGAAATACTTATTGAGTTATAATGTAGACATTTGGGAATTATGTACCCAAGCAACATTCTGACGACGAACCGACGTTGCTGTTCGCAACTAAAAGTCGGTGTGCGACGTACACAAAACGTCGGGATGACCCATATTTGTACTAATCTGGTCAATAAAATATGGGTCGATTCGACGTAGAGGACCGACTTTGGTCGTTGTGATTACCGACCAAATGTTCACCAAATTTTACGTCGGCTTAAGTTGGTTGTCAGCCTATTACCAACCTTATTTAAAATTTGCCCTTGATCTGACCTACAAAAGTCGGGTATAGGTAGTGAAACTAGGCAATTTTGTATATTATTCTATTTATCGTACCTATCTATTTATACATATAAAATGGATAAGGCGTGTTTATCATTGAGTACGTATTATATACAAAATACTTCGAATAAAATTTTAATAAATCTGGTGGGGTAAAAACTGAAACGAAAGAAATTTTATTGATACACATAAGTATATAAAGTAGGTCGAAAAATATAGTGAACCCATAATGTTTATTTTAAGAACGAAAGTACTATTTTTATTTTTTTTACTTTCAAAAAATATTTTCCCTTTCCAAAGAAAGCGCAATTTAAATATTGTTTAATTCATTTTACGAGTAAATAAAAACTTTTTTGCTTACTTTATTTGAAAAAAGAGGCAAATTTTGTGTATTTAAAATAATTGTACACATAATCAACATGGCCGCCTATTATTTCCTTCTGTGGAACCAGAAAATATGGCGAAGGCGGGAATAAGTGCAACTATTTTTACTAATAGCGACTTCACGGTTAAATAATTTTACCTGCACTAACTTTTAGTAGGTTTTGGTGCAGAAATCTGCACTAACACTAACGTTCATTCCAAACAATCACGATAATATCGAGCGTCTCCTGCAGTTGGTGTATAAATCTTTACTAAATATCTATCAATATCTGAATTATCGACATTAATTTTGAGGTTATGTTAGACCAAGGACCAAAAGCCTAACACCAACGTCCAACCGACGTTGCTAGACGACTACGTCAGTCAGCAACGTCTAACCAACGTTGGAATGTTACCCAAAAATTACCTAAATCTAATCAGTTACCAACGTCTAATCAACGTTGGATAATAATCTAAGAACACACTCAACGTATTAAGTAGATTTCTGACATCAAACCAATGTTGGTAAATGTGCTAGATGTAAATAGTAGGTTTGCGAGGTTCAAGCTACGTTGCTCCGACGTTGTATCATAACTATAAAATTTAAGACGCTACTTGACTAATATTTGTAATAATTCTGACCTAATAATTAGTAAAAAAGTAGTCGGTAGTCGGTAAAATGTTACTTGAGATGAATGTAGCTACCTGTCAAGTCGGTTACCAACGTTATACAGAAGTAGGTGTATTACCGAAAAATTAATCGGAGCTACTTAAGTTAGTCATTAACGTCTAACCAACGTTGGTTAATAACTAAAAAGGACCAAACTTATTAAGCCACTAACCAACGTCTAACCAACGTTGGCAAGTGTTTCATAACAAACTTGACCTATTCAGTTAGTCACCAACGTCTACCCCAACGTTGGTAGGTTACTCAAAATTTAACCATACCTATTTTAGTCAGCTGTCAACGTCTAACCAACGTTGGTAAGTTATTCAAAATATAACCATACCTATTTTAGTCAGTTGTCAACGTCTCATCAACGTTGGATAATGACTTGAAAACATATCAAACCTTATTAAGTCGTTTTCCAACGGCAAATCAACGTTGCTAAATCGTCCAGACTTAAGCAGTAGGTTTGCGAGGTCGGCGCAATATTTGGTTCGACGTCGTATTACAACTACAAAATTTAAGTTATTACTCGACTACTATTTGTAATAATTCTGACGTCGAAATTAGTGAAAAAGTAGTCGGTAGTTGGTAAAATGTTGCTTGGGTATGGAATAACACACTTGGTAAATGGCCGCGACGGCTTCACTGGCACATGCTTAATCTTTTGGCGAAATTTTGAATAACGGTGTTACATATTTCGTTGATATACCGTCTAATTTCGGCCTTCAATGCTTCGGTGGTCACGAGCTTGTTGGCATAAACCTGTGACTTCAGATAAACCCACAACCAAAAGTCCAAAAGGTGTTAAATCGCAAGAATGTGGCGGCCACTTCTGGTCACTAAAACCGAGAGATGACACGATCAGGAAAAGACTCGTGCAAGACCGTCAATATTTCACGGGCGGTATGGCAAGTGCCAACGTCCTGCTGAAACCACATGTCGTCGAGAGCAATATCTTCCAATTGAGGCACAAAAAACTGGATTGTCATAGCACGATAACGTTTGCCATTCACCGTTACTGCATTACTTGCCTCGACTTCGAAGAAAAACGGCCCAATGATTCCTCCAGACGACAATGCTCACCAAACAGTGACACGTTTTGGATGCATTGCTTGCTCATGAATCATTCGTGGATATTCACAGCCCCAAATGCGGCAGTTTTAACTATTAACGGAGCCATCGAGGTGAAAATGATTTTGTCCGCAAAATCAGCATTCACTTCTTGTTGTTCAAGGATCTAATTGGTGAACTCTCTTCGCTGTGCATGGTCTGTTGGCAGAAGTTGTTGAGTCAATTGGACTTTGTAGACATGGATATGCAAATCTTTAGTGAGAATACGCTGAAGAGTGGTTGTTGTAATGTCCAATTCTTGTGCACGATGACGAATCGACGTCCCTGGACTCTCGGTCACGCTCTAGCAAACTGCCGTGATGTTTTGTTCTAAACGACCTTTATGAGCTCGTGTCGTGTGCTTCACATCACTAACCGAACCACTACTTTTCTATTATTCTTTTGACAGTAGATGAATGAGGAAATTATTTCGACCGAAAATTGGACGCACTTTACGGATCGTTGCAATCAAACTTTCACCATTTTGATAATAATGTTTAACAATCAGGAAGTGTTGTTCTATCGTATAATACTCCATGTTTACTAACTCCCGCATGTCGTCTATCGACCTGGCACAATATAATCTTGTGACATCATAACAGCCAAACTGGCGCGCAATTCAAATCTTGCGCTCTTATTCAAACACCTTTTATCTAGTAAACAGTTAGTTATCAATCCAAAGGTACTTTTAACCACAAATGGCTTTTTTTGAGTAAAAAATGTTTAAAAATACCTTTCAGTTAATACCTAACTGCTTACAAGGTATTAGAAATTTTAACCATATGACTATCGTGACCACCTAGTAATCACTAATCACATATAATTCCATTTTTCAAGGTCATTTGTGTGGTTTGTGACTCCACAATAATCTGTAGAGCCTTATTTCTCTTTACCTAACACAAAATGTCAGGAAGTTTCTTCTCCTCTCTAGGCGGTTAAGAAATAAATAAAGGTAGAAAGCATTCTTATGATTATTTCAATACTTAATAATTATTTATGGAGACATGACCATATTAACTTATCACCTCCCTTAAGTTCATATTTTACAAAATATTTCAAGCATATTAATGCCCTTTAAAAAAGCCTTTGATTCTATTAAAAAAACCTCATACCATTCCTTCTAATGTCGGAGGGATATTTATTCAGAAATACCTCGTATATTATATTTGAATGAGTTTTGTCAGGGATTTTTGTCACAAAATTTCATTAGAGATAACTGGATATCTTCTTCTAGGAATTATACCAAAATACTTCTTACCAATACTATTTAAGTTTATAAACAGAATTTGTGTTTATTTATTTTTATTTTTGAAAATTGTCTGTACTTATTTACAACATGCTTTAATTTAAATTTGTTTAAATAAGGTTTAAAAAAACAGAAAAAAATTTAGTTTTCAGAAATTTGTTTAAACAGATTATTAGTTAAAACATTTTTTTCCATTATTTCGAAAAAATGCTTTAACTACTTTACAAAGTAATTTGGAGAGCTCTGATTATTATCTTGTTTTTCAGTGAACATAATAATTGACATAATCGTTTATAACAAGTTTTTTCGTGTCCCATAATAAATATTTATTAGAATCTCGCAGTATTAACATAACATCATTATACATAAATTTAAAATTCAAATAATTTTGAGTAAAGTCGGAATAATAAAATGTAGGATTTTTATTTCCATATCTCGAACAGCTTTTAAAAATATTTTTTAAACGAAATAAGAGTCGATTCAATTAAGAAAAATTTAAATGAAAAATTCATCAGCTTATGGGTTTGGAAGTTTGCCAATTAAAAGCTTCGTTCAGAATACTTTGTATGTCTTCGGGCGACAAGATTTTAGCATTTTTTCCCTGTTGAAATGTTGTAATTAAGTTACACTTTATCACGTTTTTTACTTTAAAAGTCTCATTTTTTATGCAATCAAAACTTTTCAAATAATTAATCTTTCAGTGCAGACGGAACTGTCAACACGTCATCCTTTTTAGGAAAATTTCAGTTTTATGAGTGAAACATTGATCCCTCCTTTATTAAATTCATGATATCGAACAGTTTTATTTTACTGACTTAATGCATATACAAAAAGTAAAACAATAATACTTTTAAGGATCCGAAGTTATAAATAAATTTAAAAATAATTTTTAACTAATTAATACTGAAAATAATTATAATTGCATTTAAATACTTTAGACTTCCCAAAATTTCAAATAAGAATTCTCTGATCGTCGACCAATCAGCAGTCAGCTAGTAGAATTGTACAAGTATTTCTCCGAGCATGATATAATTCCAAATTTTTAGTCTAGGTTTAGAAATGGGTATAGTACAACATCAACATTAATTAATATTATTGAAGACATACTCGATAAAAAGCAAGCTACTTCATTAGTGTTGCTAAATTTTTCCTTCGATATTTTAAATCATGAGTAGACTTAGGGAGTTTGAATGTCATCCCAGAGACGGATTTTTAAACCGAGTACTATATTCCGAAAAACGCGTGACACAATAGTTATAAATTAAACAGTAATTTTCGACACTGTACTTACACTTTAATTAAATAATTAATTACTTTTTATATGTAAAACCGATACTGATAAGCAGTCATCAACCGCCGAGAATTGTACTGGCACCGTAGTGTCGAGGGCGAATATCGTTTGGTCCTGTAAGCGACTATCTCCTTATTGACCTTCTATTTAGTTTACTTCCTAGCTCTATACAGTTTTTAAGTTGTTCAATTCGAAAACACTAGCTAGCTATTTGTGTTGTGTACGTCAAGTATAAGACGTTCTTTATTTATTCGATGTTTTCTGTTTAGTGTAGTGCGTTAGTGGACGAAAAAATGGCGTGAAAGTCCGTGTCTTCAGAAAGAGTGATGTTTTATGTGTTGTTAGACATATAAAGTGGGCGTTAAAATCCCATATGTAATATCCAGTCTAATCATTGGTAAATCCACTGTGACGAAATGCGTGTCGTCGGAAAAACATCAAACTTTGATTGGCTTCCACCAATTGGATATGATGTTGGGGATACGGAGCATTGATGATGGTTAGAAGATGGGCGAAAGAAGAAACGAAATTGTTGAATGATGTCGGGCGCCCTTCGTTGTTTAAAACAAGAAAATTTGAGAGGTATAATAAAATAATTTAATTAAGTTTGTAATCCTGACAAATTGATAAAAGTTGTGTAGGAGGCTTGGTGCGAATAGGAGAATGCTAGAATGGCTAGAGATGTGTGGCAGCAAAATTTGAGATATTAGCAACTGCAAAGAAACCGGAGTAGACCGCGTCTCGTGTGAGCGGTGCCGCAGGCACGTAGAGAGGCCGGTAATGGGTCTATTAGATGTAAAGAAACGGCAATGACTAAATGTCGGACAATTTGGCGATGAGAGGCGAGAAAGCTCTAATGCTTTGAAGAGTCACAGAGGAAAATTTAAAACTACCATGAAAATCGGATGCATATACAAAAAGTAAAACAATAATACTTTTAAGAAACTGAAGTTATAAATAAATTTGAAAATAATTTTTAACTAATTAATACCGAAAATTGTTATAATTGCATTTAAATACTTTATACTTCCCAAAATTTCAAATCCATAAGAATTCTCTGTCGACCAATCAGCAGTCAGTTAGTAGAATTGTACAAATATTTCTCCGAGCATGATATAATTCCAAATTTTTAGTCTGGGTTTAGAAATGGGTATAGTACAACATCAGCATTAATTAATATTATTGAAGAAATACTCGATAAAAAGCAAGCTACTTCATTAGTGTTGCTAAATTTTTCCTTCGATATTTTAAATCATGAGTAGACTTAAGGAGTTTGAATGTCATCCCAGAGACGGATTTTTAAACCTAGTACTATATTCGAAAAAACGATACGATTTGTTGAATAATGTCGGGCGCCCCTCGTTGTTTAAAACAAGAAAATTTGGGAGGTATAATAAAATAATTTAATTAAGTTTGTAATCCTGGCAAACTGATAAAAGTTGTGCAGGAGGCTTGGTGTGAATGGGAGAATACTAGAGTGGCTAGAGATGTGTGACAGCAAGATTTTAGATATTAGCAACTGCAAAGAAATCGGAGGAGACCGCCTCTCGTGTGAGCGATGGCGCAGCCTCGTAGAGAAGCCGGTAATGGGTCTATTAGATGTAAATAAACGGGAATGACTGAATGTCGGACAGTTTGGCGATGAGAGGCGAGAAATCTCTAATGCTTTGAAAAGTCACAGAGAAAAATTTAAAACTACCATGAAAATCGGAAAATCGGCTTCATCGTAACTCTCGAGCCAACTAAGGATCAGTGTTTTATGTAAATATACATAGGTTAGACGTTAGACGTGGTCTGAACACCGGTAGAGCGCTTGAAATGTTTTATTGAATTATTCATGTTTTTAGAAATTACCACGAAGTGGTGTGATGCTTGAGCTGACGGAACATGCCGTAAGAACGGTATATCACTTAATAATTCCTTCATTAAAATCTTACCTGATCGGTCACACTCAAAGGCTTGTGGAAAATTGTTTTTCAAGTACCAAAATTATTAGTTTCGAAGTGACCCAAGGCTCTTTGTTAGGACCACTTTTGTTCTTAATTTACTCAACTGACATATTAGATTTCTGGTAAGTGTTAAATTATTTAATAAATCGTCAACAGTACTTTTTTTATTTAAAACGAATTCTATTAATACACTTTATTCTAGTATTAGCTAAGTCGAGGTAGTTGTTATAATAGATTCTAGATTAATTTGTGTTTTAATATGTTGATTAATTTTACCTAACATTTGTATTATTAGCATCAATACGCATAACATAAAGACCTAGGGAATTTCAAATATTGTATCAACGATTAAAAGTATTAAAATGTTTTGCTGTATTCCTAAACAATATTTCTTTAACTATGTATAAAAGCAAACATCATTACAATACCGCGTAATTCCTTTATTTTTCCAAACTGATGCTTTTAGCGTATTTGATGATATAGATGGCGGTACTTGGTCGATAAGTTAAAAAGTGGTGGTGTAATCTGTTAAAACAAAATGCAATACCTCATATCTCCACTACAACATGGCGGCAACTTGTAATTTTGAGTTAAATTAAAGATATGGAGATACGTGTTACAGAACGACAATTTATTCCATAAATAGATTTTTCTTAATTTTTCTAATTACTGTTACTAGTACCTGTAGTTAATTGCTCGTTGCTTATTTAATGTTTAATAATATAGTAATTATTAAATAAATTTATATATAAAATTCAATATCCATTATCTCCTACGTTTGGAAATATCTTTTGTGCAGTACCACTTACCTCCTCTAAAAATTTAAAAAAAATGTTGTTATGTGGGTATTTAAATATTCCTATTTATTAAATCGATAAATCAAATTCTAATAATAATGTAAATTTATTCAATTGTGTCCAGGAAGAGGACCTATTTGAAATTTATTATAACTGATTATAATTAAAATTTTCAAAATTACTTTTAATTTTAAGAATTCATTTTATGTTAAAGAATATAATTTTATTACACTTCTTAGGGCCGTGTAATTCGGCCCTTTAATAATTGAAAATGCGAATGACCCCTATCGCTACCAAAGTGACAGGACAATTGAAAGCTTGCAGTCTTGTAGACCTGCATGTAATACCGTTTGGGCTCCGTTCCATCTCGGCTAGCTGTGTGGATCGTGAGTAAGTTCGTCATATATTGGTATATGTCTGTAGAGTCTTGCCGAAATATGTATATTAATTAACTTTCGATAGGGTTTGAATATCAGTTTTACCAAAGAATCTTCCAAAAAACATATTGTAAAAACATTTTTCTTTTGTAATTTTTGGAGAATGTTATCAAGTCACAACGAATGAGGCCAGTTCACTTTAAATTCTGACCCTAATACACGGTTAGAATTTCAAATTGTTCGTAGAAAGTTCGACAATCGCCATTACTTTGTATCAATGGCAAAAACTTTTAAATAATAATAAATTATGATTTGCAGTTGTTGAAAACAAAAGTAGTAAAATACTGAATTATTTATCCTTGCAATCACAACTTCTTTTTTTAGTTATGCAGAATGTACAATAATCTTTGACTAATATGAATGAAATATATAACTTTTAAAATCTCAGCCTCATTTATTCTAAATTCAGATTAAAGACATTATTTATGAAAGCATGTATTACATCTTTTTCTAGGTTTGTTTGTTACAGACTTGTTTTTCATGGAAGTAACAAATTGCGTACAGATTACAGTTAATTTATGTATTTGTATAAAATTCAGATAAAAACATACAATGCATTTTCTATATATGTATATATATTCTAAATGTTATGCAATTTTGTTTTTACGGAAAGTTAAATAATAGAAATTTTAATGAAAATTTGTTTTCATTTCATATAAAAAAATTTAAATTAACAATGAAGTGTTTGAAATAAATAAATATTGAGTATTCCAAATAAAAGAATGTCATTATGTACAATCTATATATATCAGTATCAACAAACGTTGCTGAATATGAGGTATTTTTAGACGCATTTTTCGATTTTCTCTTTGTTTATTTATGTATTGTATTTTGAAATAAAAAAAATATGCTATAAATTTCATTTGATTCTTTTGTATCCAGAGAAGATGCAAATGAACTATTTATATCTTCATGCCAACGGTTGTCTTCATTATATTAATATATGAACTTGTTTTTTTTTTTTTTTTTTTTTTTTTTTTTTATTTAACTGCTTATTTACAATCTACTTACAATACTGAAGTAATAAGTAAATGTTATGATCATGAATGACAGGGGAAGAGAGATCGTCCAATGACCATTCTCTTGTAAGTACCACTTCCGGTTTATATTTGACAGGAGCTAATTAATCTCATTAAACGGCTGGTAGGTCTGTGGGCCATTGTCTTCTGAGCCTCCGTGTTACGTTTGGTGGGTTTTTCATTTCTACAACCAGGTTATTTTCATGCCCTTCTAAAGTTTCTATATAGTGGGTTGTAAGTCTCTTGATCTCATCAGTGACAAATGGTATTTGCAGGTCATTATGTATGGTGTGGTTAGATACGTACCAGGGTGCATTGATTATGGAGCGTAGAATTTTGGATTGTATTCTTTGTATAATTTTTGTATTGGATGGTTTTGTGCATCCCCACAGTTGAATGCCATACGTCCAAATGGGCTTTATTATGCATTTGTATAAGAGAATCTTGTTTTCTAGCGACAATTTGGATTTTCGTCCCAATAACCATGACATTTGTCTAAATTTTAAGTTTAGTTGTTGGCGTTTCATTTTAATATGTTTTTGCCAAGTGAGTTTTTGGTCTAAGTGTAGCCCTAGGTACTTCACTTCAGTTTGAACTGGAATTTGGGTATTGTTCAATAATACTGGTGGACATGTTGTGCGTCTTGTGGTAAATGTTACTTGTACAGATTTAGTTTCATTGATATTTATTTTCCATTTGCTAAACCAGGTTTGCAGGATATTTAGGTGGTGTTGTAGTTGCTGTGATGCCACTATTGGGTCGTTATTTATTGATAACACCGCTGTATCATCCGCGAATGTTGCGATGGTTGTGTCATTTGTAGTTGGTGCATCTGCGGTATAAATTAGGAACAATAGCGGAGCCAATACGCCCCCCTGAGGTACTCCTGAGTTTACTTGATGGTAACTGGAGTATGCGGAGTTATACTTAATCTGGAAGTACCTCTCAGACATGTATGATTTAAGTAGTAGGTAGTACGGGCTTGGAAAAATGCTTTTGATTTTATATAAGAGTCCGATGTGCCAGACTTTATCAAATGCCTGTGCAACGTCTAGAAATACTGATGTACATAACGTTTTTTCTTCAAGGCTTTTATTAATTTGGTTGACTATTCTGTGTGTTTGTTGTGTGGTTGAATGATGTTCTCTAAAACCAAACTGGTAGTCAGGAATTATGGTTGATAGTTCTAAGTCGATTTTAATTCTACCCATTAGCAGTTTTTCAAACATTTTTGATGGGGTAGGAAGTAGACTAATCGGGCGATGCGATGTAATTTCATTTACTGGTTTGCCTGGTTTGGGTACCATTATAATTTGCGCGAATTTCCATGTTACCGGGTAATAAGATAGCCTGAGTATGCTGTTGTACAGTGTTGTTAGGAGGACTATTGCTTTCCTTGGCAAATGTTTTAATATTTTGCCTGTTATAAGGTCATGTCCAGGTGCTTTGTGCGGATTTAGGATTTTAATTTCTTGCATTATTTCTCTTGGTGTGAATGCTCTGATTGGTAGTGACATTTGACATGGCTTATCTAAGTAGTCCTCAATCTGCCTGTCGTCGTGATTAATATTCGGCCCCAGTGGGGTAAAAACTTGAGCAAGATGTTCAGCGAAGGTGTTTGCCTTTTCTGGGTCACTTCTGGCCCAACTTCCGTCAGGTTTTCTAATAGGTGATATTGTAATTTGAGGTCGTTTGAACTTTTTTGTTGCCCTCCAGATCGTGTGGTCATCCTTAGCAAGTGTGGTGATATAATGTTCAAATGAAGCGTTTCTTGCTTCCGCTAGTGTGTTATGTAATTTTCGTTTTAACCTGTTATATATGAGTTTATCTTCATTGTTTCGGGACCTCTGCCATATTCTTCGAGCTCTACGTTTTTCGTTTACTAGTTCCCTTATATAAAGGGGAATATTATAGCACTTCTTTGCATTTTCTTGTGGTGTAGGAGTCGAGTGCCAAGCAGCCTTTTGTATTAGGGTCGTAAAATACTGGGTTGCTTGATCTAGTTCGTCAGCTTCCTTAATTCGTAAATTTGGATTTATGTGATCTTCAATGTATCTTTGAAATTTGTCCCAGTTTGTTGCATTTGTGGTGAGTGTTGGTCTGGGTTCTTTATTGATGGTATACGTACTTATGGTTGCAATCAATGGAGTGTGATCCGATGATAATTCGTAATTCGATTCAATCTGGAGGTGGTTTGTTGCTATCCCTTTATGTAGAAAGAAGTCTAAAAGATCAGGTAACTTATTGAGATCGGACGGCCAATATGTTGGTTCACCAGTTGACAGGTAGCGACAGTTTAATACGTTTACTGCTTTTAAAAGATTTCTACCTTTCGGTGTCACTAGTCTTGCTCCCCAGACCGTGTTCTTAGCGTTCCAGTCTCCGCCTATGAAGAACTTGGATCCCAGAGTTTCTAGGAATTCTATATATTCCTCTACTGTTATAGCGTGTCTTGGGGGACAGTAAATTGCTGAAATTGTTAAGGGCCATGGGTTAGCGTCTACCTTAATATTAGCTGACTGAATTTTGTTCGTCTGATAGTGAATTAGTTCGTGATGTGATATTGAGTTTCGGATTATGACGGCTGCACCTCCATGAGCAGTGTCGTCTGGGTGGATTATGTGGTAAACTTTATAACAGGGTATTTTGAACATTGTTCTTGAAGTGAAATGTGTTTCGGATATTAGGGCAATGTCTATCTTGTGCAAGTGGAGAAAATTCTCAAGTTCAAGTTTATGGTTCAGAAGCCCATTGGCATTCCAAAGGACAATTCTTAGTGAATTCGCCATTAGGGAGTTACTTTACTTATAACTGCACTCAACATGTTTAATATCATGCTGTTTTGATTAATTAGCTGGGTGAACATAGCTTTAAACTCGTTTAGGAAGATTGAGAGTTGATCTACTATGTTTGTTGAGTTCTGATTTCCAGAGAGCACTTGTGCATACGAATTCTGAGGATGAGGTATGGTCTGGGTAGGTTGTTGGTTAAGGTTTATCGCAGGGAATTGGTTATTGTCATTAATGTTTATGTTTGGATAAGTATTGTGGTTTGGTTTGTGTGCTGGCTTGCTTCTTATTCGTTGGAGATTTTTGTAAATGTCGCATCCCTTGTAGTTTGCAGGGTGGTTACCTTGGCATAGTGCACATTTGGCAGGCGTATTTGTAGGTTTTTTACACATTGTTGTGTTGTGATCACCTCCACATCTTACACATGCATAGGGTTTTGCACAATAAGTTTTAGTGTGTCCATATAATTGACAGCGGGTGCACTGGACTATAGTGTTTTTCTTTCTTGGAGCTTCAACTGTTACTATGGTGTTACATATATTTTTGATATCATATATGTTTTTGTTGTTATCTTTAGGTTCTAAATCTACGAAGAATAGTGGGAGGGGTTCTTTTGTTACGCGGTGCCTAATATTTATTATATTTCGAACTATGTGTTCTTTCTGTTCTAATTCTTCTTTTATGTTATCTACTGGTATTGAGTAATGTAGATGTCGGATGACTACCCTATATGATCTTTCCTGTCTAATCTGGTACGTATGGTGTACTATTTTATCTTCTTTTAATTGCCTAATTAGTTTTCGGTATGAATCTGGCGTATGGACGTTGATTTTTATCGTATTGTTAGATTGTGTTTTACATATGTATTGTTCTTGCTCGATAGTATCAGTTATGTATTCGACCATTTGTCTAAAATTTGTTACTCCGTAAATAAATATTGGTGGTGGTTTAATTTCTTTTGGTTGGGCTTTTCTAGCGTTGATTTTTGGGTTGTTAGTTTCATTTGTTGCCACGTCTTCATCAGGGAGGTTTGAAAGCTGTTCATACCTATTTTGAGTACCAATGGAGAACGGATCTGATTCAGCTCTTATCTCTGGTGATAACGTACAAAGTTTCCTTTTCTTGACCGTTTGCCACGTGTATTTGCCTGTTTCAGGTTCTTTTTCTTCTTCAGTGACTTTTTCAGTTTCTTTGTCTGATATGGCTTTGTTAGTTACTTTTCTGCTTTTAAACTGTTTGGTTTGTTGATAGTTCGACGAATGCGCCTCAGCGGGTGTTTGCTGCATTGTATTTGGTAGTTGATATGTGGGTTGATTCAGCATGTTAGAGTCTGGTCCGGGCCCGTTCCCGGTTGGGAACATTTTGTCATGAGACACAGATTATAAATTTGCTAGTATGTACAGTTGGGTCACACCCGAGGAATTTACTGATAAAAACGCGATAACGATTATAAATAGTGTATGTATACACTTTTGGATATGTTTCTAAGGGCTAATGCGGGATAATTTGTGGCTGCAAATACTCACACACAATGTGACGAGTACTATATCACTTCTATTATCACTTTCGAATTTTAAAATAAACGACAAATTGCAGTTTTTGCTATGTTGGCACAGATGCTAGTGAATATAGTGCGTCTCATCTGCACACCCAAATTCTAATATATATGAACTTGTGTAATACTAAAATGAATTAGCACTGAAAATATGCATATTTCTGTTATAATGGTATATGTAGAGATGTTTTAAAGTTGTAAATAAAGAGATAATAAGATGATTTCAAAAGTTTCATTCGACAGTGGAAATATTTAAATTGTACTAAAACTATGTTACTCATTATAGTTACACAAAATTCGAATTCCATTTTATACCTTACATATTAAACTGAAGGCCTGTAGCTAGAACTAAATTTTAGTGGGTTCTCTGGGAATTTCAGGGGGTTAAAAAATCTGTTCATCAAAAACTGGAATATAGCCTTTATAACGTTTATTATAACATATTATCTGCATATTATAAGGAATCAACAAAAGCAAAGATTATAAAATATGAAAAATTAACAAGGATCCATAAAATATAGTATGAATTAATATTAATATTAATCAATAATTTTGCAATCTCCTGCTGCGCCTGCTGTTACGTTTTATGAAAACTACATCTATGTTAATCTTGGTTTCTTCTCAAACGTAAGAAGAATCAGGTTTATCATTCTTTGATGGCACATGCTTATTTTTTTGGGGGCGATTTATTTGGATCAGCGTTGAAAAGGTGGATTCGCACATTGCAGTGTTGTAAGCAAATCTCCTGGCTGTAGCCAAGAGAATATAAATATACTCAAATACCAATCGCTGATTATATATTTCTTCAAATACTATCAGTCGACTTTCTTCCTCACTCTTATCGTTAATAACTTTTACTACACTTTTTCTTTTGTTTTCTATAAATTACTTGATAACTTTTTTCTCTTACTAATGAAAATTTTATTCTTAATGATACCAAATATTTCATTTTATTCAAATATATTTCATCTTCAATCATGGAAATGACTTCCAACAATTCGGCGTTATCACTAAACCGTAGGTTCATTTCGTTTAAAATAGTGTCAATAACCTGATTAAATATTATTTTGAAATGGTAAATGGGTACCGAGTAGATCTTTCCCCCGTACGATTGATTACAATATCATCTTGCAGTTTTCTCGATGTTTTTCTTTTGCGAATTGGCAAGGAAATAGTTGCATTGTCGTATTTAACCACTAATTTGGCAAGAGTTGATTTAGCTAACCGGCTGTACAAAAACAGGTATATTTGATTGGTTTATGTCTATTACGACCCATGTATGCCAAAAATATTGAAAAATTCAAGACGCCAACAAAAATTACGAGTTGTATCTTATAGGACACACTGCTAAATAATAGAAGATCTATTGCTAATATATTTTGTATCGTATATGATACATTGCCAATAAATTAATAAAGAAAACTCATTATATTTTAAATGTTTATATTTGTAATGAATAAGAAAAATACATTTAAAATGGGGTACAAAACATACAGTCAAAAAAACATTGCCTAATTATTGTTATGAAAGGTGTAAAAGCAGTTGCAGATTTTTACCAAGCACAGTCTTGCATCGCATTTGGTACAAATCTAATGAGTTTCTCCAGACGTACACAATCGGCATCGAACTTCTGTAGAATATATTGGAAAATGATTCACTTTATCAAAACATACACAGGTGGGAGCACCATTTATAACTTCAGCGGAATTTCAAAGATTGAGCGACTGAATATCTAAATTCTTTCAAAAATAGTTCTGTGTCTTCAGCCAATACTTTTCTGTCCCGTCGATACAGCAACCAAGCGTTATTTAGACATATATCTATCATTTGTGAAAATATTGATAGATACCAACGACGTGTCTATAATGCAATTCTGTATAAAAAAACGAGCATGTCCAGAAGATCCACTCCTCCCATGTGAGCGTTATATTGTTTTACTGTATTTGGACAGGGAACATTAACTTTGGCTTTTTGTGATTCTTCATATCTTTTAACAGTAGTATCTGATTCAGCAGAAGCAAATGTACTGACTAATGACAGGTTTTTTTATTATACCACTTCACGCATGTAATTTTATTTCCATTGTCACTTCTGTGGCCGAACGAGCCCCGGCTTTTTTTTTAACACTTTATCTTCTTCCAAATTACAGTATTGTAACCTGTTACTTCTTATAGTACCCAAAGCCAATATTCCATATCGATTTCGTAAAGTAGATAATAAATCGAAGGAAGAATGAAAATTGTCAAAATAGACATGCAAACACGCTGTTTTATCGACTTACAAAGACCAATTACAACCTTAGCATCCAATCTCATATCCATCTCTTCATTTGAAAAGTTCAGGTGTTGTATAAATGTGTTTTCTCCGCTGTAAATGATAAAATCGTAAACAAATCCAGAAATACCCGGTCTCACAAATATTTTGCATCCCCATTCTTTTGGCTTGGACTTTATATATTGACGTTTTGATCCTGCTTTTTTCCCTTTGTATGGGACCATCATTTCGTCAATGTTTTGCCGTCTTTCATTTTCAATTTGCATACAGTTTCGTCTTATAATATCAAGAACAGGGCTTATTTTGAAATAAGGATCGTCGTTCTGATTTCTGTTATTGACAAAATGAATGTACCGTCTGATTTGATGGTACCGTTTCAAAGGCATTACATCTGCAATATTATTGTATCTAAATTCTTTGCTCCAATAATCTAAATATGATGGTGTATCTTCTATACCCATCAAAATATGTATGGTTACGAAATCGTGAACCTCGTTTTCAACAATATTTATAGATTTTCCTGTTTCTTAACAAGAATATAAACTAGTATTCTCCGTAATAAGCTGAATAAGATCAGAAGAGAAAAATATCTTGAAATATTGCAGAGGTGATTGTACTTCATTTCGTATTGAAAAGTTGCTATCAGGTATATCTACTGGATACACAAATTCTTTGTTGGACCATGTATATGTTATATTGGAATTTTTCACACGCCTCTTATTGGTTTTTTTTAGTTTTTTTTTTTTTCAGAATGATCCTTCTTCTTTTGACTTTGTTCCGCTTCCTTAGTTTCCTGGCGTTTTTTCTTTGAATGAGATCTTGTTTTCAATGGGGTTTAAACATATGATTGTATTGGGGTTATATTGCCATCTGAAATGTTTTTGATAGTTGTAGTTCTTGTAGTTCAATATTCGGTTCTTCGCCCTATTCTAAAAAGATGTTGGTACCTGAACTGTTCAAAATAATCTCACCAAATTGTTCTGCAATTGAGCTAGAAAGTGAGGGGGGACTTCAGATGAGTCTGAATATCTATTCTGATCATTTATATCAAATATTTTTTTCTTCATCATCGTCACTTGACTCGTCAATATCTGATGTGGGAGGGGGAAGAAGGGTCATAGTTTTATCTCTACGAGTTAGAAACATTTTGTTTATTTTTTTTTCTGAAATAAAAAATAAATGTTTGTTGTTTTTATCGTAGATTTTAGTTTTTTTGTAAAATTAAAAAGAATATCTTTTTTCTAAATTCGGATATCAAAGTAATGTAGCCAAAAATATACAAAACAAACTTGATACACCTTGAAAACTTGGTATTATCGATAATAGGATGCATAACACACGTGATCCATCTTCTTATCAATTTCGTAATGTGGATAATAAGATACATAATATAAAAATGCTATTTCTTATTGCAAAATATCACAAAATTTTTTCTGGCATATAATACAACATATATCAAACATCTAAAAACAACGCCTAGTACTATTTTACATTAATATCTGAACAATATGTATAAAAAAACTAATAAAACTTACCTTATGACACATTCAGGTATTGCACATAGACGCTAAATAATCATAGAGTAGTTTCAACAAATTTGTATAGATGGCTGAGCTATTAGTAAAACTGTATAATGTGTATATTTGACCAGTAAACTGGATGGCTCACCTTGATTTGGCCATTAACCATAAATAATTTGTTTCTAAATATATCGTATCCTATAAGATACGCTATCAAATTAAGGGTTTTAATAATAAACTCAGTATTTAACATTTCCATTATTTCGTCAAATTTAGTGCCTGTTCTCATTTCTTTTAGAGAATTTATAGTAGCATTTATTTGTAATCTCAAATGATTCTGTCAAATTGCATTCACGTGCCTGGAGGGCTTTGTTCGCAGACTCTATAAGGTACCTTGTGTGGGGGAGGGCTACACATTTAGAGACAATGGATACACATCCAATGTCCGAGTATGCTAAGATTAATTTCTGATTTAGAAAAAAATCTTAGGTCCTCGGCCGGGGATCGAACCAGGGACTCCAGGGTGACACGTAAGTGTCTTTACCACGACGCCACGAACAAAGTGTTTTTGATTGTGTTTTTTGTTGATGTCGCGGTATACTTTCCGAACAGTGGGTCGAGTTGAGAACTTTCTCGGCATCAGCTGAGTAGCCTAATTTGTCATTAGCATTCGGTTGGGAACACTTCTACGGAACCCCTATTTGCTTCTAGGCTAGGGTAATTTGTCTTTAGAAATTATAGTTGTTATTTTGGTTACATGATTAAGCTAAGTGATTTTGTGTTAGCGGCATATTTCAGCAGCTTCTGTAGCCTAATTTATAAACTATAGCGAGAACTATACTTAATAATATTTATCATAACTACTTCATTAATTACTCACTTACTTTATTACGTAACTTTTTATTAATATTTATTAATAATAATTTAAATATGAATACGAACAGAGTTAAAAAATATCATTAGTGTTCGTTTAGACTGTAAAACAAATGATGTAAAAAAGACTTAAATTTTTTATTAAATAGGTTGGCCAAAGAAATACTTAAATACTGAACTTGACGTAATGGTTAATAATTATACCGAATGTAAATAAAACCAGACTCACCCCCTCCATTTTCATTGTTTATCGAAATAAATTGATGAAATTTTAATGTGTTGTTATGCACACAAAATTACATTAGGAGACAGTATTTCCAATTTTTATGCATTTCCGGTTTAGCCGGAAATTATCCCAACTTTCTTATGTTAAATGGAACACCCTGTACATTTTTACATTTTTGAAATCTATGGTGAATTTTGAATATAACGGTATACATTTTTCCTTGATTTTTTTATTTATTTCCAAGTTTATTTCTTTTTTTAACGAAAATTTTAATTTATGATTTAGAGTGCTCTAATTTACAAAATGATAAATAATCTGTTACATAGGAGTCTTCAAAAGTGACAAAATGGGTTTTTCTAAAAAAATGCGTATCTGTCAAATCTTAAAATGTTGGCTCATCACGATATTTAGACAATAAATCTTTTATGATTACAGTGACACCTATAACTTCGCCATTCCATAAGAATTCACAGCAGAAAATGATTCCAAGTAAATATGTATTATATTGTAATTCACAAAACCCGATACACAAAGTAATGTACTGTGAAAACAATTATCTCAAATAAAGTTATTTGTTTAAAATAAATGTCAGAATAGTTATTAAGTAAACAATTGCACTAGAGTTACAGTAAACGCAATTTAAGTGTACTAGTCATGACAGGTATTTTAAACAAACAATTATATTTGAGATAATTGTTTTCACAGCACACTATTTTGTGTTTGTCTACGATTATTAAATAATGTACTCATTATGTATGTACTTCCTTAAGGATAAAGCTATCCATTATTCCCGGCAGTGAATAATGATTTTATTATTCACTGCAGTGAACAGTGACAGTTATGACAAGTCATAGCTACTTGGATTTTTAATTCATTGTATGATAGGTACGCAGTGTGCAAAACTAAGTAGGGCAGCACTTATTACTGTACCTATAAGGGTGGCCACGCACCGGCCGCAACTTTTTTGTAGCGCAACGTTTCGCAACATTGCGCAACGTTGCACGCTCCAAATTTGCTTTGGAATCAGATGGAACGGGCGCGCACCGCGTGCAACGGTGCCATGCAACGTTTCGCATCGTCTCGCAACAAGAGGGCGATGTTGCGCTGCCGAAGAGGAGTCGTCAGTTTTTTCGCAACATTCGTGGGGTAAAGTACATTTTTAAAAACAAGTGTTATTATAAATGGAGAAAAAAGAACTCATTCGGCAATAGTTGTAAAATTTTTCGGGATCTGTTCTTAACTCACGAATGAAATCAGGGATATTCCTTTTTTGGTTAATCGGGTGAACCCAAAATCTATTTTTCTTTTGTTCATCCAATAGCTCTAAAAATTGCCACAATAAAATAGTCGTCTCTGTTTGCCTATCCATTTTGTCTGTTCAAAATCTGGGATGAGTTTGGGGGAGCGTCAAAATCTGACCAAATAAAAGCGTGTTAAAAATACTTGTCATTGGACGATGCTTATAAATAAACTGAATTTATTACCTGTTGCGACCCAAATGTTGCATGTAGAAAATAGATCGACTTTATTGCATTATTTCGTTGCGCAACAAAAAAAGTTGCGAAACGTTGCGCTACAAAAAGTTGCGGCCGGTGCGTATACAACCTCAAGCCCCCCATACACCTGCGAACAAATTGCGCAAACTAACGTTGCACAACAGATTGTTGTGCGAACAAGGTCACCCATACACTGCGCAATTTTATACAAACTTCAGTTGCTTTTGTCGTATACCTACGGAAACATGCCGTCTGACGATGCAGCCTGTTTAGCTATAATAATTGCTGTTGCGTCGGATGCTGGTGTTAAAAAAAGAAAAAGGAAGCAGAGAGTATGGATGAAAGAGTGGTTGAAGAAAAGATCTCGTTTTAACCACGCAAATCTCCTCAAAGAACTTCAGTTGAGTTCACTAAGCCCAAACACGATGCAATAGTTGCGCAACGCCACTCGTTGTGCAATTAATTTCAACCAAGTTTGAATTTCTGCAACTAGTTGCGCAGCACGTCAAACAACACCATACATTATACAATTGTTTGCACAACAGCCTCTGTTGCGCAATTTGTTCGCAGGTGTATGGAGGGCTTAAGAGTTAAAAAGCGAGATAAGAAGAAATGAGTTTTAAAAGAAGGCCTTTAACTGGGAGACGGAGGATAAATGATGGTTGAATACGATCAACAATTAGTAAATTATCTACGTGGAAAAGCAGATACATTTATATTACATATATATTACACCACTACTGTCACTGTCCTACTTACTTTTGCACAGCTGTGTACAGTGTTTCATATTTGTCCTAGGAAAAAAATGAAACATATTTGTATTTGTACAAAAATATGCTCTTTCTCCAGGACGTGTTGCAATATACAGTGAGCACGTAAAGGTTGGAATAAATTCCGTAAAATCGTTACAAAGCAAGTGACAAAAATTCGCTCAGACACGTCGATTTTTAAATTCATTTCTTAATTTGTTTATTTAAAAAATAATTTTTTACATACTTTTTTTAAAAAGTTATGACGTCATCGGCAATTTTTTTAAATGGCAACCTCCATTTTTTAAAATTTCATTTGAAAGAGCACATTTTTCTGCATACAGTACGTTAAATTCTAAGGCATGTTGCATGATGAAATTATCGAGAAAAAAACAATTTAACATTAATAGCACACACGTGTTTTACTTATGGTCGAACCCTGGTAGAGGAACTGTTTTACGACTTACACTTTTTTCACGTTTACGCTTTTTTTCATTTACGTAGAAACGCGGACCTGGCTGTCACGTTGGTTCACATTTACTCACATTCAGTTGTCACATTATTTAAAGTTTTAATAATGGAACGTTTAAGTGAGAGACAGCGAATTGAGATTTTGGTGATGATTGGTTGTAGAGAGATGTCCCGAACACAAACTCGGGTTACTGAATTATTTAACGGTAAATACCATGATCAACCGATTACACAATCAACTGTTAGCAAAATAGAAAATAAGTTCCAAGAGTGTGGTCATGTAAGAGATAATTATACGAGAGGTCGTCCTGCAATTTCAGAAAATAAACAGTTAGATGTTTTACTGACAATGGAGGACAATCCATACAAACCAAATCGCGAAGTCGCAGCAGAGCAGTCAATTAGTCAGTCGACTGTTTTAAAATATTTGAAAAAGAATAAATGGCACTCATATAAAGTAACTTTAGTTCACGAGCTTAACGAAGATGATTTCGACCGCAGAGTATAGTTTTGCGAAACCATGATGGAACGATGTAATACCAATCCACATTTCTTAAGTCGAGTACTTTTCTCTGATGAGGCCACCTTCTGCTTAAATGGCGCTGTAAATAGGCAAGATTGTCGATATTGGTCACATGAAAATCCACACTGGATGATGGAGGTACATACCCAGTTTCCACAGAAAGTAAACGTGTGGGCTGGAATTGTTGGGACTACAATTTTGGGTCCATTTTTTATTGACGGGTCATTAAATGGTGTAAAATGTTTGGAGTTGCTCCAACAAAACATAATACCGGGACTTGCCGCACTGTACCCAAATGACGAAAACCCTAATGTACCGGAGAATTCCATATGGTTTCAACAAGATGGCGCACCACCGCATTATTCGGTAATAGTGCGTAATTATTTAAGCGAAATTTTCCCAGACAGATGGATTGGTAGACGCGGTTCATTAGAATGGTCAGCTAGATCTCCGGACCTAACTCCATTGGATTATTTTTTATGGGGTTACCTTAAATCCAAAGTGTATTTTAATAGACCGAATAACATTGAGGACTTAAGAGACAGAATTAAGTACGAATGTGGAAGAATTGGACCCGAAACAATTACTAACGTTTTGCGAGAATTTGAATTTCGTCTTGGGCATTGGCAAGAAGTAAATGGTACGTAATTTGAACATTTAATTTAATTATTTTTTGCTGGATTTTTTATTTCTTGTATTTCTGTTTTATTAAACTGTTAAAAGTAGTTAAGATTTTTTTTCGATAATTTCGTCGTGCAACATGCCTTAGAATTTAGCGTACTGTATGCAGAAAAATGTGCTCTTTCAAATAAAATTTTTAAAAATGGGGGTTGCCATTTAAAAAAATTGCCGATGACGTCATAACTTTTTAAAAAAAGTGTGTAAAAACAATTTTTTTAAATAAACAAATTAAGAAATGAATTTAAAAATCGACGTGTCTGAGCAAATTTTTGTCACTTGCTTTGTAACGATTTTACGGAATTTATTCCAACCTTTACGTGCTCACTGTATAATGTAAGTATTGTTATACGCTTGAAGAAAAAAGTACTTTTCAGCTCATTGTCCTGTATCTAAAATTTTTCTGTCGGTATCATTACCATTTTTTCTAAATCCTGTAACTAATTTTTTAAAAAAATTACTCTGCTAAACTTTGATTTCACCATTTAGATTATTAGAATATCACGTTTATTATTATTGATTTGGATATCTCAATAAACATGTATAAGGTAACCGTTCTAAATATTATTTGATTTTACGGTTAATGGCCAGAAAAATTATGGCTGGTAAAATGGAAATTAAAGCCGTAATTTAAATAAAAAATGTATTGTTTTCTAACAGAAGTATGACAGGAATAAATTGGAAATAATCATATATCAACAATTGATTGGGCCGATTTTATTTGGCTTACATTTTTTAATAAATTAAATGACATAGGCTTAGTTTCATTTACAATCATGCAAAATAAATCGGAAAATGGTCGTAAGGTAATTTTTTAAATTTTATATTTTATTACTTGCTTTTATGTATAGCGACAGAAACATTATTTAAAACTTCCATACTTTTTATATTTAACAAAAACAAGTACCTGTTTTTTATATGTGTAGTAGGAAAAATCGCTTTAGTGACGGGACGTGCAGGTAAGACGCTTCCGTCATTTACACCACTTACATGAAAGAGAGAAAGATGCTTGTTGTTTTTGTTAACACGCGACCGAGGCGGAATTTCACTTATATTCTGTGATACTTCAGGTCCGCATTTAGTTTTGTTACCGATTTGTTTAGCAGTGCGTTGTAGGAGAAAGCGTAATATTATAAGTAATGATTATTTTATATCTGTTTATTTGCTGTGTGTTTCTGAAAATAATATATTATAATTATATTAAACTATGGATCAGTTGATGGAAGGGTTGATAATGCTCAATGCAACTGTGCGAAAAAACATGAAAAATTGTAACGTGGATTACTACAAGAACATGGAGGGAGAAATATTTGAAGAATGATTTGAAAATACCCTAATTCCAAAATAAACTGAATAACATTATTGTTGTTGATAATGCGAAGTACCATTCGAGACAACTGTATACAATTCCTAACAAGAGTTCTACTAAGTTGGAGTTACTAATTTTTTTAATGGAACATGATCTCTACCATGAGGAAAATTATAATAATGCACAACTCTTGGACGTCCTGCAAATGAAAAATTATGTGAAGAAGTATATTATATACACCGTATCAGAGAGATGCGACCACAAAGTGTTGAGATTACCGCCATATTTCTGTATTCCCAACCTGATAAAATTAATTTGGTGTAAATTGAAGAAAAATATCAGAAAAGGAAATACTTTTTGAAAGTTAAAAAAGCTAGTAGAGTTAATTCAAAATGAAGTGTCGACAATTAACAAGGAAGATTGGGAAAAATGAATTAGGAAAGTAATTACAATTGAGGATGATTATTTAAAAATTGCCAAATATCATACAAATAGTGGAAATAAATTTCTTATAAATTTGAACGAGGATAGTAGTTCATCTGAAAATGAAGAAGAGGGTGAGAAGGGCGAGGAATCAGAGGGAGAAGCGATGTGAGGTGAGGTAAAGTGAAGTGAAGGAGGAAATTTTGTGACAAATTATTTATTCGTTTTTTTTTTGCTTTCGTATTTCAGTGCTTGAGAAATATCCTTTTTTAGGATATTATTTATTAATATTATTTTTTTTGTACTATTTTGAGAGTATATTTTTTGTTTTTATTTTGTATTCAAAGTTTTTTTGTTACTTTTTTAATAATTTCTTTATTCTATACTAATATTCCACATCCATCCTTTCCTTTCAAGAAATGCTCATACCTCCTCGCGGTTCATTCTGGGTAGTAACAATTTATATTAAGCGAACTTGAATACTGCAACTACTGTATATGTAGTCAATACTTTAAATTCAATACTTTTTATTTCAAGTTGATACTTTGTTCTACAATTGTTAAATTGTTACTAGCTAAACTAAACACAAAAACGTAATTGAAAAATTGAAAAGTAAATGAGCAAACAATACAGATAAATTCGGTTCTGTGTTCTGTAGTATCTTACCTCGCACGTCCGGTCACTAAAGCAATTCCTCCTACTATATATTGATGGTCGTTTCAGATAATGCTAATATACAAATTTTAGGTAAAAGTAATTAATCACTTTGTAACACAAATTATTGTAAAATCTATTAAAACAAATACCTAACTAAGAGCTAATACTAGAACAAATTGAGTTAATTTTAGGGTTTGTCGTTTTTAAAACACGGGTTTAAAAACTGTTTTTTTTTAATTTGTAAAATTCAAAAACCCGTTTTTAAATTTAGAAAACCGGTTTTAGATATTAGAATTAATATATAAAAATTAATTACTTATTTAATTAAAAATGTTAACTATTTGACTTGAAATTGCCTCTTGAACACATATTGTATCAGTCAAAAAAGCTGTTTGGTCAATTATAGATAATGATTTGGGGGAAAACTAAAAATTAATCAAATTTTTGAGATGAAAGTTGATAACAACTCGATAACTGACACTAAAATATTATCTAACCAGTTTAACAAATATTTTGTAGAGACTCCGGGAAAATTACATTCAGAACTTGCAAATAAAAGCGATCAGCATAAGTTTAGTATAAATAAAGTGTATCCAACTATTTTCGTAGATCCCGTGACGGAAAACGAAATTTTCAATATAATAGGTGACCTTAAAAAATCTAATTCTGCTGGTATGGATCATATCAGTTCTAACATACTCAAATCAGTTGTTGTACACGTAAAAGCGCCACTAACCTATCTGATAAACTGGTCTCTTTCTGAAGGAATATTTCCACAATTATTTAAACTAGCCAAGGTTGTACCTATTTACAAGAAAGGAGATAAATCATTGGTTGAAAACTATAGACCTATATCTTTATTATCTTCAGTTTCCAAAATACTAGAAAAAGCAGTTTTCAATAGAATTATGAACTTCATATCTAGATTTGATGTATTAGGTCATGCTCAACATGGTTTTCGTGGGGATAGATCGACACAATCAGCAATACTCAGTTTTCTAAGTACATTAATTGATCAATTAGATAAAAATCTCAAAAGTCTAGGCGTGTTCATGGATTTGAGCAAAGCCTTTGATCTTGTTGATCATACTCTGCTCAAAGATAAATTATCAAATTATGGTATAAGGGGTAAGCTGGGTGACTGGCTATCGTCGTATCTATCAGACCGCAAACAGGTTGTTGAGCTAAATGGCAGTATATCTGATATACTGTATATATCCTGTGGTGTACCCCAGGGTTCTATATTGGGGCTTTTGCTTTTTATAATATTTATGAATGATCTACCGAATCTTGTTAATGAAGGACACCTTATCATGTATGCAGATGATACTACATATATAAGCTCAAACACAAATATTCCTGACTTAGTGACAGAATCCCAAAACAAAATAAACAGTTTAGTTTCGTGGTTTAACGATAATAAAACTACTTATAAATGGTAGCAACACAGTTTTTAATCATTTCACCCCAAGGAATTCCAAACAATCAGAAAATTACCTGATAAAAATAGATAACAAATCAATCAGACAAGTTAGTTTTACAAAATTTTTGGGAGTGTACGTAGACAGCACATTGAATTGGGAAATGCATATAACCAGTTGTGTACTAATCTAGCACCAAGTTGTTACGCACTGTACAGATTAAGAAGTTCATCTAACAAATCAGTAATATTATCATTTTATTATGCGCAGTTTTATTCTAGAATTAAGTATGGCATAATTTTTTGGGGTTCTTCTCATTTTACTGAGAGAGTTTTTATAATGCAAAAAAAAGCACTTCGTAACATTGAAGGTGTGTCAGCATACACTTCATGTAGAAGTATTTTTTAAAAATTATGTATATTACCTCTAGCTTGCATTTACATATTAGAAACACTATGCTATGTAAAGAATAATATAAGGTCATTTTTAACAAACAATTTTAATCATGAATATAATACTAGAGGTCAAAATAATCTTACATTGCCCAATCATTCTCTCGCTCTATGAAAAGACTCCACAATATTTAGGTATAAAATTATTTAACAAACTTCCTGAATCTATTAAAATTATAGAAAGCCAAAAAACATTTAAAGCTAAAGTACGGTGTATGCTTCTTCAACATAGTTTTTATAGTATCAGGGAATATCTGGAGTCTAACATATAAACATATAAATTTAAGTTAACTTCTGTACAAAAATATGGTGAATATGTTTATATAATTATTATAATTAAAAACTCTTAGTTAACTGTTAATAACATTATCACTTAATTGTCTTCTTAATTTTTAACCAATTTGTAAATATGTTGTATTGTTTCATATTAACCTAATTCTCTTATTTTATTTTACAATTTTTATTTTATTTTACAATTTTTATTCAACTGTTTTTTTAAACTTGTACTGTTTGACGAGTCTGATGCCATGTATTTGTGGTCTTATAGACAATAAAGATTATTATTATTATTATTATTATTAATAGTTTACTATGAAACTAATCTTCATGAGTGAAAATACATAAAAATCCACAAACTCATTCTATTCGGTGTAGAGTTCAGACGGAGGTATCGGCTCCCACTGACGGCTTCATGCAACATACTGTAAACACCTACTGAAACATTCCCAAAGAACAAAAAACATAATAAAGTGAATTTTATTTAATTTTGTTAAATGTTAAAAGTAGTTTTATCGAAAAACGTACGACAAAAAACAAAAAAGTTACATTTTTACACTAGCCAAATTTGTGGGTACCATATATCGGTATTGTGCGAATAGTTACGTTGCCACAGCCATACAAGTTGAATGTAGGTACAACTTACGCATCGTAGCATGGCCCCTTAGATTTAAATGCTCAATGGATTTGGCATCTACTGTCTCTACCACATACGGGCCACTTCTTTCAAACTTGTGCGCAATTCGGGGGCCACTTTACGATGTGTGACCTGTAGATAGAAATTTGGGGGTGACGTCCCATGGATATATCTAAATTCTGTAAAGACAATTAATTGGTTCCTTGTTAAGAGCTACGCAGAGGTCAGGGGGCTTCAACTCTGTACCTAATGCCCTTCAGATTCCTAAATATTTATTTATAGATTCTATAATTGGAGAATGACCAATTCTTAGCAAAATACTTCAATTTTACGTTATACAAAACACAACATATATATATATATATATATATATATATATATATATATATATATATATATATATATATATATATATATATTGCTATTTAAAAATCTAAAGTTGTTGTCACTACCGGTTGGACCGAAAGTGATATTTTTCACTGAATAAGTGAAAACTGTGGTTTTTTGTGTCACAAATGATATGCCAAACTTTCAAAATTGTAGTCCTAAAATCAACTGAGAAATTGGAACGTGACTAATATCGTTGTCACCCTGTATTCGTTGACCTAAATATGACGAAGTGACCTCTGCTTGAGTTCTAGTTACGTAGCAATATCCAGTCATATTAATATTGTTAAACAACGCACTTTTTATATTTACCCCTACCACTTCAAACCATCACAATTAACTATTTTTGTTAATCGAATTTCTAGTTTTTTTTATTACCCATATTTATTTTATGTAAAATGCAGATATTTAATCTAAATGAGTCAATTTAATGCCTAAATAAAACTTTGTTAAACAGTATCTAGTAATAAAATAGACCAAGTTCAGACAGTTTAAGTATAACTGCCTTTTAGACTGTTAAATACTTCGGTACTTGCATCTTACTAACAAAAATCAGTTTTGGAAGTTGGGTATTTACGTTATCAAACAAATTGAATTTACAAGATAGTATTTGATTTTATATCTTTAAAACGCTCTATCTCAGACAACCGAATTCAAAAAATTTAAAATTAACGTATATAGATTTAAAATATATTTCAAATAAGGTATAACTCAACCCCTTGTGTTATTTAAAATTTTCGATGCGGTTGATCTGTACGGAGAACTTTGAAAAAGGGTATGAAATTTTTGGTGCAAATATTTACATTTTAAAAACAAATATCTGAGGTTTTTTTCAAAAAAATCCCTTGTCGAAATTCAGAATTTATTCCATCATAAGTTTTCGCTCTGTATACTTTACATTACAATGTAATATGGATACATGTCAGGCATATCAACACGTAGTAAAATTATTTATAATGTTCAAAATCCTTTACCTTTATATACTTTGTACGTGTTTTACAAGTTCTACCTCTCGTATCTCCAGGGATATCAACACTGCCACGCTTTTAGCAAGGGTTGCATAACAAATATGAGGATTCACAAGTGGGCTTATCAGCCTTGTAAAAAAATGTATCCGCTGCTATTCAAGACTGATGGGAAATACCCTCATCTGCAAGTATTTTGACTTTAATAATAATTAGGTATTATGTGCCAAATTTTCATTATCTCCCAGTTCATGTGAGGAAACAATTCTAAACGTGTTTCATTTATTTTATATATACATATTGATCATCCCCATGTTAAATATCTGATGTGGCCAGCACATAACTTTCTTATACCAATAAATTAAGTTTTTATCATAAATAATTTTAAGTGTCCATTTCTGATTTCTGCATATTATTTAGACTGTTTAGGTAATTGTTAGTTACTCCTCCCCATCCCAATAATCAATCACATGAGTGATTGCACTAACGAAAGTTTTAAGCTGTTCTTGTGCCAGATATTTTTTTTAAATGTTTAAATCTAGAGAGTAGATATTTTATTTCCTTTTTATTAAACTTTCGGTGTGTAGGTGTAGGTATATACACAAACACTTAAATTAATTGAGTATCTCTTTGCACCATTAATGTTATCATGCGTAACAATCATGAGCTATTTAAAATTAATGAAGATATTACCCAGCAAAACCGCAAAACAACCCTTTGACGACAAAAAGACTTTACACACTGGGATTTAGAATTTTCAATATTATGCCTCAGAATACAAAAAGCTTTATAAGGGAAAATTCAATTTATAAATCAAATTAAACCTTTTTTACTTAACAGAATGTACATTTTCAATATAGAAGTTTTAAACGAAATGTAATTTAAAAAATATATATACAATTTTCTGGAAAAAACGAATTTAATAATGCATACTTGTCGACATTTTCTAAGGCATTTGTAATTGTTAGCATTGTGACTGTTTTTGCTTTATTTAGTTCTTGTTTTGTTAGATAGCGCAACTCCAATTGGTAACTAAAATCACCGGCACATATAGCGCTTCAATCAGGCAAGTAAAAGTCGGCTGCTTCTTGATTTGTTTACATTCGTTTCATTTACTTTTGTGGGTTCTTCCTTAGGTAGGAAAATATATATTATTACATTAATCAAAAGTTGGTAACTAAATTCAATACGTTTAACCTATTTTGCACTATTTTTTGCTAATTTGTGTATCTATTTCCTCCACAATATCACAGTTATTGGTGATATACCTACCCCGCATCTTTCTTAGGAAAATAGTGATAGTGGATTGTCATATCCACATTTTTCCATGAGTGACAATTGTAAATTCAAGAATTCGTATTCTGCATGCCTCGTATACGCAATTTCGGCCTACATCCACCGACATAACGCGGCGTTACGAGTGCTATACTATTATCTAAAGCACTCGTACGAGGTAGACCAGACACCCATGCTGCCTTACATCCCCGGAGATATTGAGTCCATTATCAAGAACGAGACATGCCGGATTTACTGGAACTACTCGTTCCCAACTGTCAGACTAATCCAAGCCAACAAGCCTGACATAGTCCTCCTCGAACATCAACTCAAGGTGATGTATGTCATCGAGTTCTCGGCACCTACGGAGAAAAACATCATCTTGAAGGAGGAGGAGAAACGGACCAAATATCGCGATCTCCGGTTGTTGATTGAATTTTTATTTTATTTTTAATACTAAATTTTATATTGTGGATTTCTGGATTTTTTTGTAACTGAAAGCAATATATTTCGTTTGTCAAAATTTACTGTAAGTGATACTTCATCAAACCATGATTTAATCATTTCTAGATCAGATTCAGATTTTTCCTTGACCTCTCTCCAGGATTCAGCTTCATACTGTATGACAGTATCATCAGCAAATGAAGCCACTGTACCCTGACTTTTTTAGCTTAAGGAGGCCGTTTATGTTTATAGAAAAAGAACAGGTCCTAGTACTGTGCTTTGTGGATCTCCAAATGCTGACTTCCCTCACTTAAAGTTTTTTCTACCTGGACATACTGTGTTCTATTACTCAGGTACGATTTTATTAAGTTCAGGGCTACTCCTTGAAAAGCAATGTCCTTTAGCGATCGATCAGTATATTCTGATCGACTGCAACGAAGATCTTAGTTAAGTCGAAGAATACGCAAAATACAGTTTATTTTGATTCAATGTTCTATAAATGTTGTTTGTTAGGAAGAGAACAGTATTTTCAGTCGATACTCCTTGCTTAAAACCTAACTGCCTATCAGATATTAAATTATATGCATTTAAAAACAGAATAATTCTTTTCTTTATAATTTTTTCTATAATTTTTGAACATTTGAAATTAGCGATATTGGCCTACAATTTGAAATCTCCATTGGGTTGCATTTTTTAAACAACGTTTTATTAATCCATTTTTTAAGATAATTGGAAAATAGCCTGTTTCGAAAAATGTTATAACGATATGTGTTTTGGGTATTTTACATGGTTTGAAATGTAATTTGCAAGTTTATTGCCAAGCCCTGTGAAGTACCCAATACAAGCATCAGCAATTTCTTTTATGAGTGTGTACTCTTTTTTTGTTATTTGTATATTTATTTAAAATAGCCCAAAGGGCTTTGCTATCATTTTTATTTTTTTCTAGTTCGTGTTTGAAAAAGTTTAATTTTGTTATAAATATTAAATTCTTTAATTTGTTTTTATTTGTTTTATATTCGCGATGTTTTCTTGATTGTTCGGACTTAGTTGAAAATTTTCATACAATTCCTGTTGTTTTTTTAATAGATTTAATCAACGCTGTTGTTACCCAGAGCTGACATTTTTTAATTTTATTATTTACAATTATTTTTTTCAGTCGCTAATTTTGCAACATCTTGTATTTGATTAATTAGAATATCGATTACTATGTCCAAAATACCTGAATTATAAATACCTTCCCAAATTACAGTTTTTATTATATTTTCAATTTTTTTTCATTTAATATTATGATTTCTCTTATTTCAGAATAAACGTAGATGAGATAAAAAACGGTAGTAAAACCCCGACCAACAAACTATATAAATATGATCAAACGAATGTAATTAAAAAACGTTACTCGTTTCGTCAAAGGGCGATGTTTGTGTATGCAGTATGTATGTCTTTTCTGTCATTTAGTGCTAGTGGAATGCAATTCAAATTATATCTTTCAGCCAGTAGGTAATTTTTGGTTAAAATGTATGACCTGGGGTTGTTGCGTATGTCCTATAGTTTCCGAATCCATATGTAAAAAAATCATCGGGTTCGCAAGGGCACAAATCAAAATTTTCAAACTAACCACACCATGTGATAAAGCTTATCGCAATGCATATTTCCCACAAGAGTCATAATGTTTCCTGCAGGATTTATATTTTTACTAAAAGAAATACTATAAGTTACAGAGGAATAGCAACAACTAGCAATTTCACAGAATTTTTTCTGATTATCTTGAAAATTGCTGATATGTATAGGGATATAAATACAAAACAAGTTCGTAAGGTAATTATGCATTATCTCATGTGAAAATATACAGGGTGTTCTATTTAGAAAAACCCAAAAAAATGTATTTGAAATTTTCAAAATTGTGGATAAAATTTTGACCAACCTGTATATCACAAGATCATGCAGTTTTAACTGCAATATTTACCAACCTTCTGTAACAAGAAACTTGCTTAGTCTTTCTTAAATTTCACATTTGTGGCTGTAGCAATTTATTTAAAGATAGTCGATAAAATTCAAATATTCTGCAAAAGAAAAAAACTAGTAAATCAACTTCAAAACAATTCTAATTTTCAGCATATGTTTAGAGTGAATATTTGGCTAGGCATTCACAATAACTCTGTCATCAGGTCTTACATCTTATATTTGGTTGTTTGGATTTTTGCGTGTGTATCAAATTAGTTATGGCCTGCGTCCGCAGCAATGCATTTATGGGATAAGTAAATATAGGCAGGCGTATGTTTAGGCAGGCTAAGACATCTGACCGGTAAGTTATTAATTGGTGGAACTATGGAGTGTAGAGAAGGAGAAACGTCTCTGTGTTAAAAAATGTGATCGGATTTTCGATGGAAGAATAGGTGGCGCTGATTTACAGGAGGTATTCTACGTGATTTTGTTTTTACTATTTTTATTATTTTTTTACGCTATATAATTCTTTTCAACACCTACATAATATTATATTTTCGTTAGTTTATAGAATCTGAAGCTAGTTTCAGAGATATAGTAAGTGTTTAACGTCAGACTCAATCCCATAATACGATCAGCGCCACATCTTATACCTTACAGAATTCAGACCACATTTTGAACGTACCGTCCATAAGAGACGTTCCTCCTTCTCTACACTCCATAGGTGGAACAAAGACACGGTTATGAACCTATCCCAAGTAACATTTTGATGACGAACCGACGTTGCTGTTCGCAACTAAAAGTCGGTGTGCGACGTACACAATACGTCGGGCTGACCCATATTTGTACTAATCTGGTCAATAAAATATGGGTCGATTCGACGTAGAGGACCGACTTTAGTCGTTGTGATTACCGACCAAATGTTCACCAAATTTTACGTCGGCTTCAGTTGGTTGTCAGGCTATTACCAACCTTATTTAAAATTTGCCCTTAATCTGACCTACAAAAGTCGGGTGTAGGTAGCGAAACTAAGCAATTTTGTATATTATTCTATTTGTGGTACCTATCTATTTATATAAAATGGTTAAGTTTATCATTGAGTACATATTATATACAAAATTCTTCGAATAAAATTTTAATAAATCTGGTGGGGTAAAAACTGAAACGAAAGAAATTTTACTATTTTTATTTTTTTACTTTCAAAAATATTTTCCCTTTCCAAAGAAAGCGCAATTGAAATATTGTTTAACTAATTTTACGAGTAAATAAAAAACTTTTTTTGCTTACTTTATTTGAAAAAAAGGCAAATTTTGTGTATTTAAAATAATTGTACACATAATCAACATGGCCGCCTATTATTTCCTTCTGTGGAACTAGATAATATGGCAAAGGTGGGAATAAGTGCAACTATTTATACTAACAGCGACGTCACGGTTAAATAATTTTACTTGCACCAACTTTTAGTAGGCTTTGTTGCAGAAATCTGCACTAACACTAACGTTCATTTCAAACAATCGCGATAATATCGACCGTCTGTTGCAGTTGGTTTGGTGTATAAATCTTTACTAAATATCTACCAGTACCTGAATTATCGACATTAATTTGAGGTTATGTTAGACCAAGGCCCAAAAGCATAATACCAACGTCCAGCCGACGTTGCTAGACGACTACGTCAGTCAGCAACGTCTAACCAACGTTGGAATGTTACCCAAAAATTACCTAAATCTACTTAATCAGTTACCAACGTCTAATCAACGTTGGATAATAATCTGAAAACACACTCAACGTATTAAGTAGACTTCTGACATCAAACCAACGTTGGTAAATGTGCTAGATGTAAATAGTAGGTTTGCGAGGTTCAAGCTACGTTGCTCCGACATTGTATCATAACTATAAAATTTAAGACGCTACTTGACTATTCTTTGTAATAATTCTGACCTTATAATTAGTATAAAAGTAGTCGGTAGTCGGTAAAATGTTACTTGGGATGTCTCAGCTCCACTGACCAGCTTGTTTGTCTCTTGATTCAGGGGCGTCGTAATATTTTTACAATTATATTTTTGACATTCTATTAGTAGCTGCATGAAAAAACATAACTTGAAAATTACCTTCGAGCACTGAAAAGTACTCAGTGGTGGCCGGTGAAATTAAGGGTATGCCCTGTTTCAGTGTTGGAATATATAAAAAATATTTTCTCCAGTACACGCCTCTGCTCAAAAGTAAAATTGACCCTAAATTTATTTACTTCATACATCTTGTAATTATGACGTACGCGCAAAGATCCAAACAACAAAGTATATCTTACGTTTTAACTCCGATTTATTTCTGGCATTTTTTGAACGTCAGCATGCCAATATGTAGGATGATATTACCCTGGATTCATGAATGCTTGGTTTCAGTTAGATAACTATCTATCTCCTTGTTCGTGGTGGGGCCATTGCCTGGCTTGTTCGTTCTCTTGATATAACCCCGCTTGATTTTTTTGCATGGATTTTATCAAAGATAAAATTTATACCACTCCAGTAAAAATAAATGATGAATTAATCCATTGAAAATTTTACAACGAAATACCAGAATATCACTTATATCGTATAAGACACATTATGCGTAATAACTGAAATCTTTGAATGGGAAAGGAACAAGTTCTTTCCTCTTTCAAAGATTTCAGTTATTTCGCATAATTCCTAAATTGCTTGGTTAGCTTTTATGCGTAATAACAAATTTTGTATATTAGCAGTAACATAATGCAACAAAATGGTTTCCATTTCGAATATTTACCCTAGTTTTAATTGACCTTCATTAATTTCTTTATTTTATTTAATTCTTCTTGAGGATTTTATATATTAAATTTAGAAATTTTAAAAAACCTTTTATAGTTATTCGACTTTTCTGCATCAACAAATAAATAATATGGCATTGTATTTTTTGTAGTTTTACAAAATTGATATTACGGTATATCATTATCGTGGCCAATATTTTCAGTCATCATTTGAAATGTCTGGTAAACTCAGGATTTGGAATTAGACTATTTAATCATACTTCTGTCTGGTAATGGACTATCAAATAGTATTGTAATAAACTGTTTTCCAGCTGACGGTAGTTTATAAATTGTTCTTAAATCATCGATTGCGACACATTCCCATTACTGCTGTACAATAATTTTATGACAAACAGTTCATCAATAAAACCACCACACTCGAATTATTGATAATATGAAATATAAGCTTTTCAGCACATGTTTTTGTCCAAAATTCGAAATTGGCTGATATCGCAATCGGTTAAGGTAAGTATGAAACGCTGACAAATTTTTTTGAAGCAAATGGATCTCTAGAGATTTCATAAACAAGAATAAATTCATTATCACAACGTTACTTCTAGGTCCATTACATAGAAGTATAGTTAAATAGTATTAAATAGTCTAAACTAAGAATTGGCTTAGCAGATATTTCAAAGCATGGCTGGAAATATTTACCATTTTTAATTAATAGATTAACATGACTATGAATTTATTTATTAGCATTTCTTTTGAAAGTCATACACATCGCAGACAAATTTGATGTACATATTTTACCTTTCGAAATTAAATTAATTGTTAATTAATCTCAACATCTAAGATACGAAGAAAGTATAACATTTTTAAAATATTAGAAGCTCTACGTTAATGAACTCTTAAACTATAAAATGTAAATTTGTGTAATACAAATTCATGAGAACATGCTCAGGTAAATCTAGCGGTTGCTATAGATCCATTAAACTTGTCACTTTGTAGCTTAGTAACTTTAAGTTTATTAAAATTTCAATAAATCCTAAATTAGTTGCTGTTCTAATAACAGATTGGGTTAAATTTCCATTGTATCATACATTATGTAATCAAACTGAACATGGTGCTTATTTGTGAAATTTAGAGGTAGCATGTTGTTACATTATTAGCACAGGTAGTTCAAGAAAACGGAACAACTTTTAGACGAAACAAACTGATTCCAGGCACTACCTAGAAACATAGTATTCTGGACCGGTTGAATGCAATCTATCGAGCGGCGACAGAAGGCGGACGTACGATATGCACCAAGAACTAAGCGTATCAACAGGTTTCCAGCGATCAGTAGATTCAAAAGAAGTAAGAAAAATGCAGGTCAAGCTGTTAAAAAAGGCACATTTTTTTCTTTTCCTCATGATCCTGAAAAGTAATTAACTTTATCTGTGCAAAATATAAGATATAAATTTGTTATTTACACTAATATTATTATTGTTAAATTAAAGGAGCTACTTAATAATAAAAGAAAAAAATACTTGTTATATATGCAAATGATGTTTCGCAAGTGTATGCTGACAACCATAAATAATTATTAATAGACATGATATAAGAGGTAAGTTTTTTGTAAGATACACCATGCCCCTCACCGACGCCAGTAAATTTCTTAAAACGGGCCGGCCTTAGATTGATAAATTATTATACAGGATGGCCAGCTATATTTTGACCTATTTTGATCTTGAATAATTCTAGAAAGAAGAAATCTACCGAGATGCGATTTTCGCTTAACTGCAAAAATTTTTTATGGTATTTTCATTTTGTTATGATAACTGGATATATCGGAAACAAAGAGACCGATTTTCAGATATACGTATAAGACAATATTAATACTTCAAATGGAACAAATTCGTAAAGTTTACTCCTTCTCTTTTCGAAAATGTAGTACATGTTGTAGTTATTTTAAAAATAGCGCATTTATGTACCCCAAATAAGTTAATACGTCAATAAAAGCGGTTGTACAAATTTTTTTATTGTATCCCATGGAAATAATTTCGTACGTATATTTGAAAAATTGGTTCTTTCGACGAGCTATTTTGCTTTAGCGGTTATGTTATTGTTATTATTAAAGCCGGCCCATTGTAATGCAATCTATCGTGCAGAAATAGAGGGCGAACACATGACATGCGCCGATAACTACGCATGCAACACGTTTCCAGCGCCCAGTAGCTTATCTCGGCCTGTTGCTAGGCACAGTAATTGGTGGCCACTACGCACGGAATAGGTACGTTTTATCAGGAAGTGTAAGTTTTTCTGTGGTTTTGTTTCGTGCGTTTACTGCGTTCCAGATGATAAATAATTTTATTAGATTTATAATGCTTTTATAACGTATTTATATACTTTATTTATTTTTTTGGTTGTTTTTAAATGTGGTGTGATGGAAGCGGCAAAGAACAAAGTAAGTCACGTTTGTTGTTACAAAGGCTGTAAAAATAAAGGATACACTTGAACATTGGGACAGTTTTTCTTTTCCTCGTGATTCTGACAGGTAAGTAACTTTATGTGTGCAAAGGAAAAACATAACTTTTGTTATTTTCACTAAACTTAACTGCTATTAAATTAAAGGGGTTACTAGATAATAAAAAAAATACTTGTTTTGTATGCAAATCATATTTTCGCATTTTCCGAGGCATTTTCTGATGTTACGAAATAATGCACACGTTGTTTTTAGTAAAAATATTAAGGAGAATACAAAACGAGAATTGTACTTAATTTAATTGTTACCAAGGACATCGATATTTTCTTTTTATAGAAAGAAAAATATTTTGTTTTAACAAACTTTTTTTTATTTTAATCTAATTTATTTCCACCATGTGAGCATAAGCGCTGTATCGGCTACTTTTCTAAAATGTTGAGAAAGTTCTTTAAGAAAATAGTACAAATATTTTATACTCTTAAATTTATTAAAAAAAAAAACAACAAAACTGGCAAACAATACACAAAATTAATAATTTGGATAATAAGTCATTCGTATTTTTTTGTATAGTGAGAGAAACCGATATTGTGACGTACGGGGTAAGACGCAACATGAGGGTGGGAAATGTCTAACACATGACATCTTTCGTCTTTTACACTGCTTACATTAAAGTGAAAACGATGACTATTGTTTTCGTTGGCACGCGACCAAGGTAGAGTTTAGCTTATATGCTGGGATACTACAGGGCCGCACTTTTATTACTAATTTTATTATCAATTCGTTCTAGCAGTGCGTTGTAGGATATATTGTAAGTATAATTATTATAAGGTAAATAATAATTAGTTATATAATATATGTTAATATCTGTGTTTTTAAAAATAATTTAAGAAGGTTATCTTGTTGCAGTGAGTTGTTGTGAGTATAATACTATAAGTAATAATTATTTTATATCTGTTCATTCAGCTGGTGTGTTTTTGAAAATAATTTAAGAAGGTATTTGATGTAAAACTATGACTACATCTTATTCTGTTTGTGAAAATGAAAGTGATAGTGCTTACAGTGATAAAGAAAATCAAAGTTCATTAGTGTTTTCAGTAAGAAAAAATGGCTATATTTGAACGAGCAAGCGAAACAAATTTGCCTTAATATTTACAATAATCTTTTGAAGCGACAAACTAATGATTTGTATGATTTAGATGTATTAGCTGAAACAGTATCTCTGACTAATGTTCCCGTGTCACACAATACACAAACTGCTGAAAGAAGGTGCCCTCCCAAGAAAAGAACGATCCGATGCCAGTCAATCGAAAACTCTGAACCCATCGTTAGCAAAACTTTTAAGAACTTTAGTTTACGACGCGTATCAGAAAAATGAAATCCTAACTATTGACGTGATAAACAGAAAATTAAAAGAAATGAATTATCATCTAAAGTATACCAAAAGAATTTTAGGAACTTGGCTGAGAAAAATTGGATTTAAATATCAAACTATTAATAAACGCATGGCGATTATGGAAAGTAGACGAATGATGGATTGGTGAAATTCATATCTAGATGAGATAAAAGAACTCAGAAGGGAGAACAGACTAATTAGTTATCTAGATGAAATGATATATGGTATGATACTCATGACACCGTAAAAAAGGATGGACTGATGGATCTAGGGAATGTCAACTAATATCATTTCAGTTTAATAAAGGGACCCGGTTGATTATATTACACTGTGGATCAGTTGTTGGATGGATTTATAATGCATTTAAATTGTGCGGAAAAACATGGAAGACTGTAACGTGGATTACCACATGAACATGGAGCGAAAAAATATTCAAGGAATGGTTTGCAAATACCCTAATTTCAAAATTAAAACCGAATAGAATTATTGTTCTTGACAATGCGAAGTACCATTCAAGACAACTATATAAAATTCCTAACTACTAAGCTGAAGTTACACATTTTTTTAACGGAACATGATCTCTATTATGAGGAAAATTATAATACAGCACAACTGCTGAAAGTCCTGTAGCCGAGAAATATGGCTACAAAGTGTTGCCATATTTCTGTATTTTCAACCAGATTGAATTAGTTTTGTGTAAATTGAAAAAAAAATTCAGAAAAGGAAACATTTCTCTGAATTCGATAAAAAAGACGAAGTGTCGAAAATGAACAAGGAAGATTGGGAAAAATTAATTAGGAAAGTAATTACAATTGAGGATGATTATTTAAAAAATTGCTAAATTTCATAAAAATAGTGGAAATAAATTTATTATAAATTTGAACGAGGATAGTAGTTCATCTAAAAATTAAGAAGAGGGTGAAAATGGCGAGGATTAAAAGGAAGAAGCAATGTGAGGTGAGGTAAAGTGAAGTGATGTGAAGTAAAGAAGTGAATTTGGTGTTATCATTATTTAATTCCGATTTTATGCTTTCGTAGTTCAGTGCTTGAGAAACATTCTTTTCAGGATGTTATTATTTATTAATGTTATTATTTTTTTTTTCGTTTTGACAAATGTATGTCTTTCCGTTTTTATTATAGTAATAACTTTACTATTAGAATTTATTTTTAGTTTATTTTTTGATAAAAAATATTTGTTTCTGTTATCATTTTGAGAGTATATTCTTTGTTTTTATTTTGTTTTTTAAAGGTTTCTTGTTACTTTTTAAACAATTTATTTATTTTATGCTAATATCCCGCATCCATTCTTTCCTGGCATGAAATGCTCATACCTCCTCGCGGCTCTTGTTCGGTAGTAACAATTTACATTAAGCGAACTTGAATACTGTAACTGCTGTATGTGTGTCAATACTTAAAATTAAATACTTTTATTACAAGTTAATACTTTTTTGTACAATTTTTAAATTATTGCTAGCTAAACTGAGCATAAAAACTTACATTGAAAAAGTAAATAAGAGAACAATACTGTTAAATCCGGCTCTGCGTCTCGTAGCGTCTTACCCCGCACGTCCAGTCACTATATCGGTTTCCCAGACTATAACTAGCTATTTTAATTTGTAACTTAAAAAATTTTTAGCATCCATTATTCAATTATTAACATACTTCACCTTTTTTGTTTTATTTCGTTAATCTAGAGAATCTACAAATTTTTTATTCCAAACATGTATCAAGAAATAAAATATATACACCTGGCTACAGAAACAGCAGAGGGTAATATAGAAGGTTTATTAATGATGCATGTGTATGAAGACAGCTATAAACAACTGTTAATAGACATGATATTAGAGGTAAGTGGTTGTATGTTCCCATGTTCCTCACCGGTGCCAGTCAATTTCAGTTATTATTTAATCAAAAAAGCCTAGTTGAACAATGTTTGCTGAAATTAAGTCATTTAAATTTATTCGAAGGTTTTTATTGACACGCAGCAACTTATTCGGAGATTCATAAATCCTATTTTTAAAAATAACTATAACATATACCACACTTTCGAAAAGGAACATAAAAATAAACAAAAAAATATGCAAGTGGGAGAAGAACCTCCCCATTAACTGAATGAGAATGTACATTACTCCTAAATTATGAAAAATAATTGTAAAGCATATGTATAATAAACACCAAAACTAAAAATATATCAAAAACAGATATAACATATCCTAATTATTACAGATCTGATAGTTTTCAGAATTTCTTTTCAGAAAATTGCGAGGGGGAAATTGCAGGCCAAAATCTTACACACTAATTCCCCTTTGTTTCTAATTCCCACAATTTTACTTCTAACTCCCACTAATTCCTCACAATTCCCAGTTAATTCCTACAATTCTTTACTAATTCCTACCAATCCCTAAAATTCCTCCGCAACTCCCTACTAATCCTTACCACTTTCAGAAATGTATTTTGTCCATAAAATCTTAGGATAGTGATTAACTATTTTATTAAAGCATGGTAGTATTACAATTTATTCAATTTTCACTTCGTATATTATAAATATTGTTAACATAGTTTACATTCATTGAAAAAAAAGATAAAGAAAATACTCTTGAATAAAGTAAAATAAAATCTGTCTTTTCAGGCATAAGTAATCTTAAATCGGTATAATGATGCAAGAAATATCAGTAACAGTATCAACAACTTTTTTACAAAAAGATAAAAAATCTTAAAATCTTATTACTACTATTAACAAAAATAAAATTCTCGAAAACTTGAAACTAAAACCCATTATTAATCACAAAAAAATATTGACAAGGGAAATTAGTAGGGAATTGCAGAAATTAGTAGAGAATTATAGGAATTAGTAGGAATTTGTAGAGGAATTGTGCGAATTGGGTAGGAATTGAAAAAGAATTTCAGGAATTAGAAAAAAACTGGAACTGAATCGGAACACCATTTTTCCAAGATTACAGCGCAACAGATTGAGTTCAGAACTTTTAAAGCATTCAATAGTATGTCTGAATGAACATCTTTCAAAGCTTTATCAGATATTTCCCTCTAATTTGGCCAATTTGACTACATCTAATTCTCTAGGAATATAACAAAATCTACTAAATCTTCTTAGTTAAATTAAACGATATACATTTTGATGTAGTACAGCTGATGTCATAAAAATAATCGTTTCTCTTTCCTGAAAATAATCATTAATCATAATCATACCTAATGCCGAGCCAATTGCGCTACCTATTAAAAAATGATTAATAAATTGGATGGGTACCTACCTAAAAGAGAACGGGAAATAAACATTATATTATATTATAAATAACCATCGTGTAAAACACCACCACATAAATTAGTCAACCCCCAAATCCAAAAGTTGAATGTTACCCTGATAAAAAGACGCGGACCCTCAACCACTCCTTTAACTTTATCGGGGTCTAAGCTGGAATTTGAACCCGATAGCCGATAGGCAATAAATTAGCTACGTTTGTCACTCAATGCCCTAGCCCACTACGCTACCGAACTCAGTATGTATGCACGATCTCGCACTTTCCCTCATGAATTGCGATACGGGAGTAAAGTTATCCGACCTATCTCTAGACGCTAGTGTCCGTTGTCTGAGTGCGTTCCTCGAAATGGTGGGGTTCGTGATGGGGAGTACCGGAAATAATGCAGTCTTACGGTGACTAATTTCTAACAATTGTCGCAATTCCTCTACACTTCCCGAAACTTCTTTGCAATTCGTAACCACTTTCCACAATTCCTCTACAATTCGCTAATAATTCCTCCAATTATCTGCTAATTCCTCCAATGCCCTACTAATTTTCCGACAATTCCTGAAGCTTGTACACTAAAATTGCTCTGCGGTTTTCCTCTCAGGAAATTGCGGACAGGGATGTAAAATGCGTATACATTGATGCGATGTTGTAATTGATGAAATGTGTGGAATAACAGCAGAGGAATCAACGTTGTATAGGTAATAGGTAGACTGCAACGAACCACTAAACGTGAAGAGCACCTCAAAATAACTGCGACCATAAGCAGACGTTTCAGTACAACCAGATCTGTGATAAATCAATGGTTAACTGCCTCGGGTCAACCAACATACATTAGGATCATTTCATTTGGTCCGCAATCATACTGACGCAGCCTCATTTTGCCACTGACCGAAGGCACCGAGAGGCACCGCTTGAGTGGTGTCAGAACGTGCCTAGTGGGATGAAGAATAGAATCAGATAGTGTTTAGTGATTCTGTTTCAGTTTGTGAGCATAATGGGTGCAGAAGAGTTCACCGTCGACGTGGAGAAAAACCAGATATTCAGATTAGTGTGGAACGGAAGACAGCACTTATCCGAGGGCTTATAGTATGGGGTACAATAACTCTAGTTTTCCTAGAAAGGAATATGAATACATAAGAGTACATTCATTTGGACTTAGACCGGTTGCGTTAGCGTGCCTGTATAGGTTGGAAAACTAAATTTTCCAGCAGAATAATGACAAATTGCATACTGTTATCTCAACTAGTAGGTTCATCCAAGAATCTGATTTGAACGTTCTTCCATAGCCTGCAGGTTCACTTGCGCCCTCGCCAATCGAACATGTGTGAAACATAATAGGCAGGTAATTAGTTCTATTGCCTGTGCTATCAGCATGAAGTTCTGATAGCTTGGAATACAGAGCTTCACCTAATTCAAAACATGAGTACCTACGTACTATTAATTTTGATTTCGATGTTGTCTAATAATAATTAAATTTTAATAATTTGATAGATGCCCTTTCTAAGCCTGATTGTGTGGCAAAAAACCATTAAACTGTTTTTTCTACTTCATATTTTAATTGATTTATTATACATTGATTATCTGTAAGAATGTGGACTGTAGCGTACTTCCCGAAACGAGATAATAAATAAAAACTAATTTTCATAATCGGGATTTAGCAATAAACGTCCTTCCCTGAAGCACGTTAATAGATATTTTATAACCAGTATCTTACAATAAACGTATCTTCCAGAAATACGATAATAAACAGTTATTTAAGTTTATAAGAGGGATTTACTAATATTGAGAATCTAAGCTTAACTTGGAGGAACACGAGATATACCAGGTAGCAATAAACCACCGCACTAAAGTAGGGAATTTCCGTTCATCACTTGCCCCTGTACATAAATAGTGAACCAACTCGAAAGAGGATCATTATAAAATCAGTTTACCTATCATATCATATCATATCTAGTCTAGGATACACAACGTATCCTCGCATAACTGTAAAGTTCGTAATTGTTTTGTTTTTGTTAATAAATAACTTCTTCTGATTTCAAGTTTTATTTAGTAGCATCAGCGCTACGTGGACATATCCAAATATTCTAAATTACACGCCTTGGGGTTGGGATCATTAAATGATCAAACCATAATACACTATTATAATAATACTATTAACGATTATTGCTGCTTTTTGTATATAAAAAATTGTATTAAAAAAAAATTATCAATCAGCATGACTAATAAATAGATATTATTGCAGTTATACGGAATTAAAATTAGGGCCAGTTGTGCCAACTTGGTTTAGTTAAAATTGATCTAAAATTGGTTTCCTTTGATTTTAAACTAAATTCAGCTGCACTTTGGTTGAATCATGTTAATGTATTTTTATTTACATCGTTCTGTGTTTTTATAGGCTATTAAACAAATTAATTTGAAATTCGTTAAAATCTTTATTACCGCACTAGTGCTGTTATGAATCCTTAATCACACTATTTTTCTAAAAAAAAAGAATGGCATAAACTGAAGCAGAATTTATTTATTAGAGCAATAATAACAACAACAACATTTATTTTCTTGCATAAATTACCATAGAAATGCATACATCAATCACTTTGTTAAAGCTGAAAATAATTTGACTTATTTTGAATTTTACGTAAAATTTTCTGACATTCCTAATTTTAATTTATCTTGCACAATAATAAAATGGAAACTTATTTTCACCGATGAAGATAAAATACTGAACAATCCACGTTTGCATATAGCTTAACGAACTCGTTTGATTGCCACAGAACTCAGCTCATCCCCTCGTTCGGGCAATCAAACTCGTTTCATTAAAGATTCCATAATGCGTATTTTTGCGCTACAAACGTCTTGAAACATGTTTACCAAAAATTAATGCTGATTGGGTGAATACAAATTTCCTGTTTAGTGAATGGTTATTAAGTAAACTATTTACTTACGGTTATAGCGCGGCTATAATCAAACTTGTACCGTTAATAACTATAATGCACTCAGTTATGCTAGCTGTCAAAAAATCTATTGATCTCTCAATCAAACACGTATACAGCTCTTTGCTGATTCCGTAATATCTGTGATAAATAATAATATAATAAAATAATAGAACTGGTTTCATTTTTATTTGTTCAAAAATAATATTGTAGGTGATTTTATTCTAAAGATTTCGTTGGATAAAGAGCTGGAGAAGACAGTCCCAAAGTGTGACGATAATTGCTTCACCCCTAAATAAATAACATATACAATTTAATTCTAAAGAGCGTCATCTTTTGAACAACGAGTAAATGAAAATTTCATTAGACACTTTAATTTGATCAAAGCTTTTTGGAGTAACATTCGTAAATAATATAAATTTTAATAAGCTTGTAGGAAGCATTTTATTACTGTCTAAACTTAAACTAATTTAAAATATGAGAAATTGTAAAAGCTTTAATTTGTCAATTACTCTTAGAATGTCGCATAATTCCCACGTGAAATCAAGATCGAACGGACATATTTTATATGATGGGTCACAGTTAAATCTCTTATGATATAAAAAATTTGAATATATACTAAGGCTGCTCATTTTAATTGACTAAATTCCGCTAACCATCTTATTTGATTTTGGAATTACATTGTAAACGATTAATAAATCAAAGATGAATATTAGTCGATTGGATCATTTTTTCCATTGACTAATAATCCAGGCAATAGCGAGGTTTACCATTCAAAATGCCAGGGTATTCTAAATCTTGAAAGTTTAGTGTAGTTTAAATCCCTGAATAATATACAGTTTGCAACCTTCCTGAGGTTGCCGCTGACATCGCCATATTGGCAAAATGCACAGCAAAATAGTTTCTTAGCAAAATACTTCTCAGATACTACGGTAAAAATAATTACTGTAAAGCCTAAAATTTCTTATAACTTTTGTCTGTAACTTTGTTGTAAGTTAGAAATGTGATGACCCGATGCACCTGTTGTGTTTACGGGTTAAAAATGAACTTAGATGTGAATTCTACAATACCGCTTTGTACAGGGTTAATCATTATAAATTACCCACCCCTTATCATCGTTATTATTGCCTATAGAAAAAAAGCTTTAACTAAAAATTGTGTGGTTATGACTGAGTTTTGTTAAAATGCTATCAAAAATACAGTAGCATGCAGATTTCAGGGTATACAAAAAAACTATATTTTTTTTTAAATGGGATACTCTGTATATTATTAAATTTTTCGAATGATCCTTTGTTCCTGATTTCAAAAATATACCAAATGTTACCTCTACCATATACAGTTTTTGAGTTATTAAACGTCGAATATCTTAGTTAAACTAGTTACTGTAAATATCGAAAAGTTAGCATTATTAAAGTGAGCTATGAAAATAACAACTATTAAGTGTGATAAGTGACATTTCTTTAATGAAATAATCAAAATGGTTTACAGTGAGGAAGAAAAAAACCAAATATTTATACAAAATAGATGACAATGATTTATTTACGAAATTTAAATATAAATAAATGATAACTCATAAAAGATGTTCGATGTGTCCACCATTATTGTCAACGCATAATTGATAACGTCTTCATATATTTATAACTGCATCGAAAGTGTCTTCATTATTTACATTCAGATTGTTTGTTTCAAGTCGAATCCTGTCTTTAATGACGAATACTATTATTATTTTTTTTATTTTTTTCTTCGGAATATCCGATGCCAGTCAGTCCTCCCGTGGCTTCCGACGCCTCACGGGAGTCGCGTCGGCGCATCAACTACAGCCACTCCCCACATCCCGCAGGGTTAGTGACTGTAGATACCATAATCATGTGCCCTAAGCAGACGGAGAGAACCAAGAATGACCGCCTTCTGCATTTGGCCTGCCAGCCACTCGGCTGATTTTTGGCAGGCCTGTATGATCTTCCGTTCCGAGAGCAGCGTAGGCTTTATCCCTCCGAGTACACCGATTATTAGGACGACCATTTTGACCGAGTAGCCTGGATACAGCACTTGGAGCTCGTACCGGAGATCGCGATATTTGGTCCGTTTCTCCTCCTCCTTCAAGGTGATGTTTTTCTCCGCAGGTGCCGAGAACTCGATGACATACATCACCTTGAGTTGATGGTCGAGGAGGACTATGTCAGGCTTGTTGGCTTGGATTAGCCTGACAGTCGGGAACGAGTAGTTCCAGTAAATCCGGCATTTCTCGTTCTCGACAACGGACTCAATATCTCCGGGGACGTAAGGCAGCACTGGTGTCTGGTCTACCCCGTACGAGTGCCTTAGATGGTAGTATAGCACTCGTAATGCCGCATTATGTCGGTGGATGTAGGCCGAAATCGCCTATATGGGGCATGCAGAAAGTAAGTGCATGAGCGATTCCGGCGCCTGATGGCAGGTCTTGTAGTTGATATCAGGAACCTCTACACGCCACACGCGGCTACGGTAGACTAAGGTGTTGATAACACCATCTTGGCAGGCCATAATGAATCCCTCGGTCTCTGACTTAAGCCCGGCTGACCTTAGTAAGGCGAATGTCAGCGTTTCTATGTTCTTATAGAAGACACCATGCTGGGGTTTATCGACCTGCTGCCGAAACAGATTTTCCTGTTCGACAGTTCTGATTCGGGCTTTCAGGCGATTTGGCTGAAGTTCGATGACTGACTCTACAGCAGCACCTCGCCGGCCTCCTCGCCTGATGTCAAATGCGAGACCGAGTTCATCTGCGGCTCTTTTTGCTGCCTTGAACAATCCTGCTCCCACTCCTACAGTTTCGTGATGTTTTACGAACCGCAAGAGGGGATCTGAGCTCCTGAGGATGTTACATGCCATACTCAGTACTACTCTGCCATGCGTACACTCCAAGCTCAAGAGTCCTCGACCCCCCGTTGACGTGGGAGTTACACACGAGGAACGGACGATCTAGGATGAATACTTCTGTGAATATTCATCATCTTGCGGGTATCTCTGTCTAATTGCCACAGCTCATCTACCGACCACTTTACTACTCCGCAGGAGTAGAGCAGAACCGGAACGGCAAGCATATTAGTTGCAGACACCTTGTTCTTCCCCGAAAGTTCGGAAGACCAAATCTTTCGGAGTCGGTGTCTGTACTTGCCGCGGAGAGAATCTTTTATTTGTGTTACATCCTGGATGTGCCTTTGTTGCACACTCAGATACGTATAGGTCTCTCCGGCATCCAGATGTCTTAGGATGCTTCCGTCTGCGAGCTGCGCATCTTCAGGGAATTCCCCCGCATCGTCCTCTCTTGAGGTGGACGAGTGCACATTTGTCCAACCCGAACTCCATACCAATTGCCCGCGTATATTCTTCGACCACCTTAAGACCGTTTTGTAGTTCGCGCTCTCCGGTGGCATAAAGTTTAAGGTCATCCATATAGAATAGATCGGTGACCTTATGCCTCCGGTCGCTGGGTGGTCCACATTGATATCCGCAGGTTTGGCGGAGTACAACAGACAACGGCAGCATTATTATTATTATTATTATTATTATTGAAAATGTCTCATTATTCAAATGATCTCGAATGGGTAGGACACTATGCGGAGTTGCCCCATCCTGCATCCAAATCATATCATCAAGTTCGGCTTCCGGAAAGTCTGCAAAAGAATATTTTCTGCTTCTGGGATAATTATTTTCAGATAGGTAACTCCAGTTAAAGTATAATCATAAAATATAGGCCCAACAATTTTATTTCTGAAAACTCCACGTCAAACGCCAATAGTTTATCTTCCAGATTTTTTTTATTTGTTTTACCAATCTTTTTCTGTTGTGCTTGTTTTCCCAGGACCTTCGATTTTTTCTATTAAAAACTTCTGCCGTAGAAAAGGATGATTCATCAGTCCATAATATTTTAGTAAAAAAATCGAGATCTTCATCCAACTTTTGAATCATCTGGTGGCAAAAGTCCAGCCTTTTCTTTTATGAGCCTCTGTTAAAAATTGTACGGGTAAAATTTTATATGGTCTATAGCTGTTATTTTTTAATGTACGTTGGATTTTGGAATAACTTTTAACTAATTGATCAGCTGCATTATTTATACCACATTCGGAATTTTCTAAAAATAATAAAATGTTTCAAAAAGTCTATTCGCGAATAAATATGGATGGGCTTACCCTCGAAATGAAGTAGCAAACCAGGAAGCTGTTCATCCTGGTTTGCTTGAACTACTCGCTTTTTTCTACTAAAACTGGAGGTATATTCACCTCTTGGTAAATATTCTTGAACATTTGGATTTGGATACAACACCTTATATGCTCTTTTTGCTGCATGTTTATTTTTGTTATTTTGTATATAACAAGTAAATATTTGGACATTTTCTTCCTCACTGTAAACCATTTTGATTATATCATTATAGAAATGTCACTTATCAAACATAATAGTTGTTATTTTCATAGATCAATTTAATAATGTTAACTTTTCAATATTTACAGTAACTAGTTTAAGATATTCAACGTTTAATGCCTCAAAAAGGGTATATGGTAGGGATAACATATGGTATATTTTTGAAATCAGGAACAAAGGATCATTCCAAAAATTTAATAATATACAGAGTATACCATTTAAAAATATATTATTTTTTTGTATCCCCTGATATATGCAGTATGCACGCTATTAATACTTTTGATCGCATTTTAAAAAAATTCGGTCATAACCACACAACTTTTATTTAAAACTTTCTTTTATATAAGCAATAATAACGATGATAAGGGGTGGATAATTTGTAATGGATAACCCTGTACATACATTACGAAAACGAGTGGGTATTATCAGTGGCATGCCTAGCCTTTCGGGCGGAGAGGGCACAGCGTTCTTGGAGAGTGCAAATTGTAATGAAGTGTATCCAAATGAAACATGATTTTAACCATTTTGCTACTAATAAGTGATATATGTTGCATCGGGTGTTTAAAAAATTCTAGAGGGACAATGGTTGCTTGCTCCTCTGATATTATTTCTCCCACTGGTAATACTAATATCGCATTTCCCACCAAAAATCAGTATTACGCTATAAGCTCACAAATATAACCTCTTTTATGGTGTTAGTGGATATAAGTAGTATCTTGTTATTAGTGTCCTAGTTCGATTTGTGTTCTAATAAATAAACTACGTTGGAAATATGTCAAGATAAGTTTTTCATAGTGAAGCACCCCAGCCCTGGGCTTCTTCATCGCAGATACTTTTCCCATATTTTTTTTACATAAAACTAAATTATTTCCAAGTATTTATATCATTAAATTCCAAGTTAATTATTACATAAAAAGGATAAATCATTTTCGTATAATTTTGGCAGAAAAACGTATTTATTCAAACTATAGAGTCTAAATTATTCATCTTGTAAAATAACACACAGTATTCATTTAAATATCTGAAAACGTCGACAAAACTGTATAAAATCTCAAGGCGTTCGCTAGCCGAGAACGGGTAAAATAAACAAACCAACGTAAACACGTAGAGTTGTAAGAGATTTTACCAAGAAGAAGGTCGAAGACCAATAAAGCTAGTCTCATTGTGTCACTTTACATTTTAAGTACCGTGTGTTATAGTTTCGTTCGAAGATCACAGTTAGGGAACCAGTATTTGGCTCCGTCAAGCTTACAGGCTTGACGACGAACTCCCTTACGGGAAATCATATAAATACGCGAGACGGCGCAGAGTTGTGGTCACATCTCTGACAGCCCTAGGCAAAACGCCTGGATTCCTCAGAATCGGAAACTGTGAGTGTGATCCTGCCTCCGCGTTATAGCTATCCACTGAACCAGAGAGCCTCGCTTCATTAGCGTGTAATAACCACCGACGCCGCCGCCGCCATGGAGACGAGTAACTCAGGGGTTACGCAAGAATCCGGAGGAGTAAATCCCGCGGAACTCTCCGAACAAAATAAAAACAAAATGTTGTTTTACGAAAATAATTAACTATCTTATGTGGAGAAGGAGAGTGACTAAGCCAAGCAATGAATGAGGATATGGCAGCAAACTTGAAGGTAATGAAATGAGGAAGAATAAGGTATTAAAATTAGGGTTGAAGACTAGATTTACTGGGACATGAGAAAAAACGCACCGTTTACCCTACCCCATAGTGATGTGGAAAAGGATGGTAGTGAGTATGTAATAATTAATAGAAAATTAAAAGATGAAGTTTTTGCAAGTTCAGGAAATACAGATGAACTTCGCTCTAACTTGAAAACTATCTATATCAAAAAAAGTTGATGACCAATGTTTTCAGAAATTTCTTTCTCTAAAATTTTTATAACTAATTAAAACCTAGAAGGTATTGGAAAGGAGATATTGCCAAAAACTTTTTTCGGACCAATTTTGGCAATATAGAGTTGCTCTACGAGGTCGAATGAAAGTGTTCTATACTACCAAGTTTGGAAATTACCAGGTCTTTTGCAAAGCAAACTTATTCTTAGGTCCCCGTTGCCGGGACTATAATATTAGTGGCCTCTGCTAGTTATGAAATTTTGCAATTATCAGTTATACATATATAAGTTCGGCCTACGGATGAGAATCATCGCCTTTTCAAACCGCTGCGCTGGCTGGATGTAATAGTCAACATTTCTTTTCATTGTTGAATATAGATTAATGATTTAGTAGACTGTATTAGGGTTTTTCATTAAATTAGAGTAGTAAAGATGGCCGCAAGTAACGAATCATTAGCCGTAGAACTGGATAAATTAAATAAATTTGGATTATCGATTTAATTATATCCCAAAAGTTACCCCCAAAAGTATCCTCAAGTGAAGTGTTATGTGATTTAAGGAATAAACTACAGCTAGTGTTCAAAAGTGTGGCAGAAATAACTGAAAATTATATATTTCTTGACTCACAGGATTACACAAGTGATGGAAATTTTTGTACAAAACAAAGTTTTATACAAAACAAAATTAATGACGAAGTGTATAAAACCAAAGTGCAATTTCTAACTGAAATAGTAAATCACCTAGAAAAACGAATCTGTGACAGATGAATAATTAAATTATTAAAAGATAATAATGACAAACTCAAGGTAATAATAGTCAGTCTTATCAAATACAGCAAGCAAAGCCATCTATAAGCCAAATGCGAAATAATTTACATGTGAATAAAGCGACAATTGCTCCACCTATAAATGAGGATCAAGAAACCAAGACGTATTCAAACTGTATTTCAAATGACAAAAAAAGAAATATTGCTTTAAAAAACAATAACTATAGTGACAAGAACACTATCACAATATACCAAGTGAGTAAGGCAATAAAGGGTGTGCAACAAAAAGTTGGTCAGAACAAAAACAATCGCAATCCACAGAAAAACATTAAATATAACACAGCCCCACAAAAAAAAAAATTCTGACCTAGCAATGAGACGAGTATATCCTTATGTATTTTTGATCGCTGATTCCGAATCCGGGGTCAAAAAAAGTCGTACACCCCAAAAAAACTTTTTGAGCCAAAAAAACACCCCCTGAATCGTTTTGTTTAATATTTTCGGGAAAAATTGAATGTATTACGATAAAAATAAAGGTGAATTACAGCGTTCACCCTATCGGTATGAAACGCACCCCCATAGAGGGTGAGAACCACCCTCATCTGCCATCAAACCAATTGATAACGACAATGACTGAAAAACATCTAAAAATGTTTAAGTTTCGTTAGGTTTGCAATAAACTGACGTAGAATTCACGTAATACTCCAAATCTACCCCTATATCGTTATGAAAAACAACCCTTAACTTCAATTACAGAAAAGAGAAAGGAAAACACATAAAATTTGATAACGATTTCATTATATGGATGTTCTTATTTGCAGAGATCCTTATGGCTAGGATATTAGCTGTCATTTGTCACCAATCTTAACACCATATGGGTATAAAATGCATCCCTGAAGGGGGTGAGAAGTACTCTTAGTTAGTAGTTTTTAATTCTTCTTTTTTTAATCTTTTTTTTATGGTATCTTTTAACTTTATTTTCAAACGATCTTCTTACTGACTGTCGTTTGTGTTGTTCTTTCGTGTCTCTTTTCAGAGACCAACAGTAGTCTGCTATCATGTGTTCGTCCCATCTTCCTTGATATCGTTTTTCCATTTCATAACGATATAGGGGTAGTTTTGGGGTATTACATGAATTCTACGTCAGTTTATTGCAAACCTAACGAAACTTAAACATTTTTAAATGTTTTTCAGTCATTGTCGTTATCAATTGGTGTGGTGGCAGATGAGGGTGGTTCTCACCCTCTATGGGGGTGCTTTTCAAACCAATAGGGTGAACGCTGTAATTTACCTTTATTTTTATCGTAATACATTAAATTTTTCCCGAAAATATTAAACAAAACGATTGATTAAAATGATAACATCATTTTCAGAGCGTTATCTCATACCCTATTCAGGGAGTGTTTTTTGGCTCTAAAATTTTTTTTTTGGGAGTGTACGACTTTCTTGATCCCGGATTCGGAATCAGTGATCAAAAATACATAAGGATCTACTCGTCTCGTTGCTAGGTCAGAAAAAAATTTTTTTTTGTGGGGCTGTGTAATCAATATAGATCAATTATTGGCACAAATAAAAAAAGAAACTGTGTAAAATCTGTACCTAAACTAGGGTATCTACATTTATAAAGACTAGACCTATTGACTTCACCTGATGATATCAAAAAAGGTTTATCTATAACTACACCTCACATACCTTTCAAATATGAGTCCCTGAATAGGAGTGACAAAACATGTTCTATGATTGCGTCATTTTCTTTAAACTATGTAAAGGAAGTCTATGATCCAAATATATGGCCTGAGGGCTCTATTATCAATAGATTTAAATTTCGATCTGGAGGCCCAGTGGGAAATTTCGAAAATCAAGCCTCAGATAACCAACCCTCGTAGAATATGACAACCCCGAGCAATCTGTATATGATATTCATACAGATACGAACTTATGGAAATTATTTCACATAAATATTCAAAGTATGTGAAATAAAATCAATAACTTAGAATTATTCCGTCATGAAAATAATCCGTCATTTATATGTTTAAGTGAACATTGGATGTGCAAATCAAAATTTGATAGCACACAGATCACAGGTTATAAGGCTGTTTTCAGTTACTGTCGAAAGAATATTGCACATAGTGGGACTGCAATATGTATGTGAAAAATGATCTACTAAATAGCACAAAAAAATATAAATTAACTACCCGATATGTCCATTGATTCATGTCTAGAATGCGCCGCCAATGAATTTAATAAAACGTTATGTATTATTTCGATATATAGAGCTCCTAACGGCAATTTTGGCGAATATCTAAATAAGCTGACCAATACTAAATAAGATTTTTTTTAAAATTTTTTTTTCATTCTATGTGGAGATCTGAATATAGATTTTCTAATACCTCATCTCAGTATACCAAATTTTTTTTTTTGATTTATTACAATCGTTTCAACTACACTTATTAATTAAGGAACCGACCAGAATTGCAAAATATGGCAATCAAATGTCAGCAAGTGGAATCGATTATATAATAACCAACATATCTGGAAACATGTGTCACAAAATAGTAGAGCCAGGTATATCAGATCATTTAGGACAAATGCTAACTTGGAATAGTATTGAGGTAAGTCCTTACCCAGAAGACACCGAAATAATTACTCTAAAATATAACAAGCATTCGACATATGAATTTAAAAGAAACTTTACTGACACAAGAAATATGATGAACTTCATGAAAATTATACAGACATCGATCATATGTATGATAGTTTCATAATACATTTTAAGTGGTGTTTTGAGGTTGCATTTCTAAAACAAAAAATTAAAATGTATAAAAGTCTTAAACATAATTTTACATTTTCATCTATTTTACTTCAAGAATTAGATAATTTAAAATCACTAAATTGGATATGAAAATCTATACCTATTGATTTCCATAATAATCAATACAAAATGTTAAAAAGCAACTAAACAAAAAATTTTAAATGAAAAGAAAGACTATTATGAGAGAAAAATTAATATGTCAAATGATAAAATAAAAACGCTTTAGTTAATCGCAAATAAAAAACTTGGTAAATTAAGGCACAAACAAATAGAATTAAACATTAAAATTCAGGACAACACTATATCAGATAGTAAAAAAATAGTAACCTCTTTGGCTACTATTTTGCAAATCTATCTTACTATCTCACTAATATCATTAATGTTTCAGTACAACGTGGACAATTCCCCAGAGAATTAAAAATATCAAAAGTTATACCTGTTTACAAAAAAGGTGATTAATTTTTTATAGAAAATTACAGGGAAATATGCTTATTAAATACTTTCTCAAAAATTATAGAAAGAGCCTTGTACGATAATTTTATTAAATATTTAAATGACAACAATATATTATCGCCTAGTCAGCACGAAATCAGACAACATTATTCAATAGAAACTGCTTCTATAGATCTAATGCAATATATTTATCAAAATATCGATGATAAGATATACGTCCTTGGAATATTTTTTTGATTTTTTCCAGGGCTTTTGAAACTATTAACCCACTATTTTTAGCAAAAAAATTGAAAAAATGGGAATTCGAGGTACATTGAATCAATGGATAGTATCATACGTAACAAATCATTCCCTTAAAGTTAAGATAGGATCAGAATACTCAGGTAGTTATAACACAGAACTAGAAACTCCTCAAGGGCGTGTCCTGTGTCCATTGTTGTTACTCTTGTATATAAATAATCTGACATCTTATATAAAAGATGGTAGAGTATTTATGTATGCAGATGACACAACAATTGTTGTTACAGCAAAATCATATGACAATGTTAAACAAAATGTTATATCTGTTATAAATAGTTTCGACGAATGTTGTAGAAATAATCATTTAATAAATAACATAAATAAAACAGTCCTTATTGAATTTAAAACAAAATATAACCGATCCAGCCAGTTTGAATTTAACATTAATAACACTATTACAGAAACACACAATAGCACGAAATTTTTTGGTACACAACTTAACTACAAACTAGATTTTAATGGAAACATAAGTAATCTATGTAATAAACTAAACAAAATCTATTTCGCTTTTACCACTTTAAAATTTAATTTTTATCAAAAGTATTTAATTAACATGCATTACGTATATGTATATCTGGCATTAACTTGTAACGTTGTCATATGGGGCCAAGCAACTGATATTAACAGAGTATTTGTGATACAAAAACGAATTTTACGTTTAATCTTTAACATTGCTTATAACGACTCTTTTAGTGGAATTTTTAAGAATAATAGATTAACTCATTTTTGCATGTATCTATATAAATTGCTGTGCTATGTATTTTTACATCTTGATCATTTTAAGAAAATAACGAGGTATATCTGTATCCAACACAAAAAAATGAATATATATATTTAGAGAACTTTCATTACATGTAGGTTAAAAAATCACCAAAATATGCTGGAGGCAACATTTTTAATGTGATACCCTTTTCTATAAAAAAATCATTAATCTATACGACATTTAAAAATAAATTAAGAGATTACCTTAACAGTTATTGCTTTTATTCATTAAATGAATATGTTCAACAAAATCAAACACATTAGTATGTATGTATGTGTATGTGTGTGTATGTGTATATTTATATGTATTTATACTTTGCGTATTTATGTTCTATTTTTCTGTTTTATACAATTTTCTTTTTTACATATTTTTTTTGTTTTTACTTTCTTATACCTAATATAAGGAAGTATAGTAATCGTGATTTTTTTTCGACCTCGACATTTTGAATGATTTATACGTTTGAACCCTCCTGAATCCATTCTGACTATTTTCAGAATGATGTCTGTCGATGAGCGCTCGCGCGCATGTGTGTGTGTGTGTGTATCTGCGATAACTTAATAATACTAATGAGAGTCTTCCCACATTTGGCAGTTAAGATTGTCAACAACATTTTAGGTGACACATTAAATTTGGTGAATGTGGTACCACCAGAAGAAACACAATGAATGAAAGAAGCAAGGTACAATTTTTTTTTGCATTTCTGGACGAATTTCGACGAATTATAATCAAAAAACATAAAATTTGGAAAAAATTCTGTCTGCATGTCTGTAGTATCGCGACAGCAATGGTAGTTTTTGAGGTAAACCTTTCAAATTTTGTACACATATTCCAAAGACCACTGGCGGTTCTTCTATGGGGTCATTTGGTCAATGACTTCCCACATACAAATAAAAAAATAGAGCTATTCATTTTCTGAAGTTTAAAAATATATAATTTTTAAGAATATTAAAAATATATATATTATATATTTTTAAACTTCAGAAAATGATTAGCTCTATTTTTTTATTTGTATGTGGGAAGTCATTGACCAAATGACCATATAGAAGAACCGCCGTTGCCAAAGACCAAAGGCAATGATAAATTCGATAAGCAAAATTGGCCAGCTCAAAAAGGAGATCCACGGGACCCAAACTTTTTTGGTATTTGCCTTTACAAAAAAATATATTCTTGATGAAAGATTATAAATCATATCTACTATATTAAGCCAATAAAATATATTTTCCAATTATTTAAATAAAGCTGAGGTAAACTTAAATTTTTTATACATTTGACCTCATAAAATGGGGTTAGGATAAATTTAACAGTTTGACATTTGAAAGGTCTAATTTAGTTACAAAATTGTCAATGTCAATAAGAAGAAATTATTAAAATATATGACATGAATTATTATTGACAGTGTCGCTGATAATTAATTATTTAAAAATTTTAATGAAATATTTCAAGGTACCATATTAAAATTTAATTGAGGTAAGTGAAGAATTAAACAGAACGATTTTTTTACATCAGAATAATATATATCGGTATAAGAAAGTTATGTGCTGGCCACATCAAATATTTTAGATATTAATTGATACTAATTACTACCATAAATTTGACTTGTCTTATATCTATGTACATGTAGCAACAAAAGGCCAATAAAGAATTTGAATTTGAATTTGAATTACAGCTATTTGTTGTAATTGCTCTAATTTGGATAAGAGCACGGTCCATCGATATCTGAAATCGATTGTGGCAACTTAATCAAGCAAATAAAACTAAGTGGAGAGAATGATACCTTTATTTTTATACATTGAAACGTTTATAAAATTAAATGGCTTGCAAATTACTCATTGGTAAACAGTTTTGGGGGCATGCCAATTTAATTACACAAAGTCCTTAAAATGTTAGAAAAATATTCAAATTACCAGTTACGAATTAGCGAAATAAACAGGAAGAATAAAAAATTGTGGGATTAGAAGTGTCAACGATTAATAAAAACGCAAATTTTAATATAACTTGGCAGAAATTTGTTTTTCAGGTCATAATGGTTTACCTACTATCATTAATTGAAAAACAAATAATAATAAGAAGAATATTACTAATACAAGAATTAAGTATATACTTTCGATGTAAGTTCATTTAAAATAGTAGGTGTATCATTATATTACCTTTAATTTTAGTTAACTTTCCTTGACATATTATATTAACATAATTCATGAAGAATTTTACCCTCATCTTAACTAAAAATAAAAAACTGATCATATTATATTTAAATTCAGATTTTCTTAGTGATCATAGTTTAATCTACTGTGTTATAAACATTCCTAATTTTAAAAATAGTCAAAAATTTATTACATATAGAAATTTTAAACAATTTGATTAAAAACTGTTTGATGATGACTTAGACACAGTGCCATGGGATAATATATACTACATTAATAATATTGAGCAAAAAGTTTCGTTATTAATTTACTACAAAACTTTTTAATACACATGCGCCAATGAGAACAATCAGAGTAAGTAAAAGTGGCGGTCGGTCCATGGAAGCAAAGGAAGCAGTGCTTCCCCTGTGATTATTAAAAAAAAACACATAATTAGAACCTAATTATTATTTATCACATATATTAATCATTAAAATTTACTTTTATCCAATTTCAATAGACACGGCCCTGCTTTTCAGCAGCTGAGATAATGTTGCATGATAAAACCGTAACGATGACGCACTCAATTAATCGAGCCAACACGAATTCGCGCGACTTCGATATATGTAAGCTGAGACAACTCTCTGATGTAGGTAACTTGTTGAAATGCGTCCAATCCCCACTTCATAATCTTGATATCTGAGCTATATAGTATCGTAATACGTTTTATTTTATAGATTTTAATATCGATTTTAATATTATACTTAATATTAATCTTCCTAGTATTATTCTCAGCTTTTGTGCTATATTTGTAAAAATTTTTTGATGTTTCTAAACCTGTGGTGCGGCGACAAGTGATTTTTAAAACGTTGAATATTAGTGCGCGTGTAAGCACATTTAGAATTACTTATTAAATTTGGAAGCTGATCCTAGCACTGTGGAAAATATTATTTGCGTTTGTGTGGTGTGCAATTTGTTGAAAAGGAGATTTTCAACATATTCGTTTCAAGATAAACTAGATATTATTAGAAACGGGAAACCAACACCTGATTTAAAACTCTTAAAAACGAAAGTTAAATCATGCTATAGGTACTTTAATATTGAAGTGTACAGTGCTAATCAGTGGTTAACGGGTTGTGAAAATTTGTGTAAATTATTTTGTTGGCCCTGTGTACTGTTCACAAATGAAAAAGGTGTTTGGAATAAAAATGGCTTTTCAGATTTAAACAACATTCACAAAGTGATAAAAAGGCATGGTAAGTGTGAAACTCATTTGCGAGCGGTGCTAAAAGAATAAACATTTGGAAAATCACGAATTGAGCATTCATTAGATCAGCAGTTGAAAGAAAGTGTTAAAAAGACTTATTGACATTGTTTGTTTTCTTGGCGAAAATGAACTTAGTTTTAGAGGTCATACTGAATCTCGGAGCGTTGCTAAATAGGGGCAATTTTATCAATTTTGATTTATTAGCAAAATACGATACAATTTTAAATAACCATCTGGAACACTCCACGATATTTCGCGGTACATCAAATCATATTCAAAATGATTTGATTCAGTCGATAAGCAATATTGTTTTAGAAAAGATCAAGCAAGAAATAAAAAAGCTCCTTTTGTTGCAGTTATGTTAGATGAAGCAACAGATATTACGAATTTTAGTCAGTTATCAATCGTAGCTACATAAATCCAAATGGGAAAGTCCAAGAGCGCTTTTTAGGATTTTTAGACGTAACAACGCCATGAACGGCCGCAGCTTTATATACTATAGTTTGTCAGATAGTCGATGATCTACAGTGTGGTACTAAACTTATCGCCCAAAGTTATGATGGGGCCGCTAGGCTGGTGAATTGGGGGCCTGCAGGCCAAAGTAAAAGAGACTTTTCAGAATGCAATATTTGTACATTGTTTTGCGCATCGATTAAATTTAGTTCTAGCTCAATCTGCAGCGTGTCTCAAAGAGTGCAAAATATTTTTTTCAAGTATTAGTGGAATGGCTGCCTTTTTTTCAAAATCATCAAAACGGACACAAGAATAAAAACTTTTTCAAAAAAATTCAACTAATGAAGAGCGGCTTTCAAAATTGTCCCTGTTGACAATAGAAAGTGACTTTGTGAAGGAGATCTCCCAAAATTCAAACTTTTACGACGAAGTTATTTCCGACATCGCAAAAAAGGAGAGGCGGATTAAACTACATTGTAAATAGGTAGGTATGTGCATGTTAACTACTTAACTAGCTGGCTCAATTTATAGTTGGCTAGAGAGTGCACGATGGCTAGTGTGACTGAACAAACTCTCTATTTCGCTGCGGGTTCAATCCTCGCCACCGGCGCTGGCAATGTCGGTGGATATGGTTGTGTGTCTGCGTTTTTTTCATAAGTGTAACACTCGCCCGTGCAGCTTCGGCTTTGGAATCGGGGGTTGTCTAATTTTTGTGGTGTTTTTATGTTTTATGTTTGCGGTCCTACAAGTGTACTTTTTTCTAGTATCATAACTTTGCAGCTTTCGACATTTGCTTTAAAATGAGTATACGGAAGCCACGCCCCTTTTCTTAAAATAATTTTTGCCTCGCTTCGCTCGGGGCCTCGCGCTACCCATCACTTTATATCACAAACTGCTTCCCCTGTATCAAAACTCACCGCACGCCCCTGGTAAGTAAACCTCCAGCACCATGGTTCACACATCCATTAAAGTTGATTTTAAAAGAAAGAGACAAAGCACTATCTACTTATAATAGAAACAAGACGCAAACAAATCGTGAAAATTATGTATAGAAAATTATAGAAATATACGTAATTTTGCCCTGGCTTCTATCAGTAGAGAAAAGGCAGCATATTTAAATTCATTGCAAAATAAAAATCTTGATCATGAACTGTGGAAACGCGTAGAGCAATTAAATATTCGTTTTAAACTTGAAAATGTTGTACCTCCTAATTTGCAAAATGTTGTAGAAATCAATGATTACTTTCTTATTGTTTTCTGTAAAAATGATAACTGTGATATGGCAATAGACTATTATAATAACACAAAATTTAGTAATAATTTATCATTCTCGTTTACCCTTGTAGATACTTACACTGTTTATAATGCAATTAAGAGTGTAAAATCGAATGCTGCTGGAAATGATACAATAACATTACACATATTAAAACTATGTATACCAACAATTTTAAACCATATTACATATCTTATAAATTGTTGTCTCGAACAGGGCTAATTTCCGTTGTTATGGAAAGATGCAATTGTTTGTTCGGTACCTAAAATTGCGAAACCTTTGTCAGTGGAGGATCTGCGTCCTATTAGCTTACCACCAGTTCTTTCAAAAATTTTGGAAAGAATTGTTTATGAACAGATAAATTCTTATCTCTTGTTGCATAACTTATATCCAATACATCAATCGGGATTTCGTAAAGCACATAGCACCACTACAGCTCTTTTGAATCTTAGTGACATCATCCTCCGTGTTTTAGATTGTAATATGGCAGCGATTCTAGTGTCACTAGACTACTTCAAGGCATTCGACATGATTGACCACGTACTTCTTTGTGCAAAACTCAATTATTACGGGTTTGATGAAATATCACTACGCTTTTTTAATTCCTATTTGTATGAACGTTGTCAAAGTGTATGAGTTTCAGAAAAAATATCTGACCGGAAAATAATAACATTAGGTATTCCCCAAGGGTATATTCTTGAGCCACTCCTGTTTCTTGTATATACTTCAGACATATTTAACGTTGTAATTAGTTCTCATCTCCAGCCATATGCAAATGACACCCAACTTCATTGTTTTGACCCATCTGATTCTGACAAAGCTGCTAATTTAATCAACCAAGTTCTAGACAATATTTATAAAAATTCACAACGACGTAACTTTAAGATTAACCCTAATAAATCGGTTGTCATTTTATTTTGTTCTGAAAACAAGCGGCAATATTTAAAGTCATCAATTAAAATACATATAGATGGTTGGATCAAGTTACAAAAAACCGACTACAAATTTTGCAAAATTGTTGCTGTCGTTTTATTTATAATTTAAGAAAATTTGATCATGTTTCTACCAAATATGTAGATTTGCGATAGCCAAAAATGGAATAGTCAAATTTCACTTTTTAGTTTTTTTGTTTCGCTTAATAAATTTTTCCATCCTCATTTATTTAAGAGATAGGCTAGTTTCTAGAGCGGCCGTTCACAATGTAAATATTAGATATCAGAACATGGTAACCATGCCACATCATAATATTGCATTATTTAAACGCAGCTTTTCTTACATGTCTGTAAATTTGTATAATTCTCTGGATCCCATACATAAAAACTTATCATCAGTGAATAAATTTCGTAAAAATATTAAGGCCAGCATTATTAATTCCAGTAGTACCTAAGTGATATTTGGATACTTATTGCTTACATACCTTATTTTCAGTGCCATAATTGGTGGCTATTTAGTATCATTTTTTACATTAATTAGTCTTAACATAAATCTGTGTATAATTTCAAATGTACTATTATTACTATTATTGTTGTTATTATTATTGTTGTTATAATTTTTTTAGTTATTTTTATGAGTGTATATTCACATTATTTGAAAATACAACACCAATAATTAAATTTGTAACACATAAAAATATCCAATTTGGTTTAATAGCAGAGCATTACCAAATACAAAAAAGAGAAAGGTAAATATGCCGCGTACAGAACAAAATTAAAGTCACTAAATAGGAAGGCTTATGCACAATATATAAATAACATTGAAACAAATATGAAGAAAGATGTTAATCAGTTTTGGTCTTATGTAAAAGAAATGAAAGGATCTGCATATCAACACCCTTACTTTGAAACGGGCTAAAACAAAAACAGATGTACCTGAAATATTTTATGTCTACCTATACAGATAGCAAACCCACTTATAACATTGATAATAACATAGTTCATGGTTTTCCATTTCCAGAATTAGTATCAAGATATTGAACTTGCTGTAAAAAAACTGAAACCGAAGCGTTCTGCTGGTCCCGATAAAATACCTCCATATATGTAGAAAAGTTTTATCAATTGGTTAAAAGAGTTTTTATTATATATTTATAAACTTTGTCATTTTTCCTGATTTATGGAAGGAGGCCACAGTTACTCCAATATATAAATTAGGTAATAAATTGGCTATAGACATAGACCTATATAAATTTTGTCGGCTCCAGCTAAACTATTCGAACAGATTCGCAATGCTAAACAATATGCCCATGTTAAACCCCATATTAGTGATAATCAACATGTTTTTTTACCAAATAAGTTCCCTGCTACCAATTTTCAACATTCAATAAGCATGTTAAGTCGTCTTTTGAAGCCAAATCACAGACCGGTGTAATTTACATGGATTTTAGGAAGACTTTCGATAGAGTGGACCATGATGTTTTAACAGACAAACTAATGAAGTATGTTTTAACAGACAAACTAATGAAGTTTGGGTTGTCTCGCGACAGTTTACTATTTTTTCAATCATATCTCAAAGAATGACACTTTACCCTAAAATATAATTATGGGGTTTCTAAGAAACAAGTTGCTTATTCAGGAGTTCCACAAGGATCAAATTTGGGTCCTTTACTATTTATTATTTTAATCAATGATGTTCCTCAAGTTATAAGAAAGAGTGAATGTCTTATGTATGCGGATGACTTAAAATTATTTCAAAATATAGAGGATCTAAGCGATGCAAATGCTCTCGAGGAGGATGTAAAATGAATTTACAACTAAAATTTAGAAAACAAATTAAAGTTTAACATGACTAAGTGATTTATAATGAGATTTACCAGGACAATGTACCACTAAATTACGACTACAAAATAAGCACTGATCTGTTGACGAGAGTCCAAATGACAAAATATTTAGGAGTAATGTATGACCCTAGATTGAACTTGAAAACACATATTAATAATATTACTTACGAATCTAGGCATACTTTAGCGCTTATTATCAGAAACTCCAGAGATTTCAATAACATAAAAACTGTAAAAATACTGTATTACATATTCGTTAGGTCTAAATTAGAACACTGTGGTGTAGCATGATGTCCGCATACAAATATCTACAAACATCTCCTAGAAAAAGTACAGAACAGATTATTAAGACATCTTTATTATGTTAAATATAAGTCATATCCTGATTATAATAGTTAGGAAGGTTTCTTTAAAAAACGAATTTGTCGTAATGTCAATCGAAGGAAAATTATATTCTTAGTATTCATTTATAAACTGTGGAACAATAAATACACTGTTCTGAATTATTAACATTATGCACGTTATATGCCCCTAGTAGGTATATAAGAAATACACAATACACTTTGTTCCATATGTCACTGCATCTTTCCCGTATATACAATGTTATGATTAATCATTGAAGTATTTACATTAACAAATGCAGATTTCACCATGTTACTGCATGTAAATTAGTTATTTCAGAACATTTCATATCCCTGACTCCCAGTTATTAGGAACATATATAAAAAGAAATAAATGAACTAGTGTATTTTTATACTAATAATAATAACTCTCTTACTCATTTACCTTTATTCACTTGCTCTAACTCATAACTAGTTACTGCCCGTTGACGTTTTTTGATTAGATTTTTTGTTTATTATTATTATTATTAATTTATTATGAATACTACTTGGTACATAAGTATGTTGGCTAGTTGTTGCATTCATGTAATAAAATTGAGGTTAGTTATGAAAAAAGAGAAAAAAACATTTAGTTTTTGTTTTATACATTCATAGTTTTGGGGCAGTATTCGAGTAGGTGCACTAGTGAATAAGTTGATTTGTATAAGTACTCATGTAATTAGGCTTTGTCAGCCTGTTTGAAAAATAAATAAATAAATAAATTATTGATGCTAAATACACAATTGCAAAAAATTACATAGTACAGGTAGTAAATATAGATACCAAGTATTAAAAAGATATTAAAATAAATCACAAAAGTCATTATTTAGAACAATACCAATACATGAGACATACGAAACAGATAACAGACGTCTACAAAAAAAAAATGTTTGTTATTGTGACCTGATCATACTATTCTTTAGTAAAATTTTCCGCTGAAGCCGAAAATGAAAAAAAAAATTTTATCGTGTGGGTTCCCCCCCACACACCCCAATTCCCCCAAAAATAAAAAATGCAAACTGGGCGAATAAACCTACCTATCTTTAGTAAAATTTTCCGCTGAAGCCGAAAATGAAAAAAAAATTATCGTGTGGGTTTCCCCCCACACGCCCAAATTCCCCACAAAAATTAAAAAATGCAAACTGGGCGAAAAACCTACCTATCTTTAGTAAAATTTTCCGCTGAAGCCGGAAATGAAAAACAAATTGTATCATGTGTTCCCCCCCCACACACCTCAATTCTCCTCAAAAATTAAAAAATGCAAACTGGGCCACAAAAAACCTACCTATCTTTAGTAAAATTTTCCGCTGAAACCGAAATACGAATAAACAAAGCCATGGATAGACAAACTAAAAAGTAAACCTGCAGCAGGCACATTTGAACTGACGAAATTTCCTAAAAAATCAGCAGCCAAAATACTTGAAGGAGTTTTCGAAGGATCACAAATTCGTCTTCTCATGAATGATGATCAGTTTATTAATCACATGACTAACATCAAGAAAAAAGCGTGGGTTAGTTTCGTAAAGGTCAGCGAAAATTTCCTCGGTAATTGCAAATCTCCTAATTACAGTCAGTTAATAAACGAACTGCTGATACATTTCAAAAAGCAAGGTATCCTTATGAGTTTAAAACTTCAATTTTTAGATTCACATTTGGACTATTTTCCTAAAAACTTGGGCGACTACAGTGAAGAGCAGGGTGAGCGCTTCCACCAGGATTTGAAGACTATGAAACAACGGTATCAGGGATGATGGCATTGCCATATGATGACAGATTACTGCTGGATTTTAAAAAAGAGAGACAGTTAATGCAAGCCGTAAGAGAAAAAGTACGAGCCGTTCCTTTGAGGAAAAGAGACTGCGGCCCAAGAAAAAAAGAAAGATTTTGTGAATATCTAAATTTTTATTTAAGCCCGATGAGAGGCACGGTTTATTTTGCCTATATGAATTTGAGGCTTAGTTTGCCTGTCTGAGGTTTAGTTTGATTTTGCCTGTCCAAGGCTAAGTTTTAGTTTGCATGTCTGAACATCACTTTGCCTATTTCAGGTTTAGTTTTAGTTTGCCTATCTAAGATTAAATTTGAATTTGCGCGTCTAAATTTAAGTTTGCATCTCTGAGCGTCAGTTCAAGTGTGCCTGCTGTAGGTTTACTTTTTAGTTTGTCTAGCCATGGCTTTGTTTTTTCGTATTTCGGCTTCAGCGGAAAATTTTACTAAAGATAGGTAGGTTTTCTCGCCCGGTATGCATTTTTTAATTTTTGGGGGGAATTAGGGTGTGTTGGGGAACCCACATGGTAAAATTTTTTTTTTCATTTTCGGCTTCAGCGGAAAATTTTACTAAAGATAGGTAGGTTTTTTCGCCCAGTTTGCATTTTTTTAATTTTTGGGGTAATTGGGGTGTGTGGGGGGAACCCACACGATAAATTTTTTTTTTCATCCTCGGCTTCAGGGGAAAATTTTACTAAAGAATAGTAGGGTCAGGTCTCTATAACAAAATAAATTTTTTTTTGTAGACCTGTGTAATTAAAACAGAAGAACAGTAGTACAATCATTGCTTAACTATATCAAATTAAAAATTTAGAGTAAAAATTCATCAAGTATAAAATGCCTTTTCAATAAGGACATTTTTAACGAATCGTTTAAATTGTATAAAGGGCATATTGTTCGGGACATTTGTTATAAAATATGGGAACACAGTAATTTGCAGAAAATTTACTTGTAGGGACTCGATGATTGCGAGATCGACGTTATGCCTTGTGAAGTGGTCGTGTATATCACAACAGAATTAGAGAAGGTTTAGGTTTCATTAACCCATAGCAGACATCTTAAGATAATGGCATTAAAGTTAAAAGTTTCAATTCTACAAACTTGAGCTTTACTTCATTCCGGTGTATTCCAAACCATAAGTAATTCTTACCACTCTTCGCTGAAATTTACATTGCATACGATGAGAGACCCCAGGCTATTATACCATATACCATATGTAACTGAAAGAGGCTGTAGTAAACTGTTAAAACTACTGACTTACTTACTGCCCGATATAAATTCCTTAAAACATTAATATTCTCTAGTAATTTCTTTGCCAGTTGGTTTCTATGAATTTTCCTAGACAGTTTAGGTTCTAAATATATCCCTAGAAATTTATAAAACTCATTATTTTTTAATGCAAAAATTCATTCAAGTGTGATGACACTGTATAGTTGTTAACATTTACATTTATTTCATCTGATCTTAACCAGGTTTCTGGAAGAACTAAAATATCGGAGTATATGTTTGTGTGTGTAAAATATCCTTCTAATTTTAATGTTTTGGTTGTTTATTTGTATCTTGCTTTAAAAATGTATAATAATACACTTGAATTATACCATATTGTGTTGTTTGGGATGTTACAGATACCATAATTTGAAATTGAAAATTATTTACAATTACGTATATGTGTTTTCGTATTTTAGTAAATGATAATTAAACGCTTTTAATCTTACATCCTACTTCAGAAAAACTGTGACTGAAAATGCATACCTATTTATTATTAATTATGTAAAGGATCAGCTTTCTCTATTGAAAATTAATGGTTTTTAATAATTTTCAATTAATCATAATTATACTGCAGTGACAATAGCATAATATTTTAAAAATTTTAACTAATGAAAGTATAAGGTTTTGTAGAATATTTACAATTATCGAGAGAGGAACATCTGTATTTAAAAAAATCCAACGATGCAATAAAACAGAAAAATTTTTTAATTCTATTTTTTTTTTTGGTGTAAATCCATTGTATACAACTGTTGATACGCAGTTAAAATGAACTGTATGTATCTTAACAAATAATAAACTGAAATACATAACTACGAAATAATAAAAACACATAAGTAAATAATACGTTTTTGCTGTTTCAATTATATCATAAAACTTAATAGCGTTTTGCACTTTATACTACTTTATAGTAATAAAGTAAGAAAGTGAGATAAAAATTAAATGCTTCATGTGAATTTCTCCAGCAAAAAAGCTTTTACTTAGATAACGGTCATAACTTTCTGGAGAGCAATTCATTAAAAGAGGTATATGGATCTGTTTCTGGTTAGCTGCGGCTCTTGTATACAAAACACAGATAAATGTAAAATCATTTCTCCCCAGCGAACCTCCCACAATAAAACCAGTCTCTAAATAACGCACATCTTTTGCCAAGTACAATCAGAACGAATCCTCAAACTCCCATCTGTTTTTGCAGCACGTATTCTACTTTTTGCCTCTCTCAATTTATTGAAACAGCTTTAAATTAAATTTTCTTTGTAGGAAAAAAATACAATGTTTCAGTACACAATGTAGTACTAAACTCTTTAAAAAGATTGCCATGAAATAAAAACGAGATTTTTTTATTAAAAACCTGACCAGAATAAAACGAAATTGTAAGGGGAGATATTTTTATTAGACGTTTGGTATACAAGCTATAAATTCGTTAGAGAGTACAGTTTTCCCATCACAACCGGCACAGTCAGTTTTCAAAGACATTCATAATATCAACAAAGAAGTACGTTTTATAGGTTACAACCTTTCAGTTCTTTTTGTTTTCATTTTAAAAATTAAAAACTTGCTTCGCTATTAGTTAAATGTTAACAACCATGTGGCCTAAATAAATTGTCTACAAATTAAAAACTCTGAAAGTCTTTTCGTCAGAAGTAGCTGAATATTATAGTGTTTTTAAGTTGCTATGTTTAAATCCATGATAAATAAGAAAATATCATATTAATACGTGTCTACAAATGCTTCTTAAAGTAGCTACGGCCATTTGGAGCAAAAAAATTGGAGGATCCTCTGTTTCTGCTGAATAATCTGTTTATTGACGATTTTCACATCAAGGTATACACTTTCACAATAATCTCTTCTGATTAAATCAAAATATTTATGAGTTCTTCGTCTCAAGTCAATAAAATAGATTTTCCATAAATGTGTGGGGTATGGATAATTGGTGACAATAAAGTAGCCAGTCTGAGCTATTTCGATTTCTGACAGCAGAACACTTTCGCAGATTTATCAGAAGATACACCTGATGCAAAAAAGGCAACCATGTGGTTTATGCACGAAGACGCTCCACCTTATTTTCAAGTTATGATTCTACGATACTTTTCCCAATCAAGTTTGGGTTGGACCTACATCGTGGCCTGCTCGGTCACCTGATCTAAACTCATTAGATTACTTTCGAGCCCTTGTTTGACTCATACTTTCATGTATTTCAAATTGAAATAAATAATTATAAAAATTAAATCCTTCTGTTTTCTACTTTCAAATGTTCACATTCATTTAAGCTGAAAGCGACTAATCCTAAGACACAATCGCAAGAGCACTTTTCGTGTTTTAGAAAAAAGTCTAACTCATGTGTCATATTGGCAAACATTTTAACGAATAAAAATACGCAACGAAATGTGCTAGAACTGTCCAGTTTCGCACTTCTATGGTAGTAGATTTTTTATCTAGCAACGTTCAAATAACACCTCTTATTAGTAACAAACCAAGTACAAATTTCAAAACCTTAGCTTGACGGATTACCAAGATATTAAATGAAAATGAATTTTTTGACACCTGTTTCAAATGACCGTAGCTCCTTTAGGAACATTTGCGGGCGCATGTTAATATGAACTATTTATATTATTTTTACTCATAGAATCCGTCTACGAATTTAAGCATAGCAATTTAGAAACACTCTGTATAAAATGCTTATCAACTTTCACTGGCAACAGATATAAAGGGTGGACCAGCTGTATTAGACTACTAATAAAATGGTGAGACATTTCTAACGAGAGAAATTAAAACATGCAAAAGGAAGGCAATAAAAAAAATAGGTACGTGAGGGGCTTCCTTGATTTTGCCGTCTGTATAAAACGGTTACTATCTCAAAAATGCATTGTACTACACCTCAAAACAAGTCATGGAATTAATAACAGGCTGGTATATGTACACTGCCATAATTCAACAATTATCAGCCATAAAGCTCGAAACATTACACATATATCTCTGAGTTTATTACTGAACCGGGTCATATCACTCACAAAGTTATTGCATTTATTAGGTTATCGTCCACGCGTCGGAACAATTACCTCACAGGAGTCACATTGGGAGTTATGGCACAAAAATAGAGAATTAATGACCTTGGATTGCATTGATATTTTACAGGTGGCCTTTTACATTGCAGATTAGTCAGCCATTACCATTTGGCCTAGTTCAAATGAACACCTTGTATAATTTTGAAAATGTAAGTAGTTTTAAGCAGAAATCGGGAGATAACGATAAATTCCAGAGATAACTTTTACGTAGATAAAATACTATATTGTAAACACCTAATGAGACATTCCTAAATAATATTAAATCATAAAATATTCTTATGTAGTGTGCAATGAATCTCTTTTCTTTATAATAATGCGAACAAAAATTAAAGATCTTTATCAGGTGACTAGACGGTTTGTTGCTAAGGAACAATTACTTAGTGATCGACGGGGCTTGTTATTGTAGAGTGTCCAACAGTAATTCATAGATAGATATAAGCGGATCGCGTTTTTTGGCTCACATTTACACCTACTGTCCCATGTTGAAAATGCATACGCCAATGACTTCAAAATAATTGGAATATACTCTAAACACGCAGTATTTATAAAAGTCTATGTGAATAACACGTAGATATGTAAACAGTACGAAATGAAAGACAACGAAAGTTAACCTTTTAAAACGTCTCGTTCAATTATTGCAAAAGTACATTAGTGGGCAGTATAGCAATTTTCAGATGCTAGTGAAAATGACACTAAGCAACAGATATTTATCACAGAGATGTGACAAAATTAAAGAAAAAAATTATTCTGAACTGAATGAAAAATACGTCTGAATTAGCGTGGATGAAGACACCAATGCTTGTGGCTAAAAGGTGGCAAATGTTTTAGTGAGCGCATTAATATTAATAATACACTTTTACCTTTGTGATCCGCTAGTTAAAAATTAGTGTTACATTCATCAATACTTTCAGTACTCTTGGTATTAACTTTGGGTGTTACTGAACTCGCCAAAATAACTAACAGGGTAAGAAGATATTGTGTCATATGCATGAACATATTGACGCGGTGACATATCACCTAGCCTCAACCCTAGAATTGGCGTCATTTATCGCTACCTCCCGATCTCTAGTTGTAAGTAAAGCTGGCCGAGGTGGCTGGAGTACAGCCACGGTCTTGCGCTGGCGTCACACGTGCCGATTTAGAAGTGATTTACGCTGCAGTCTTATTTGAAAGGTTAATGCGTGAGGTTGTACCTATAAATTATACATAATGTCAAACGCGCCAAAGGGTAAAAAACGATCGTACGCGGACACAGTGAATAAATTTATCGGTGAATTTCCGGATTTATTTTATGACGGATGCAAAATAATTTGTAAAGTTTGCAATCATGATTTAATGTGGTGGCACAAAACAGATTGTCGTCGTCACATCAATACCGTGCAACATCAAAATAAAAAAAATGGCATACCTTTGACAACTCAGTTTATGTTTGATTTATTGTTAATGTTAATAGCCTGTAATATTCCGCTACACATACTGGATAAACAACCATTTCGGGAGTTTTGGAATAAATACAATCCCCAGGTGAACTTCCAAGTCGTACATCGTTACGTAGATATATTCCAGCTGTTCGTGAAAACATTGTAAATAGGATTAAATGTGGATTAAAAAATACACGGCTCTGGTTATGTATTGACGAGACGACAGATTGTAAAAAAAATTCTATTTTAAATATTATAGTACGTGTACTGGACCCTCTTAAACCAACATTTCCAATTTTACTAGCTAGTAAAAGACTAACTGCGTGTAAAACGAAAAATTTGAACTTTCAACAAGTCAAGTATTGATGTTTGTGACTGATGGTGCCGCGACAATGCGCGTGGAGGCCGTTCTCTTCAAAGAGACAATTGTAGGTTTTTACATGTTACGTGTAAAGTGCATGCGTTACATCTTGTGGCAGAAACGATTCGAAAATGTTTTCCAGAGGTAGATGCATTAATAGCAAATACAAAAAAAGTATTTCTCAAATCTCCTAAACGGCTTCGAGCATCTCACAGACAGTGTCCTGGTATCCCTGAACCACCAGAGCCGATTCTTACACGTTGGGAAACGTGGTTGAAAGCGACTTTTTATTATGCTGAATATTTTCAACAAATAAAAGCTGTGATACTGTAGTTCAACCCTAACGAGGCTGCAGCTATTAGGGAAAGCCAGACAAGCTTTCAAGACGTTTCCCCTTGAAACATATTTAAAAACTATTAATAATAATTATAGAGGACTACACGACGCAATAGAAAAATTGCAAAATAGTTCGTTGTCGTTAGTGGAATCGCTGCAAATAGTGGACAACGTAAATATACAGCTACAGGCTATAAATGACGCAAAAAATAATCGCGTTAGTGAAAAATTCGAGAGTGTATTACAGAAAGATCCTGATTTTAGCAAATTAAGACAAATTTGTGATGGTGCATCTACAACCTTGTTGAGTGAGTTCACAGATTGTTTTACTTATACCTGTATTACATCCGTAGATGTCGAACGGTCATTTTCAAAATACAAACATATTTTTTCACCAAAGCGAACATCGCTGACGGAGAAAGCTGTAGAAACATACCTGATGCTATTATACTATAGATCTTCCCCACTTTGCGATGACGACAACCAAACTACTTCATAAATCTGCTTAAAAGGGTGAGTTTTATACAAATTTTTATAAAATGTAACATTATTGTTAAAATTTATTTCCATTTATTGTACCTATTCAAGTATTATGATATGATGTAAACATATGAGTCATATGACGGCTCTGTCGGCCAGGTGATCTCGGCCAGCTTTAGTTATAAGGCATATAATTTAAGAAAATATTCATTCACTTTTTATTTACGTAATTTTATTACAGGCATAAGATACACGAAATGCACATATATGTATCCCTTATATCTTCGGTATTATTCCCCTCAACAAGGATTGTAAGGAATAATTCTGTGAACGAGTGGCCCCATAAGTTAACCGATTTGACTCCTTGTGATTATTGTTTATGGGACACACTGAAAGAAAAAGTTTACTAAATCTTAGACCAATCAAACCGAGTTAATCGAAAAATATATCCGGCCTGCCAATAAAACAACCCGCGAGGGCTCTATAAATTGAGTGAAAGTGATAAGAGAAGAGTTGGAAGATGTATATGATTACAAGGTGATTTAATTCAAAAAGATTATATATAAGGCAGTCGAATTTGTTTTCATATTAATGAATGATTTATCTACCATGGTAATGGACGGGTACGTTGAAGGAACTTCTTTTTAGCAGTATGATTAAAGACTTTACGTAGCTTCTTACGGAATGTCCGGGAATAATATCAGAATTTTTGAGGGCTCATAAATAACAATGTTCAAGTCAACAAGTGTTCGAAAATGCTTCCTGAGGGAGTTACGACAGTTTAAAGATGGCACCCAAAATTTGGTTTTAAATTTTTATTAAAAAAACTATTTTGAGCAAAACAATAAAATGTTGTACCAGGGGTACATTATTCATGAGGAATCTAATAGTTTTGTCAAATAAGATCATATAGGACCACAGCCGTGTGAACCGAGGGAGGAGGGTCGATTCTAAGTTTGTCATATTTTATGTCTCAAACTTTTTCAACTTCTCGGCACTGACATTGGATTTTTTTGGAAAAGTTATGTAAAAAAATTACTCTTGATAAGTAGTAGGATGTATTATTTATGATAAAAATCACACTGAATAAGCTACTGCATTGAAAAAGTACCAATTTTCATAATAAAAATTGATATCGGTAAGTTCCTCATTTGATTATTCAATAAATTTTTCATTTGAAAATTCTCAGAAAATTTACAGATTTAATTTTTTTTAAGATCCACAGTTATTCTAGGTGGCTAGTTTTGAAATGAAAGCTCTGCATATTACAGTTCTTTTAACAACATAATTGATAGAATTTACTATTATTATTACTGTTATCGTCATTACTATTATGGCAACATTTTCTTCACTAGGACTTTAATGAACTTACAGTGAAGAGGTGTTATTATGTTATTATAGGATATAATAAACACATTATGCTGAACTACTAGTAAACAGAGGGTTTTGCAAAGTTAGCAGAAACATTGTTTATACCGTAAACTGCCAATTTAGGAGACGTGCCTTCAAAAACTTTGGTAATTAACTTAGCCTTCCAAGGTACTTGTCTTTTGGTTTAGTTTCTCCGTTTGTAATTCCTAATATCTAAAAGTTAATATAATGATTTACTGTTAGAGGTATATTATACAGAGTGCGTATCAGAAGTGTGGAATAAATTTATTTTCCACGTTAATACAAGTTTATCGAAAAAACCATTGACACTTTTAATTTCACGTACAGTTGATTTCAATAAAAACTGGTACACTTTCTTTTAGCTATATAAATCATTCGTTCGTTGATTGATATTAATAATCTTACAAATGTCACTTTGACGTTAATCAGTGGCGTCATTATTAAAAATGGTTCGACATCTAACAGATATTCAAAAATTTCGAATTGTTTCTAAAATTGAAGATGGTTGGTCCATAAGAAGACTTGCTGCTGAATACAATGTGAGTAAAACCACGATAATGAGTGTTAAAAGACAATGGGAAACCAACCAAACGGTATCCCGTAAAGTTGGTTCCGGTAGGCCCAGAAAGAGCAATAATCAAGAAGATGAAAATCTTATAAATTACCTAATAGAAAACCCTTTTCAGATTGCAGTAAATGCAATTTCAGAGACAAATTTCCCTGTCTCGGTATCTAACTGCTTGCAGAAGAATAAAACTACAAAGCGACTTGAAGAGTTGTTTAGCGGCTAAAAAATACAAACTTTCAGAAGAAAAGAAGCAGGGTAGGATTATTTTTGCGCTCAACTATATAATCAATGATGAAAACTTCTGGGGACAAGTTGTCTTTTCTGACGAAAAGGTTTTTAAATCCTGTAACGATGGACATGTTCGCGTATATAGGCCTCCTTCCACTAGATACGACGATATATACTTTCGATCCACAACTATCAGGAAGGTTTTCAGTCAATGTCTGGGCTTGGATGAGCCTAAATGGGTTAGGTGTGTGTTGGAACAGTGGTGGTCATCTCAATTCCATCAAATATATTGAAATATTAGACAATATTATGTTGCCGTCAGTAATGGAGGTGTTTCCGGAAAATAATTTTATTTTCCAACAAGACAACTGCTCCATACATACGGCCCATCGTGTCAGGCAATGGTTTCTTAATAAAAACATAGCGTTGTTACCGTGGCCATCTAAAAGTCCGGATTTAAATCCAATTGAAAATGTATGGGGACTAATGGTGAAACATATAAGAAAATTAAATAACCAAAATACAAAAACAAAATATTAGTTAATTCTGTATTACGTAATTGAAGTTCATTTATTTTATTTTTTTTATTGTATTTTTATGTTCAGTTTGTATTGTTTACATTTTTGTTAATCTCAAATGGTATTTTTGTGCTCTTATTTTAAAAATAGAATTATCATTATTCAGTTATTATTTTAATTACAACCATTAGTAGAATTATCCGTAACAAATATTATTTTTTTAAATAGTAATATGGCAGGCTTGAAAATGTTTTGAAAAAGTTATTTTCTAATTATTTTTTAAAATTCCATTTGAATAAAATAAATGAGAAAGGAAAGTTTAAAAACACAAAGAAAACCGATCTCCTCCAAAAAACCCAGGTCCGGGGTAAATCACCTCTTCTTCACCCCCCTCTAGACATCCCTGGCCAGCCCTATTTACAGACATATGCACACAACTAAACTATTAAGATTTTCGATTACAAGAGTTGTACCAGTTTTTGTTTTAAATCAAGTGTACGCACCTCCTGGTTTAAAAAATTTTAAAATTATGCCTTCACAATTTGAATGCTAACGTAATTGAAATTTCTAAATTGAATCATATAGTTTTCGATAGAATCCTCAATTCTCCATTCAACCATATCGCTGGCGATCTGGCAAATTCTCCGATCTTACAAATTTTGAACTTTGAGCTAAATCATTACCACCTAAAAACAAGGCCTCAGTGCTGCGGCCTGACGTCACAACCGCTGGTCAAGGCGAACCAGAAGGGTCCGCGAAGTTGGCCGCCTCAAATGATTTTTTTATGTTTTGTCCATACCATCATTTAGTACCTTATTTGTAACTAATTGTAACTTACATACCGAAATTTGTAACTTGTTCCGTTAGTAGATATTAAAAACATATTTTTGGTATAAACTTCCTGGGAGCTACACAAGTTTTAACCTTTTTTTAATTTACACCTGATCATCATTTAGTAACTTGTAGCTATTTGTAACCCATAAATTAGAATTTGTAACTATCATCATTTCCGAGTAATACATTTTAAAATTATGGCGGCCAACTTCTCAGCAGCCGCCCGACACTATAATTTTGCAATTTTTTCCTGTCATCATTTAATAACTAATTTGTAATTATTCGTATCCCATAAATTAGAATTTGTAACTGCATCATCTTCTAGTAATGAATTATTATATTCGACATTGACTGTAAATTGTGATGTATGTCAATATATCTTACACGTATACTTTCGCCAGAATACAATATATGTTTCATATTTCTTTAACTTGTATGAATTAGCAAAAAGATTTTTCAAGGGCCACGGATATATGATTGATATTTAATTCCCAAACTCATCTTTTATAAACCAGAAGTTATACAATTATAAGATGGGAACTATGGGAAGTTTCCAATTTGGAAAGATCCACAGCTTTTATTAATATAATAGGCAAATTAATTAGTTACGGAGTTACAAGTTATTTACGGAAGTAGCCGAGTGGGTAAGAGAGCTTATTCTTACTTGCCTAATAGCGAATATCGGTGGTTCGAATCCACCGTGGGATGAATTAAAAAATTTTTAATTTTCAATTTGTTTCCGACTAAGGTGTGATGTGGAACTGTCAAGGACCTAGAGTAGTTCGAACTTCACAATAAACTGTAGGGTCTTATCGCTCTTAACCTAACAAAGAGTCCTAAGTTTTTCAGGCAGTTACTTCGGCAACTTGGTAGACGGTTAAGAAAATATTTTTTTAAGTAACACTTTTGAGAAAAGTTCTAAAATAGAAATATTTATTCTCAGGAAGTTGGCGACCAAAATTTAATCAGTTTTACCTCAATAATGGTTGAGCCACAAATTTAGTGTTACAAATAGTTGCAAATTGGTTACTAAATAGTCAGAGGAAAAAAATGTGAAATGATAGTGTCGTGTGGCTGCCAAGAAACTGGCCACCATAATTTAATAGTTTATTACTCAGCTATGATGCAGTTACAAATTCTAATTTATAAGTTACAAATAGTTACAAATTAAATATTAAATAATGATAGGACAAAATTGTAGTGTCGTATGGCTACCTAGAAGTAGCAATTACAAATTCTAATTTATGAGTTACAAATAGTTACAAATTAGTTACTAAATGATGGTAAAGTGTAATCTGAAAACAGTAAAAGTTGTTCGGCTCCCGGGAGGTTTACACCAAGAATATGTTTTTTATTATCTAGTAACGGGGCAAGTTACAAATTTCGGTATATAAATTACAAATAGTTACAAATAAGTTACTAAATGATGCTATGAACCAAATTTAAGAAAACTCATGTAAGGCGGCCAACTTCACGGACCCGAGCCGGAGTACTTAGTAGTGAGCATGGTAGAGACGAATAATAATAAAGAGCCCTAAATTATTTTTAACGTTTAGTAAAGGCTTCCTGTAATAATGGGGTTGCCAGTCGCGAACTGAGCCCTTATATCGCACTCCATTGGGGTTTTTTAAGGGCATTAGAAATTTCAAAGCAAAAACCTAGCGAAATTCATGTACTAAGCTATTGTGAAGATGAATTTGAGAATAGATTTTAGATTTAAATTTCAAAAAAATAAATGGAAAATCAATTGATGTAGTAAATCACATTTGAATGGGAAATTTTATCACGGTTTATGAAGCAACAAGTCAATAAATAAAGTTTCTGTCAGGATAAACAAACAAAAATTAGATTTTAAAAACTTCAAAGATTGAATGAAGGTAGATATGTTTAACTACTTATTAAGTAAATAGCTGCCATGGCTATTAATAGATTTAAACATTTCTATGGATTCTAATAAATTTAATTTTAAGATTTCTTGTATGTAGTATTTTAAGATTGCTTAAATTTGGAAAATTGTGACCTAACTCTAAAATATGGTTTGAAAAAGTTGAAACTGTTTGTTGAAGCCACAAAATAAAATTTGTTTTATTATATTGTAATAATTAATTATCATTTGTGAATCACCAAGTAACCGCTTATGCAATTTAATTTTTAGGGAATCTGTTAACTATAAGCACTTATTTTTATTTATATTTACCTATCAAAATATTGAATTTCAAAACATTACAGTGTATCTGGCAGTTTTGAATAATTATATTTCACTGTTAATGTAATCAATATTGAGAAATTCTTGGAAATTTTTATAGCTGGTAGAATTCTGGAGACTTAAATATTCTTTTTCACTTTCCTGAAGGGCTTGACAAAACCAGCTTGCTCAATTGGTGACAAAAAAGGGAAAAATATTCGGGATAACCAGGAAATTTAATAGCCATTGCATCTGACTGCAAACAATGGCACATTAATTTTATTGTTACATCCTAACCTATTCGGGAATCTTCTGTAATAATATGCTATGTGATGAAATGAAGCTCGCACACTTTACTGCACTTTGTAGGTGTAAATTCTTTTCATGGAATAGCTGAAATCTATTTTTTACACAAGCATTCATTTTCGGAAAAGAAAACACACGCACTTTCGGCCCATTCACATAATTCCCTTTGCATGTTTACGAACTTCTACGTACTGACGATTTTAATTGATAAACCTAATTATAGTGTTAAAACTCTCGGAAAAAAAAATAATCGAATCCCGCCACCGACACTGGTAATGTCGGTGAGAATAGTTGTGTGTCCGTGTTTTTTCATGTGTAACGGCAGCTTGTTTGGGGAGAAGTTTGTTGTTTGTTTACTTTATGTCTATGTCTATGCCTATGTCTATGTCTATGTCTATGTCTATGTCTATGTCTATGTCTATGTCTATGTCTATGTCTATGTCTATGTCTATGTCTATGTCTATGTCTATGTCTATGTCTATGTCTATGTCTATGTCTATGCCTATGCCTATGCCTACTATGTCTATGTCTACGTCTATGTCTATGTCTATGTATATGTCTATGTCTATGTCTATGTTTATGTCTATGTTTATGTTTATGTTTGTTTATGATTACGTTTATGTTTACGTTTACGTTTACGTTTAGGTTTACGTTTACGTTTACGTTTACGTTTGTTTATATATTATCGTATCGTACATAGGTATACAACATGGTGAAAAATAGATGTTTTTGCAGAAGCATAATTTCTTTTCACTGCGGCGTTCTATTTCGCTATACAAGTCATCATAACGACTGCGGTAACGCTTGTGGCAATATCCGCTTCCCACAGTTAACCCCCAAAATGGTACTTGTTACTTTTCGTTCTAAGAAAAATATGGAAGGCCGACTTGAAGAACAGTAAAGGACGTTTGCCACTCTATGTAATCAACGCAGTTTCCTACATAAATGCCTCTGCAGTGCGCTTACAAAAACACATACCGCTGAGTAACCCGTAATAAGGAACCAATCAAATATCTTTACAGCAGAGGCGTAAGTAGCAATTAAAGTGATAACAAAAATCTATTCGATCTATTAAAGATTTTTTTTTCAAAACTTTTTGTACAGGATAGTGCCAAAGTCGACGGCGTGTTTGTCTTTTTTCGTTTATTCACGGGTTATAAGGGCTTTTTGGTTTTGCCAGGTTATGCTTCAGATATTTAATAGCTATTCGATTTTTTAAAGATTTTTTTTCAAAACTTTTTTGTTTTTCATTTAATTGGACTGAGACTTTTGCATAGATAGTAGGCTGCCATAGTAAACGTGCCTTTTGTGGGGGTGTTTTTTCATTTATTTTTTCGACATTTCCATCTCTTCATGAGTTATAAGGACTTTTTGGTCTTGTCAATTTATACTTCACATATTTAACATCTATTCGATCTTGTAAAGAATTTTTTGTATTTGTATATATATTTTGAACAAGAGGCGTCAAAAGTTAACAGATGCTGCTAATTTACTGGAACTCTAGAAATTGTGTGCAGTGTTGTGGTTTCATTAAAATATTTATTACTCCTGTTATTTTGGATACTATACAAACGCCAATTAAAAGGTATTATATCATTTATCATATCCTGTGTATGTCAGTGAGGTGTCCTGGGTCAGCCCCTGGTTTTTACGTTTTGTACCATTTACTCGCGACCTTACTGATTAATAATGGGTGTTTCGTGACAGTGTTCCTGTTTCAATTGTTTCGAGTACAGCGTTTTACGTTTCACAGTTTAATGATACGATTAAACGGACAATTAGTATAAAACTACACTACAAACATGCTACAGAAAAATTTTAAACAATGGAACTGTGCACTGGAATTGTTCTAGTGCATTATTAATTGTGCACTTTATCCCCTTAATCTGTTGTTAAATTAAAATAAATTTTTTGTTTAGTAAATTATTTCCTCTTATTATTAACTCCAATCAATTCTAGAATTTCTCTTCTGATGTACGTTTCCATATTCTCTGACCACTCAATAGTTCTAAGTAAATCTATTATGTTTATGAATATTTTCAATTTATAAATATGAAACGTTTTATTTTCATTAACATTGAAGAGCACCCTTTTAAATATAGTTTCTGGTTAAAAGTTAAATTCAATTTTAAGAAATGTAAATAAATATTTTGTGTCGTTCATATTAATCTTGTTTTAATCTTATATTATGAACGATACTATTCTTTTGACTATTATTAGTAGGGCGGAATTTAGACCTCTCGGGGCCTAAGAACAACAAGCAAAAAGAGAAGATATAAATAAACAAAATAAAGACATGTTTTTTAAAAAATAAAAAGTTAACAAAAAACAAGTTACACAAAAAACAACTTAATTATTAAAAATTATTTATAGTAAAACATTTGCCATACAAAATATAAAAAAAGTCAAGAATGTTAGTAAGCACTCAGAAAGTTGCACTATACCCACGCACGCTGACAGATACAAGGGAAATATGAATGTAATAAAATTAACACTATTTCTTTGTTTATTTTAACTAACCAGCAAACATGTGGTACGCAAGTTTACACTAGTCCACATTAAAAATATCTTATTTAAACACATCAATATACCTAGAGAACTTAGATGTCACGACGTAAACCAGAGACGAACTGCAAAAAGAAAGAAGCAGATAGTACAATAAAAAGTATTTTATAATTTACACAACAGCTCCTTCCTGTTTCACCGCCTTTGTTTGTTTTACCTTTTACGGTGTTTTTTCTTTTATTTTATTATTGTGCACCATTATCTTCTAAGTGAGTATTTCAGTCCTCTTCTGACAACTTTCAGATGAGCTTAGACTCATTTTTAATAAATGATATTACATTATTACGGCGCTCCATCAACTAGCCGAGCACCACACGACATTTCGTAGTAGTTTCTAAAAATATCAACAAAATATTTCAAGCGTCCTTTTGACACTCAGACCACATTCGGAGGCATTGTCTAACCTATATCTACTGCTCTCATAAAGCACCGATCTCTAACTAGTCCAAGAGCCACTATACAGTTGATTTTCCAAATTTCATGGTAATTTTAAATTCTCTTTAAGGCTTTCTCGTCTTCCATCGCTGAAACAGCCTGGCATTCAGTCATTTCCGTCTCTCTACACTCACTAGACCCATTATCCGTCGCTCTACGCATCCGAGTTGCCGCTCACACGAGCGAGCCAGTCTCCTCCTCCGATTTCATTGCAGTTTTAATTTTTCAGATCTCGCTGCCAAACATACCTAGTCACTCTAGCATGCTCTACCATTCACACCAAGCGTCTTGCATGACTTTCCAGCATCACAGCCCTAATTAAATTATTTTATTGTACTTTTTAAATTTTCTAGTTTTAAACAACACGTGGCGCCTGACATTCAACAACTTTTCTCTTGTCCATCGTCTAACCATCATCAGTGCTCCGCATCCCCGTCATTACGCTGCAAAAAATTACAGTTTAATTTATTGCTATAATAATAATAATAATAATAATAATAATAACAAGGCCGATCACTTGCCTCAACTCCTGCTACAAGATATTTACACTTATCTTGTATGCTAGGACACTGGAGGTCTGTTGATCCGGTCTTCCAGCAGATACACGAACAACGTGATGCCAAGACAGGCATGTCAGGTTGCAAGGACAGCCTGCTGATAGACCGCTGTATTACACAGGATTCTGTGCAATACAAGCGGAATCTATCGATGGCCTGGATTGATTACCGCAAGGCATTTGATACAACATCGCACGAGCTGCACTTAACGTTGTGCACCATAACATCAGGTGCACAACGAGTCACGATAGCGAAGGTGGCATTTAGAAGAGGAGTTTTCCAGGGGTGACTCCTGAGTCCGCTCCTCTTCTGCATCTCACTGCTACCGTTGTCTGCTGGACACCGCCAAACCCGCGGATATCAATGTGGACCACTCAGCGACCGGAAGCATAATGTCACCCATCTATTTTATATGGATGACCTTAAACTGTATGCCTCCGGAGAGCGCGAACTATAAAATGCTCTTATGGTGGTCGAAGAATATACGCGGGCAATTGGTATGGAGTTCGGGTTGGACAAATGTTTAGTCGTCGACCTCAAGAGAGGACGATGCGGGGAATTCCCTGAAGATGCGCAGCTCGCAGACGGAAGCATCCTAAGTCATTTGGATGCCGGAGAGACCTATACATACCTGGGTGTGCAACAAAGGCACATCCAGGATGTAACACAAATAAAGGATTCTCTCCGCGGCAAGTACAGACACCGTCTCCGAAAGATTTGGTCTTCCGAACTTTCGGGGAAGAACAAGATGTCTGCAACTAATATGCTTGCCGTTCCGGTTCTGCTCTACTCCTGCGGAGTAGTAAAGTGAACGATAGATGAGCTGCGGCAATTAGACAGAGATACCCGCAAGATGATGAATATTCACAGAAGTATTCATCCTAGATCGTCCGTTCCTCGTGTGTACCTCCCACGTCAACGGGGGGTCGAGGATTCTTGAGCTTGGAGTGTACGCATGGCAGAGTAGTACTGAGTATGGCATGTAACATTCTCAGGAGCTCAGATCCCTTCTTGCGGTTCGTAAAACATCACGAAACTGTAGGAATGGGAGCAGCATTGTACCAAGGCAGCAAAAAGAGCCGCAGATGAACTGGGTCTCGCATTTGACATCAGGCGAGGAAGCCGGCGAGGTGCCGATGTCAGTCACCGAACTTCAGCCAAATTGTCGGAAAGTCCGAATTAGAGCTGCCGAACAGGAAAATCTGTTTCGGCAGCACGTCGATAAACCCCAGCATGGTGTCTTCTATAAGAACATAGAAACTCTGGGTTTATCGACCAGGCTGACATTCGCCTTTCTAAGGTCAGCCTGGCTTAAGTCAGAGACCGAGGGATTCATTACGGCCTACCAAGATGGTGTTACAACACCTTGGTCTACCGTAGCCATGTGTGGCGTGTACACCAAACACCAGCAGTGCTGCCTTACGGCTCCGGAGATATTGAGTCCGTTGTTGAGAACGAGTAATGCCGGATTTACTGGAACTACTCGTTCCCGACGGTCAGGCTAATTCAAGCCAACAAGCCTGACATAGTCCTCCTCGACCATCAACTCAAGGTGATGTATATCATCGAGTTCTCGGCAACTGCGGAGAAAAACATCACCTTGAAAGAGGAGGAGAAACGGACCAAATACCGCGATCTCCGGTACGAACTCCAAGTGCTGTACCCAGGCTACTCGGTAAAAATGGTCGTCTATATAATCGGTGTACTCGGAGGAATAAAGCTTACGCTGCTCTCGGAACTGAAGATCATACCAGCCGAGTGGCTGGTAGGCCAAATGCAGAAGGAGGTCATTCTGGGTTCTCTCCGTCTGCTTAGGGCACATGATTCTGGTATCTACAGTCACTAACCCTGCGGGATGTGGAGAGTGGCTGTAGCTAATGCGCCGGCGCGACTCCCGTGAGGCATCGGAGGCCACGGGAGGACTATCCGGCATTGGATAATCCGAAAATAATAATAATAATGATAACAATAGTAAATGGTTTTTATTTAAAAGGCGAAGTTCAGTACAATGACTATTCTCACGCTTAACACTAAAACAAAAGCTGCAAAATATACAGAAAATATCTAATATGCTACATATATCAAAGATAATAATAATTAAATAATAAAGAATATTTATAAAATAGTTACAAATTAGGAAGCTATGAGACTAAAGAACAAAACTACACTAAAAAACATAGTGATAAATTATGTATAAACATAGTAATATAACCTAACTATGATAGGTGACGAAGAAAAGAAAAGAAAAGGGAGTAGAGAAAAAAGAAATAAAAAAAGATTACATATTCGTTCTTTGATTTTCTAGAAGTTTAATTTTGAATTGTTTTCTAAATTTTAAAAAAAGAATTACTTTTGAAAGAGTCGTTATTTGAATTGTAGATGTGGGGAGTTTGGTAAGAAAAAAGAGTTTTTAAATTTCACAGTAGAATGCATAGGTATATGGAGATCATTTATGTTACGTATATTATGCATGTCACCTCTGAAACTTATTTTATTAAAAATATATGGTGGAGATTTAAGGTTAAGAATCTTATGAACAAAACTAGCATAATGCAGAGTACGAGGATTATTCATATTTAACCATTTAATATCATTGACTTTTTTGTGAAATATCGTCGAACACGTAAATTGAATATAAATCGACAACAATTGTTTTGTAACTTCTCAATTCTGTTTTTATCGAAAGAATCAATACAAGGACCATAAACAGTATCACAATAATTAAAATATGATAATACCAGATGTTCACATAACACAGTTTTAAGTTGTTGACTTAAGATTGCCCGGTTAGAATATAATAATTTCATAGAAACGTGAGCTTTTTTGCAAACATTTACTTTAATGATCGGAAAAGTTCCAGTTAGTATCCATAATTTGTCCAAGATTCTTTGCAGTACCGGAGTCAAAACAAATTCATTAACTCTGATTTTCAAAGAGTTAATTGCTCTATTGCGTAAAATTGGATTACCAATTACTAAAAGAGTTGACTTTGAAGGATTGATATATAAATTGTGCTTTTTTTGATGGTGTAATCAAGTCATGTAAATCGGCATTCATGAATTCACTCGCCTCAGTTGCTTCTTCTGGATGGAAGCTTTTATAAACTTGCATGTTGTCGGCATAAAATTGACTCTGTGAATGTTTGAGTGAATTATGCTGTATATAATGAAAATAATTGTGGTCCAAGTATGGATCCTCGAGATACACCGCTTTTAAGATTAGCTGAAGACGAATAACTGTTGTTCAAAAATACTCTTTGACTTCTGTTGTTTAAGAAACAGTTAAATAAATCCCGGGATATATCATTAAATCCATAAAATTAATGTTTGGAATAAAGTGATCATGATTAATAGTATAAAACGCTTTCGTGAAATCAAGCAGTATAAGCGCTGACAGCTTTCTGTTATTCCATTCGCGAAGTTAATCATCACATATGTTTAATAAAGCTGATGCTGTGCTATATCCTTCCCTAAAACCTGATTGACTGGCAGGTAAAATTAAATTATTGCGTACGTATTCATTGACTTGAATATAAACTACTCGTTCGAGAAATTTGGACAGTACAGGTAATATACTTATAAGACGTAAATCTGAATAGACTTTAGAATTCGAGATTTTGGGTAAAGGATATACAACTTCCTGCTTCCAGGCACTTGGAAAATATCCCAATTCGAGACAGAGATTAATAATATGCGTGAGTTGAGGGAGAAGATGCGGGAAACATAAATTAAACATTTTACAACAAATACCGTCAATTCCAAAAGTGTTTGATTGTATACGTGTGAATAACTTATACACAATTTCCGGGGTTACATGATGAAATTCCGAATTTAATATTCCTGTTAAAGGTGTTAAGAGCATAGTGATTACTGTGGTCATTGTTAAAGTGATCAGCGATAGATCCGAAATAAGACTTAATTTCCTTATATCACGCGCTTTTCGGAATATAGTATGAAGTTGAAAAATCCATCTCTGGGATGACATTCAAATTCCCTAAGTCTAGTTATTAGTACTGTCGCTGCGAGAATTAAATTTACTTCCCAATAGGTTGTCGTTAAGTTGCAAAATAGTATTTACATTTTACAATGTATGCAATACAAAGTATGTATAACATAAAATGAATGTACAAATTCGCGAAATAGTTAAAAATCAGAAATATTATTCATATAATAATATTTCACAACTTAATAAATAGGAACTATGATAACACCGCCGGCCTGGACAAATAATAGCACACATTATATCATTGGTTGTTTAACTGGCGGCAGCTCTAAATTACTTTTTAAGTTAATTTTGTAACGGTATAATGTTTAAAATGGCTACTGTTTATCGATTACAATATAATTTACAATCATAAATATAAAAAAATAACTTTCTATTTTGTGAGATATTCATTTTGAAATAGTAAATTCATAGAATTGTTCATAACAAAGTATTTATCATTTCCAGAGAACCTGAGGTCCTGTTCCCTGTAAGGAAAAGTCGTTGTTACATGCCACGGGTATAACGTAAAACAAAAACGGTATGGTTTATTTCAAACTTATTTGCAACATAAAAAACATCGGCCTCTTTGATCTTTTTACCACCGTCAAAGAAGCCGATATGTTTCATGTTGCAAATAAATTTGAAATAAACTATAAGTAAGTATCATACTTGATTGTTACGCAGATACGATAAATCCTCTACATGTATCCATATTTACGTTATGAATAATACCTACAGGATTATTCGTATTTGCAACATAACAAAAATATGTAACATTTTTAATCGGAATGCTGAATAGTTCGGAGATTACTATTTTGTTTATCTTTTTACGATGCGTGGAAGGTATCAATTCGGTAAAATCGTTAAAAAACAATTAAAAAAAAGGCATTGGAGTAGGTCTATTTTTAAATACATTTCTCTTTATCGTGCATAAAAAAATGTTTTTAAACATTTTAATATTTATAATGATATAATCACTAGAATCCATTTCCAGTTAATGGGACTGGTCCGTAAAGTTTGCATATTATAATTAAATATGTGTGGAAACTGAGAAATAGATATATCTTTCGTTGAATATGAAACTGTATCATAGAAAATGCTGTTGGCGTTAAGTTAGACAACAGCAAATAAGTTTGAAGTGTTACCGCCCTTTGTTGTAAAATATTAACAGGGTGTTGAACAAAAAATCTCGGAAAGTGTCAAAACCACTACCTATTATATACAAAGGAAAAATCAGAGTAGAGAACATGTTATACGACGTTGACATGTTATTTTCTGATATCTCACATAGAATGGAATTTTTTACCTTGATAGTTTCTTTCTGTTACCAATATTTTATGTACTATTGTTTTTGTTTTTCCCATTCATTTTATAAAAGACGGTAATCTGTGCACCTGGATAATGCAAACTACCCAAGGCTAATAAAATAAAAAAAAAAAAAAAAAGAAAATCACAGAGAATCGTCAAATATCATGAACTTTTTCCCTTTATGTTGTTCGAAATTCGTAAAAAATAAGTGAAATGTTAAAAAATAATAGATTTTCCAACATTATTTAGATAAACATAAGTCTGTTCATAAATTTAAAAAACAATTGAAACCCAAATAGCATGAAGTGATTCATAGATTAACTTCTAAATATTCTAGTACACATGATGTTCTAACAATAAGAAAACACCAGAACACCATATACTGCACTAGAGGCGTATTTCGCCAATTAAGTAAGCATCATCTGGAAACGATTAAGGCTAACCTTATGCTAACAATGTATCCTATTTATACTTAAACTATTATTATTATTATTCAGTGAACCGTAGATTCATTAACAAACAAAGGGGGCTATGTGGGATTGGCCCTCTGTCACAACTCATACTATTTTTACACTTCGTAATGTCGAAGCTTTCAAATGCATCCAGCTGTCTAGTATTTGTTACATTCCTAATTAATCTTAAATTGCTAATATCTATCCTATGGTTGTTCTCAAACGCATGTTGGGCATAACTAGACTTACCTGTTCCACCGTACTTGAGATGAGACATATATGTTCCTCGAATCTAATTTGAATTGATCGTCTAGTTTGTCCAACATTTCCCGATGAATGAACCACTGTCATCCCTGAAAATCTTACTTACTTACACTTATCTAAAAAATGGCGCAGATACTATCATTTGTGCATAAGCCACAAAGAATGAATGAAAACTACTATGACCTTACAACAGATGAGTCACATATTCTGTGTACTCCATGCAATCGACGTTACGTATTTCATACACGGGATTGTGAAATACATTTATATTCGGCTATCCATCTACAGAATATTTCCGGTACATTTACAAAAAGAGGAATTTGTTTATGATTTGTGTTTCATGTTCTGTGCATGTAGTCTGTCTTGGAACGTAGTCGACAATGCTGATTTTAGAGGTTTCTTTGCAAAATACGTACCCGATTTTCTTTTACCTAGTAGCCATACATTGTGTAAAACATATTTACCAAGTGTGTAAAAACATGTTTTCGGGAATATTATAGAGGATGCACGATATAAATTTTTGTGGATGACAATGGATGAAACAACCGATTTTCGGTGTAATAATGTTGTTAATGTTATACTAAGAATTTTGAGTGTTCAAAAGGCTTTGCACAGTACACGCTGTAGAAGTAATAATGACGCATGCATTGTCCAGTATAAGTGTTTAAAATAATAATTTAACAGCCATCAAGCGATATGTATTTCATTATTCATTTTACACTTTTGCTTTTATTTGTCTATATATGTCTTTTTGTCAACCATGAGGCAGTAGTAGTTACCGATCCTGGACTCTGATCCAGTTCCTTTTCCTTGTTAATTACATCTATGATTCGTCGGCCGTACCGCAAGGGCCTCAATTGCCACTTCAAAGTGAACATTCTGACTTCAAAGTCAGAATAGGGAACTTGCCTATAATTTTAAAAATAAAAATAATACTAAAAAACATAGCGTAACGTTGTAATAAAACGTGTACTTCACAAAAAAATAAGATTTCTAATTCCACGCGATCAGTATGAAGGATCTAAACAGCGATAAAATTGAAGTGGCCCGAAACGAGCTACTATTGACTGTGACGTCACACCATACAATATTCGGTAGTCGACGCGCCGGGAAGCAACACAATCAGATGTGTACCAATTCCAATTCCAATTTAAAATCTTTATTCACAATTAAGTAGATTATTTACAACTTGTATGGGGTACAGAGTAAGATTTATATTAATATATACATATATACAGAAAAAAGAAAACTAAAAATCAATTCATTCATAAAATACTTAAAAATAAATAATACAAACAAATTAACAATGACATTCTATATAAACATGTACAATATGGTGTTATAAGACTGTGGTTGATTTGTTAGTGACTGTTCTGATATAAATATATAATTGTGTTTTATAGTACCGCTTATTGTAGTTGTACAGATATTTTAAAATGACTGATCAAGGTTTTTCAAAGGGCGAATCTGATAATTTGCCTAAAATGGATATGTTTATGGTGGCATCTTTTATACAAAAATAGTGAAAGTTTTTCCCTTGGAGAGGTCCGCAGGGTCAAGGCAGAGAAGTATGTATTTTTTTAGCTTTTAGTAATAATTTATAAACATAAAAATAGTTATGACTTGATCACGGAATAAAAAGAAATAACTACAAAATGCTTAGTCGCAACTAAGCATTTTTTAGCAGACTCTAGTCTTATGTTTGAAAGAATTTAGGGTAATTCTTTACAACAGCCACTTCTATATTTTTCGTGTTTTTTTTGTACACACGCGTAAAGTGTCTCTATAGAAGACATTTGCTGCAAAGGAAATGTTGCGCAAATGTATAATTACCTATCGTAGGTATTTTCGTACTATGTTTTGGGGCAAGGGAAATAAGTGATTGTGTCGTGTTATCATTCACATAATAGATAAATGTAAGATTTGAAACTTCATTCTTACAATACCTAATGTATTGACTACATATTTAATTTTCTCTCCCGATGGTGCCGACTGTATTGGCGAAACGCGTGGCAGTATATTTTATAGTATAAACTAAGATTCATTCTTACAATACCTAATATATTGATCACATATTTAATTTTCAATTTTTTTCATCTCCCGATGATACCGACTGCGTAGGCGAAATTTGTGGTAGTACAGCATTTTGGTGTCTATAGAAAATTACTTCATTAGATTCATATTTTTAAATAAAATGTCCTATAACTTTTTTTATTTACAATTTGATTTTTTTCAAAAAACAATGGATTTCTTCCTCTAGCTAACACTAACTTTAGCCCAAATTTCAATTCGATCGGACTTTTCTTTCTTTAGTTATCGTGCTTACAAGTGACGGACGGACAGACGGACGGACAGATGAACAGACAGACATTTTGAAAGTTCTTCAGAATTCGATGACGAACGAAATGATTTTTTCTCTGCGAGCGATATTAACGATTTTAGAAATGTCCCGATCAAATGCAATATACTCTCCGTAATCGTATTTGCGAAGAGTATAATAATAAATAGCTGTTTACTTTCGCACCAGGAAATTACCTTTACTTAGTATCACTAAATTACATTCTATCTACTAATCTTATTTTCTAACATTGTATACACATTCTTTCTTTAATCCTACCCTAATTAAAATTCAATAATTCGGAATTCGGAATATTTTATTGCCCGCCTGCGAAAAACTAGTAGATAGACATACATTAAAATGATCACACACATGTAGAGACCTGCGACCTACTGCTCTGTGATATGTCTTTTTTCATTTCTTCTACACGCTTTTAACCATTTTGATCGACGATTCTTATCTTCTGGCAATATTATAAATATTCTATCTGGCACTTTCACTCGTAGTATTCTTACACAACGGTACAATGCAATATTTAAAATAAGGAGTTTTTGTTTCCATTTTAAGTATACACTTAAAATTTATCTGAAATCAAGCGGTTGAGTGCTGGGATCTCCGTCGTCGCTTGTAAATTGTATGGTGTGATGTCACGACTACTCCCGCGCTTTTGAATCTGTTTGAAACGGTTCGCTCGCGCGCGAAACTTTAATAATTTATAACAAATTGGGAATTAAGGCGTCATATTTTGCATATCTTATTTTTTAGTATTGTAGAACATTTTTATGAAGTAAAAAAAAATTTGCAAGTTCCCTATTGTCACTTCGAAGTGGCAATTGTCACTTTGAAGTCAGAATTCTCACTTTGAAGTCAGAATTCTCACTTTGAGGTCAGAATTCTTACTTAGAAGTGGCAATTGTCACTTCGAGGTGACAATTCAACGTAATTAAAAAAAAAGTTGTTGGCCCTTCTACACCTTCGTAGTTTAGCGCGAAGGTTTGTTTACTAAATTTTTTTTCAATAATCAATAGGATAAAGATAATCTTAGAACAAGTACTATAAAAATATCTAATTTTCATATTTTCGGACGAAAGATCAGAAGATATTTTCAGGTACTATGTGGGAAAGTTAGGTAAGTTTTTCTTCTATTTCGAAAATCTAAAACTTTTAAAAAGTTAATGAGTTTACTTGATTTCTGTGTATTCTGACTCAATTAACAGTAATTTCTCGGTAGTCAGGTTATCCTTGTACAACTAAAGTAGCTGAACGATTTAACTGTGTAAACTGACTTGCTAATAGTGTTCGAATTAACTTATTAATAATGTGCGAAGTATTAATTATGCAGTTTGACATATTGTCTCAAATTCATTTAACGAATATTATAACAGGTTCTCGCTTAGGATGATACGGAACAAATAGGAACATTGTATTACTCTATACTGATGGTGAATAGGTGGAGATTTGATATTAAGGCATTGTTGAGAATAGTTAAGCCACACAGTGAATGCTCCCAAACAAGTAATTTGGCTCTTATGAGTTTCAACGCTGTATAGTTGGTTGCATTGTTTAGTAGTTCAATAGGATTACAAAATATGCTTGTAATCGAAACTACCCTTCATTAGTTGGCCAGTTTGTTGTGTTATTATATTCTTTATTGCATAATTGGGTTTAATTTTAAAGTTATTATGGCATATTGTGTGTTTCCAGATAAGCGAAATTAGTTTTAGTTTTAGAAATATTTGATCATAAAAATTTATGTTCATCATAACTTTAATACCACATAGGTAGGCAATTATCGTCAAAAAATAACTCAATAGTAATAATTAATTAGAGTCAAATATTTATTTAAATAGAGCAAAACAATATACAAATTATTATAAAATAATAATTATAATAACGCTCTGAAGATGCGCTGCATGCAGATGGAAGCATATGGATGTTAAAGAGACTTAAATTAGTTGTGCAGCAATCTGATCATTCAGGATGTAAAACAAAGATAAAACTATCTCCCTAGCAAGAATACTCATACTCCGTAAGATCTTCTATTTATTTATTTATTTATTTATTTATTTATTTATTTAATTATTTGTTTATTTATTTATTTATTGGTTACACTCTCCAACAGGTACTTGACTCATCTATAGGACAGAGAGGTACAGTGGAGTTCTATAAAAAATTATTTTAACAAAAAACATATGCGTTAATATCCAAATCACAGAGACTTAAAAAACTTAGACAGATAAAAAAGATAGAAAGCTAACAAAGAAAAACCTTAATAATATAAAAAATACCAAAGAGACTTCAATAACATATAATTAAAGCTGCAAATCAGTTCTGTGTATCACGGTCGTAGAGTACAGATGTACTTACTGTCGCCGGCATTCACCTTGACCGCGAAACTCTTTCTCCAGTCCAGTCTATTATTAGCTTTCGAGTTGTGTACACGTTAAGTCACTTGAGCGTATTGCATATTGTTTTTGTGTTTTTATTTTGTTTGTTGTACTGCATTGTTGATATTAATTTAATAACAAAGCATGGCAGACGTACGCATGGGTAGAAAACGGCCATTTGCTGACAAAGTGAATAAATTCATAGGTAAATTCCTGGATTTATTCTATGATGGTGCTAAAATAATTTGTAAAGTATGTGAGAAAGATTTGATATGCTGGGATAAGCGTGATTGTGGACTTCACGTAAATAGTGTACGTCATAAAAATAAAAAAAATGGCGTGACCTCGACAACACAGTTTATGTTTGATTTACTATTAATGCTGATTGCCTGTGAAGTTCCGCTGCACATACTCGATAAACAACCATTTCGAGAGTTCTGGAATAAATACCATGCCCAGGTGAAATTACCAAGTCGCACAACGTTATGTAACTATCTACCAACTATACACGTAGACATGGTAAATAAGATGAAATGTGAATTAAAAAATACACGACTGTGGTTATCTGTTGATGAGACAACAGATTGTAAAATAAAATCTATTTTAAATGTTATAGTACGAGTACTGGACCCTCTTAAACCGACAGTTCCACTGTTACTAGCTAGCAAAAGACTAAGTCAGTGTACTAGCAAAACAATTACCAGGGTGGTGCTGGAGACGTTAGAAAAATTTGAACTGTCAAAAAGTCATGTGTTGATGTTTGTGACTGATGGCGCCGTGACAATGCGTTTGGTAGGCTGTTCTTTGCAAGAACAAGGTTATACGTTTTTACATGTTACGTGTAAAGTGCATGCTTTACATCTTGTGGCAGAAACTATTCGAAAAGGTTTTCCAGAGGTGGATGCATTAGCAAGTACAAAAAAAGTGTTTCTTAAATCTCCTAAACGTCTCCGTGCATTTCATAGCAAGTATCCCGGTATTCCTGAACCACCACAGCCGATTCATACACGTTGGGGAACATGGTTGCAGACAGCTTTTTATTATGCTGAACATTTCCAACAAATAAAAGCTGTGACACTACAATTCAATCCAGATGAGGCTGCAACTATTAAGGAGACCAGAAAAGATTTGAGGATATTTCCGTTGAAACAGCTTTAAAAAATATTGCGAAAAATTATAAACCATTACATGAAAGCATAAAAAATTAGAAAATAGTGCGTTGTCGTTAGCGGAGTCACTGCAAATAGTGGACGAAGTAAATCTACTGCTGCACGCTATAGATGACGCAACAAATGAGCGCGTTAAAGAAAAGTTCGCAAGTGTATTAAATAAAGACACCGGTTTTACCAAATTCAGACAAATATGTGATGGTGCAGCCCCAGATCCGTTAAGTGCGTTCAAAGACTATTTTACGTATGCGTGTATTACATCAGTAGATGTCGAACGGTCGATTTCAAAATATAAGAATATATTTTCACCACAGCGAACATCACTCATAGAGACAATCATAGAAACATACCTGATGCTGCAAAATGGCTACACATCTTCTCCAGTTTGTGATAAGCAAGCTAGTTCATCAAGCTAGTTAAGAGGGTAAGTTTTACATACATTGTTATAAATTATTGTTTCTCGTATTAGTTAATATCGCGTACGCCACTGTCCCACGAAATATTTTTTTCATTTATTTTTAATATTGAGTTGATAGAAAGGAAAAACAAACATGCTACATTAGTGTCTTTCGTAATATGTTTTAAAGATATTGAGACAGAAATTAAAAATATCTGTTTCACCGTAGATTGCATTGTGGTTGTCGCATATTTCATTGATTGATGAGAATTTTAAGATATTTGTACGAAGCGTAGCTAGGTAAATTACGGAACTGTACGGGACATTGGGAATGCTAAAAGACATTTTTGACAATAATGTGGTACGTCAATAATATTATCAATAAATTTAAAAAGAAATATTTGAAAAGTGCATTCTCGCCTACGGCTTAAAATCTAGCTAAAGAGCATTTACCAGCAGGTCTTCTTGCGGGAAAACGATCACTGGAAAGTACCTTCAGATCTGAAATACACAAATTTTAAAAATTTGCGTTGTGCCGGTTCTAAATTATTAACATGTACATTGTAGCGTGGGGTCCAAACATGTGACCATATTCAAGCTTGGATCTAACATAACAATTATGGAGCATCTTAAGTGTATCTAGGTTTAAGATCACGAGAATTTCTAACTATAAACCCATAAGTCTTACTGGCTTCTGAGACTATGGTGTTAATATCTGTATTGAGAGAGAGTTTTGTCAAAGATAATGCCTAAAGTGTTTCCGGCCTGTAGAGTATATTATTATTTATGATATTATCGTAGAAAATCCGATTAGACTTAGTGTGAAAGACAAACTTAAAATGGCATTTCTGCGGATTTAATGGAAGGTTGTATTTAGTACACCAATTACTAATTTTGTTTAGATTTTTCTGCAAGTGAAGACAATTGTCAACAGTATGTGTATGTGTTAAATCGTCCGCTACGTCATTTTTGAATATTATAAAGAACAATGGCCCAAGAACTGGCCCATTGAACGTGACGAATTGAACTCTGTTTGACAAGTAAGATTCGAAGAGAAATCAAATTTTCAGAAAGTCAGACATCACTTAGCTCTCTTAGGTCTAGTCTGTCGAACATTTTGGAAAAGTCAGTACAGATTATGTCAGTTTGGGATTGATCCTCAATGGATTCCGAAATAAATTGCATAGCATAAAGCAGATTAGTAGATGTAGAGCATCCTTTCGTCGCCATGTTGATGTATAGTGATTTTATTGCTGATTTTATCATAAATAATGCCATATAGTAGAAATTCCAATACTTTAATAAAATTGCATATCATTGAGATGGCACGAAAGTTTGATATGTCAAATTTGTCGCCCTTTTTAAAAATTGAACAAACTTTAGAACATTTCCACATATCCGGAAAGTAACCATCCTTTAACATAAAAAAATTATCGCCAAAGGTGGAGCAAAAATGCATGTACAATCTCTTAATAAAAATGCGGGTATGCCGTTTGGGTCAATGTCATTTTATTTTTACTCATCTTTAGTGCTTTCACATCATCCTCTTTATATTCCAATATATGTATTGCCCAGTTATTATTATTATTATAACTAGGTTCATTATTTACGTCTCCCAAGCAATCATCACTACAAGGAGTAAAAGAGTTACGAAAAAGGTCCGCAAACGCAGTTAGTATTTGAACAGGTTCATTTAATTCATTGCTGTTGTATTATATTACATTCAATATGTTATCTTCAAACTTTCGCGAAAGAACAAATCGTCTGCGACTAATATACTTGCAATTCTCGTTTCATTTGACCCTTTTGAGGCGGTAAAGTTGACACTATCAGCTGCGCTAATTAGACAGGGATGTTTGCAAGATGACATGTATTTACGAAAGCACTATTCCTCGTGTGCATTACCCACATCAACTATGAGCGGTGCAAGGACTTTCGATCCTGGAGTATATACATAGAACGTAGTATTGGTTATAGTAGGTAACTATTTCTCGAGATTGAATTCACTTTTGTAGTTAATAGAAAAACATTAAATCGCAACAAGGAAGAAGAAAGAATCACAAATGAACTTAGTTTCGTATTTGTCTTCAAAACAGGAGTTCATTGAAGTACTGATACACAGTAAATCATTGAGCTGCTGAGCTTTTCGTCTGAATTAGAGCAGGCGAAGAAGAAAGTATGTTCCGTGTCCACTTTGATGAAACTCTGCACGGTGTTTCTCATAACAGTATAGTAGCACTTGGTTTATCTCAAAGCTGATAATCGTCTTTTAAGGCCCACCGAACTAAGATTGGAGACAGATTTTTTGTTCTCTGCCGAGATAATATCAACACCCTGATCCTTAGGAGCGTGATGGGTATGACAGTTCCTGATATGCCATCAAATAAGTGAAAAATAGTAAAAATTACTAGTCCTATTCCTCTCTGCATTAATATAAATTAAGTAAATAAATCTTTATTTCAAGTCACTTAAGTTAGCCCACTTACGTTAGCCCAATTACGAACTTTATTTTTCGTTGTTATAAATGTAACAGGAGATGGAAAGATAACACTTCAGTAATTATTAAAAAAATGCATAAGTAAAGGTATATGGCAACATCGCATCATAAGTAAGCAAGGGACAGCTTGAGAAATGCATGTTCAGTCGCACTAAAATGATTAATGAGTGCTGTAAATCGCGTAATATTTGCTAATTGCTGTCGTAGTTTAAGGTGATTTAACTAATTTATATAATTCGATATACGGATACGTATCGTGACAACTGGATTCGAAGATGCCATTTTGGAAATTTTTCAGGATTTGTTTTAAACATTTTCTGCCCTGTACATGTTATTTTTTTTATTAAACTAGATACTATGCATTATTAGTAACTAGTAGGTAAGTATTTAGTACGTATTAAGAAAATATTCTGAAATAATATTAATATTCTGAATATACAAACAGTAATCTAATTTGAAATAAGGTTGGTATTATACGAAGTGGGTAAATACATACACACATAATATTGTTGTTTACAAGGTATAAATTCGCACTCCCTCTTGTATTTCATTACAACACATCTTAAATTTACGAACTAATTTCCATGTGGTATATTGTTAAGGAAGTAATTTAAATTTAAATTATGAGAAAACCTTTTGAGAATTAAAAGCTTTCATCTAATGTGGAGCAAATAATTTTGTTTGTTTTTCAGAAGTACTCTAAACTTGTATACACAGTTAATTGCAGTTTGATTGATGACTACATTCTATTAACCTCTGACGATGATTACTTCTAAACATTAGAAATTAACTTGGTAAAGTGGATGAATGTATGTGAACTTGCTGTGTTACATATCTTGATTACAGTATTAACTTGGGGTTTAGGGAACAAACAGAAAAGTTTGTAATATTTGAGCAAAACTTAATTCTTGTCGGTAATCTGCAATGTCAATTAACCGAATATTATGAGAATTTAAATAACCGAAAAATAAAGTGAAATAAAATTAGTTGTAGAATACAAAACTTCAAGAAAGAGACAATTAAAATAAATACTCCAGAAATTACTAGATAACCCCGAAATCCAAAGCTGAAGCTGTCTTGAATGGGGTTACACCGACATTACACCAGTGCTGATGGTGGGATTTGAACCCGCAGCTATGATAGATAGATTTCTAATCACACTTGTCATCGCGTGCTCCAGCCAACTACGTCACTGGCCGGTAAAAGGAAGAACATATCGATGCGCGCAAGTAACAATATCGTGACTTAGTTTCCAACTTAGGTTTTTATACAGAGTGTCGCAAAGAAGAAGCATTCGTAGCCATGACGTTGGAGAGCATTTCATACTGGAGAAAAAACATTAATGAAAACATTCAATCTAGTGCCCTGTTCCAAATTGGATTTCAAAAGCAGGAATGTATTACAATATTCTATTTTATACACCATCCATACAAATAAGCAAAAATTTCTGGAATATAAAATAATTATTGAAATGGGGTTTTCCCTGATCAAATGTGTGAAAACCTATAATTATTACTAAACCACAAAGATTTATGCCACATTTATCTAATATATAATCAGGGTAACCACTAACGTTGTGGAGGAAATCAGAAACATAATGTCGAATACAACAATGCTAGGGATAGGAACATTAAAAATAGTAAGATGTACGAACGTATGAACTTTGTCGTTAATTTAATTTAAAATTTTACCTGATTTGTGACATTTAGCTAACGAAAGGTATTTAGGACAATCATGCCTCAGTGTAACACCACTTTCCAAGAATATAGTGTTCAAATAAAACTTGTATGTTGATCGACTCTCAGCGGGCATGAAAAACCTTACATTTAAACATTCATCAATGTACGAAAACTAAAAACTGAATAAAAACAAAAAACTGGGTCAATTATAAGATTTTAACTCAATTTAGCAAAAGTGTACAAAATTTGTAAAATTAGTAGCTAGATTAAAAACTAGGACTCGTCCACTACTAAAACTTTATTTAAACAAAACTATTTATTGTAATGTCGTTAATATGTACCTATTGAATTAGAGCTGTACTAGGCTGTAAAAACTTAGTGATGTGGACATCTGGTGACATTTTCACATAATCTACTTCCAAAGGACTGTTTTATCTCAGATATTAAGTTAAAGGGGACACTTCATAGCATATTTTGTAACAAATTTATTTTATAAATCCATTTATAAGGCACTACAAGGCAACATCTTCCACCTACAACATAACTCATTTGTTAACATTTGTTATTTATTTAAGTTAAATTGTATTGAATTATAAGATAACAATAATTTGGGATATCTATAGTTAATGCATGTCGTGAGTTTGGATAATTTTGTAATTGATAAGAATAATTCATGTAACGGGGAAGAAATTTTAACGATTCAATAATTTTATAGGTACATATGCAGAATCAAATTAAAGGTAATTTTACAAGAATTCTAAAAATACAAGATATAGGTAAATCTGAAAGGATAAAGCAGGTTTTGAAATGTCAAAATTGTAAACATGTTAGGATTTTAGTCTCTTCTCAGCTGTCTAAGAAGAAGCTACTCACGTTTGTTTTGACTAACCTCACGTTTTTGAATAAAATGGCAGCATCAAGTTAAAATTTCAACTTCTAATTTAGTAATCTTGTATTTATGGATAAAACATTTCAACTAATATATAGAAGTATTGTCTCTCTTAAAAATAGAAAAAATATTTATTATAACAAAATATATAAAAAAAGTGCATCAAAGCAAAGAAGATTTAAGGTACGTTGGATTTTACCTACCTACAACAGTGTATCGATTTTGTAAGTGCTTCGCATCGTAAAAGGCTTTAATTAGCGGTTAAGCTGCAATTTAAATCATCAATAGGAAATAAATTTAATTTTCTGTCATAAATTGTTGGAGTGGAGCTGTCGAAAAACGACGAAAGCTGTAATATCAACTGAGTGAAGAGTAGTGGACACAGGCACCGACATCTTACCGCTAAAGGTAGAACCGTGCAATCACAGATGTGGCAAAACAGTCTCAAGACTTAATAGGAATATTAAAAAGCATGCAACTACGTGAAGAGAGGGAAAAGTACCAATTTAAATAAATTTTTTTTTACATTTCTACAAAAATAATAAAACATCAATTTTCTTCGTTTTTCTTTAGTTTTAAGAAGGATTTAGGGTAAAATCTGTATTTTGATGATCAGACTTAAGAGATTCGATTATTGTATATTTCACTGTTATATATTCGTTAATACTGGTTTTTGACATGTCTTTTATTTTTGCCACCACTACTAAACTTTTCAGTAATGTATATAAGAACTGCAGAACCGGCTTTCCTGAGTATCATGCTCTATTAAACATATTTTAATGGCAGGGGACAAAAAAACATTTAAAGATAAACAAAAATCCAAGTCAGTATTGGCTTGGTGCGCCCAACTGAATTCAATTAAATCAATTTTTATTTCAATTAAAAATATAAATTAAAAAAAAAGAAAAAAAAAATTTGTTGTAAAAAAACAACAGCACACTCGTCCTTACTGTATACCAGGTGCCACAAAGTAGAGGCTACCTCTATAACATTTTGATTTTTGAACATATCGAAATGAAACTAGGGGATCTGAGCCATTCAGGATACTGCATTTTTTGACATATGAATTAATTTTACACCACTTCTGTTTTCACTGGAAATGACCCTAACTATTGATTTTCAAATGGAATACCCTGTATATTATTACATTTTTGGATTCAGGAATGAATTTTTGAACATGGTGGGTGATTTTTAATACATTTCTGACCGGATGGTATTTTTTTTTATAAACAATTATAAATTTTGATGTGGACCGCTATGAAATAAATATCTGATGTGTCCAGCACATAACTTTCTTATACCAATATATATCATCCCGATCTTAAAAAATCATTCTATTTAATTCTTCACTTACCTCAAAAAATTTTAATAGCATGTCCTGAAATGTTCATTAAAATTTTTAAATAATTAATTATCAGCGTCGTTCGATACTGTCAATAATAATTCTTGTCATATATTTTAATAATTTCTTCTTATTGACATTGACATTTTTGTAACTAAATTAGTCATTTCAAATGCCAAACTGTCAAATTTATCCTAACCCCATTCATGAGGTCAAATTTATAAAAAATTTCAATTTAGAACAGCTTTATTTAAGTCCTTGGAAAATATGTTTTGTTGGTTTGATATAGTAGCCATGATTTATAATCTTTCATCAAGAATATATTTTTTTGTAAAGACAAATACAAATGTTTGGGTCCCGTGGACCTTCTTTCAGCTTGCCAACTTTGCTCATCACCGAACTTATCATTGTCTTTGGCCTTTAGAACACGTGTAACAAATTTGAAAGCTTTATCTCAAAAACTTTGGCTGCTATCGCGATACTACAGACATGCAGACAGATTTTTTCATAAAGTTATGTTTTTTCATTATAATTCGTCGAGATTCGTCCAGAAATGCAATAAAAAATTTTTAATTTTTTTCCCCGAAATTCTTCTTTTTCATTCATTATCTCTTCTGGTGGTACCACACTCACCAAATTTAATGTTTGACCTAAAATGTTGTTGAAAATCTGGGAAATTTGGGAAGTCTCCCATTAGTACTTTTTAGTTATCGTGGCCACACATCCACACACACGCACCCGCACCCGCACCGGCACCCGCACCCACACCCACAACCAAGTTGCGCTATCTGTACCGCCCCCGACGTAAAAAAAAACGAATATGTGAATGACACTTACTTTATGAAAGCGAAAGGAAACTCATTCTAAAATATGAAATACACACATTAAATGGAAAAGTTACGTTATATGAACCGCCTCCAATGTCAGAAAAAACGAATATGTCAATTGTACATGTTAATGCAAGCCAAAGGATTTAAAATATGAAATACACACATTGAATGGAAAAGTCATGCTATCTGAACCGCCCCTGACGTCAGAAAAAACGAATGTCAATGGCATTTTCATACCACATTGCAGCAAGGAGAGCGCCACTTCCAGTCATATATATTTCATATTTTAGTATAAGTTTCATTTTTTGGTTTATAGAAGATAAGTGTAATAATACTGCCAATGGCCAGACTCGTGTTTTCAGGCGTCGAGATCAAGGTTACGTTATCTATAACGCTCCCAACTTCCGGGTGAACGAATTCGCTAATGGTATGCATTTCCAAAAGGTTAAAGGAAATTATATACTACTTCACATAAGAAAGTTACAAGATTTGTACCACCCCCGACACCAAGAACACCGAATCCGCCAATGGCCCCTACTTTGTATAAATCAAATTGAAGCCACTAAAATATCTAATTGTATGATTTTAAATAAGAAAGTTGCACAATCTGTACCGCCCCCGTCCCGGAAAAGCGATTCTGCTAATGTCTGTAAGACAAAGATAACTTCTACTAAACTATGAAATATGCACCAGTTTACATAAAAATGTTACCTTTTTATGCAACCCAAAGGAAACTCATTTTAAAATATCAAATACACACATTAAATTGAAAAGTTGCGTTATATGAACCGCCCCCGACGTCAGAAAAAACGAATATATCAATGGAACATACTTCCATACTCCCAAGTAAACAAATTTGCTAATGGCATCCATTTTCAAAATGTTGAAGGAAATTATGTAGTACTACTTCAGATAAAAAAGTTACAAGATTTGTACCGCCTCCGATATGAGGAATGCCGGATCTGCCATTGGCACCTACTTTATATAAATCAAATTGAAGCCACTAAAATATCTGAATGTACGATTTCAAATAAGAAAGTTATACAATCTGTACCGCCCCCGTTCGGGAAAACAAATCTGCTAATGCCATTTATCTTCTATAAGACAAAGAAAACTTAGAAGTCATATTATAAAATAATATTCGGGGTGCTATTCAATCCGAAATTACAAATTAAAGCCTCTAGTAATAAGATTTCTTGGTGATGCAACAAATATATCTAAACACAGTCGTAAACCGGAACTGGCGACGTTACCGAAATTATAAGTTAGCTTATTTTAATAAGATTTGATGATGCCACAAATATATATGTATATTCATTATAAAAAATTGTGTAACTTTAGTACCACATTGCAGCAAGGAGGGCGCAACTTTCCACCACAATTTTTGATGTCAGAGTTAATGATGTGTGAACAACAAAAATAAAGTAGAAGTGTGACACACTTTACGCAATTTTTAGAAGTTGAGTTCCACCAAAGTTATTTAGCCGTAGAAGTCATTTGCAGCAATAAAAAAGTTATCGCATCAAGTGTAAGATGTCACAATTTCATGTAGCAACAAGCAAGAGTGCAGGATTATTCACACACAATATGTGGGAGTTAATGTGCTACACACACACACACACGCACGCACGCACGCACGCACGCACGTACGAACGAACTGATAAACATAATTCGGTAAATAGTCAGAATGGATTCAGGATGGTTTAAAACGTATATATCAATCAAAACCTCGAGGCCTAAAAAAATCACGATTATTATACTTCCTTATATTAGGTATAAGAAAGTAAAAAAAACGTACCTTGTCATTTCAGTTTCTACGGAAAAAAATAATTTTGCATAGTTACTATTATTAACCATTTTGTAGGTGTTTTAATGCAAGTAATTTAGTTTTTTTTTGAAATAATTCTTTTTTTTTAATGGGTCGGTGGTAGCTCCTTGTGTCCATTAAATTGCATTTTCTTTTTTAAATTCATTGAAACCTCTATGCTTGGGTTTTTATGGACATTTGTTTAAAAGAACTGTAAAAACAGATTGTACTTTAGTATTTTAAATCTACAATTATTATTATACGGCTATCAAAAAATTTCACATCTAGTTACCTTCGCATTTTATAAAACAAAGGAATTGATATGACAGTTCTCTATTTGTTACAATGGTGTACATAAATAATGAAAAGTTTATATGCTTCTTATTGACGGAGAATGTAAAAATGGTAAACGTGCACACGAAGTTTATAGTGCCATATTTCCGGAAAGAATACATTCATCCCCACATTATTTTAAGAAGCTGGAAAAGAAAATGCGGCGGAAAAAAGGGGGCAAAACCCCAAACGTTAGAGCGTTCAAAAGGGGGGGAAATGGAAATTAATTTGATAGCCATAGTAAACTATGGTCAAACTGCTTCTACGAGACAAATCGCAGAGGAAGTGGGTTCAAATAAGGAAACTGTAAGAAGCATATTAAAAAACACAATTATCATTCTTTCAAATACAACTTACATTAGCATCTTTATGAAGGTGATAATGATCGAAGGGTACAATACTGTGAGTGGTTACACAATAAATGTGAACAAGATAATATATTTTTTTAAATGTGTTATTCTCAGATGAATCTAGATTTACGAATAATTGAATGTTTAATCAACAGGACACTAGATACCGCTCTCAAGAAAATCAGCGATTAGTCAGAACCAATAATTTTCAAGAACATTTTAGCATAAATGTATGGGCTGGAATTTATGGACACCGAATTGTTGGGCTTATTTTGTTTCAAGGAACATTAACGGGTTAAAGATACCTCGAGTTTCTACAAAATGAGATATGGGATGAACTTGAGGAGCTACCATTAGCTTAATTTAGAAACTTATTCTTTTAACAAGATGGTGCTCCTTTGCACAATAGCAGAATTGTTTTTAAATCATTTCACTGAGATGTATGGCGAACAAGTGATAGCAACCAATTGTCCCATAAGGTGACCTGCCAGGTCCCCGGACTTAACCTGTTTGGATTTTTATTTATGGGGATATCTCAAGGATAAGGTTTTGACATCAAAAAATCTAGAAAATAGAATAAGAGCTGCATTCAATACTATAACACCTGAATTGTTGGAAAACGGCATGCGAGAGACAGAACATTGAGCAAGAGAGTGTATGGGGGAGGCCACTTTGACAATACTTGTAATTTCTGTTAATTGTAAATATTTTAATTTTGATTTAATTTTGTTACAAAGTTTTATTATTGATAAAGTTTTGATTTAGAATTTTAAATAATAATGAACATACTTACTTTTTTCTTTAAAATCAAAGGTAACTTGATGCGAAATTTTTTGATTGCCGTATAATAATAATTATAGATTTAAGTACTACAAGTACAATCTGTCTTTACAGTTTTTTAAATTAATGTCCATAAAAACCCAAGCATAGGAGTATCAATGGATTCGTAAAAAAATGCTGTTTAATGGACACAAGGAACCACCACCGTCCCATTAAAAAAAAAAGAATTATTTCAAAAAAAACTAAATTGCTTGCATTAAAACGCCTAAAAAATGGTTGATAATATTAACTACACATAACTATTTTTTTCCATAGAAACTGAAATGAGAAGGTACGTTTTTTTTTACTTCATAACAGTCTACATCAAAATTAATAATTGCTTATAAAAAAATAACAACTAGTCAGAAATTTATAAAAATCAACACACATGTTAAAAAATTCATTCTGAATTCAAAAATGTAATAATATACAGGCTGTTCCATTTGAAAATTAAAAGTTAGGGTCACTTTTGGCGAAACTGGAAGTGGTGTAAAATTACTTCATATGTCAAAAAATGCAGTTTTCTAAATGGCTCTAAACCCCCTAGTTTCATTTCGATATATTCAAAAATAAAAAAGTTATAGGGGTTAGCCACTACTTTGTAACACCCGGCATACTTATTGACAACATGGTTATTAACTTGAATCTAAATTCAATTATTGTTACCAAGACACTGAGTATTTATTTAATAATAATCATTATTATTACAATAAATATTAAAAATTCTCGCCATTGGCGAGTAAACGGATTGCGCTACTTGGAAATATTTGTTTCATTTGTTTGATACATTTAATTTCTCTTACCAAAATTTTAATGCGTTAAATTTATTTTGACCAAAAAAATCAGTATTATTAATAAAATAATTTATTTAATTCAACCATGTAATCAAAACAGGTTAATGCAACAGATTCAGTACTATCTATTAACCGCTGAAACTTCATGAAGACATTGAATTTTTGTAGTTGTAACCCCATTATGAGGGTACTACGAGTGAACACGAACCCTTATCTTTGAATTATGGCTCCAGATTGAAGTTTCCATTAACGTCATGGGATCCAAATACTTCTTTTGGCGACGCTCTGTATAATCTTGTGCAAAAAATCCGCACTTTTCATTAAACCTACTTACAAATTTTTACTTGCAAAATTGAATTTATTATTAACGATTCATCATTATAACTCTGTTTTGAGAAATATGTCGTAATTTAAGATATTTCCAAAATTTCTTATTCAGACTAGCATCGTCATGCGTCAGTAGTTAAACAAAACCGAAATGAGCTCAACTACCAACGTGTCGTCTCCATTATCATCATTAACCCTAGGGGCATGTATGTGGGCGGTCCTAGAATCTAGAAACTAGATAATTAGTATCGGAAGAGTGGGAGCTAAGAGTGTTGGACATACACCATAGGCGTCGATCAATAATAGCTAAGTTGGTGGAGTTGTATATCTGACCACTGTTTAACAATAAACCGCAGTTGAAGCTGTTCGAAAGTAGTCAAAAACAGCAGTTTTAAAGCAATTTGAGTTATTTGTATGTGAACTGCTCGAAATATTCAAACAGGTAGAACAGGTCTAAAAACAGACTTGTTGCAGTTGAAGCGGTTTATTGTTTAACAGTGGTCAGATACACTCTATCATCATACATCACTATCTAAAGGTAAAATGAGATCTTTTGTGGTTTTGCTGATGATTTTCTGAGCAACATCATCATCATCATAATTTAAGATACGATAATTAAGACTTCTGAATGTGAGGCACATATTTTGAAAATACTTGCAGTAGACCCAAAATTAGACACCAGATGCATTTCCACTGGAAGTAGGTGTATCTAAAGATATAATTATAAAATGACAACTACTTTATCCATATCATTTTTAAATTTCTGTAGCAAGATTTTGTTCACTGCTAAAGCATGTTTTTAAAGAGAGGCATAAAAAATTTGTAATAAGAACAGGCGTACGCCGACGAGAAGTCGCAGGAAACTAATATAACATATTTTCAGCATGCACTTGATAAAGTATGGGCAAGAATCATTGATAAGTTTGGCTCCATTCTTATACCACATCGACTAAATGGGGATTATTATTCATCTATAAAACACGTTGCATGAGTTATTGAATGATTTACCAGAATTTCTTTACCAAGACATGTGGTTTATATCAGCATATTTTAGTTTAAATGTCCGACAATATGTATATCATAAATTCTCAAATATACGAATCGATGGAGGCTATGATGCTTTCAAAAACTGGTCATTGCGTTCTCCTGATACAACGTCGTGTGATTAATTTTATAAGATGCTTAAATACCATGGTGCATTCCACTGCAGTAAATATAGAAGAAGAGCTGTGGAGACGAGTTTAAAGTGCCGCAAAATTCCTAAAAAATGATGCTGACATGTTACAAATAGTGGAGTTTAACTTGTTAAGATGAGTTAATTTAAAAAACACCCATTTTCTTAAAAACTTTGACCCTCTATAGCGCTTTAACGAAGCACTTTTGGACAGAGGTAAGTTGGGTTCAATCATTTCAATTTGGTGACGGGAATATATCGTAGCTTTTTGTACAGATCTTTCAGAGGAACTCTATGATATACTTCCTATTTCAATAAAAACTGAAATTTAGCACCATGTAATAGGCCATTAAAAGAATTTTGCAGCCACAGTGAATTATTTTGAGCTTGCTCCATTAATTTTTTCTGTCAATAAAATATGATTAATAAATAAATGGTCTCCTAAAATCAAAACAAGTAAAGAATAAAGCGACAACCATTATTTTAACTGAAATGCTTTGAAAATCATTAATTAATAATAATGAATACAGTTTTACATAACAGCCTTTACAGTGTATTTTAAAAAAGTATATAAATAAACAATATTATATTAGCAAAATAGTCACTTAGTTCAAAAGATTACACATTATAATTCATTATCAATCAATCACATTTTGAATAAAATTCAGTGTACATCATTATATTTTATACCGTAATTTCTGTCAGCTAGTGAAACAAAACCAGAGGCAATCAATCAATTTAAAAATATAAAACGAGGATGGATTTTGATCAATCACTGTTGAAGGCTCTAGTGTTTCTCGAGTCGTACACATAAATACAGACATTTAAACATGGGCGCTGGCAGACATAGAAATAAGGGTTAGACGCCCCTTTAGAATTTAATTTCCTGGAGTGACTTTTCGACAAATTAACCTCTAAGTGAGGAAAATCATTATTAGAAGGTTTCAAGTTTTTAGTGGTTATGAGAAGATATGATTAAAACTGAAATAAAAAAATATAAAAAAATTTAACAGAAAAAATGCAGAAAAATAAACTAGATATTACACTTCACAAGAAAATTAATAAATGTGTTTCTATCTATCGAAAAAATGTCTCACGCCTAAAAAATATTAATCTGAAAATGAAATCGAGATATCAAACATTTCAAATGATAGAAGTTGACTGATTCCTTTCTCAAAACTAAAGGAATATGTCTTTTGTAACAAATATTGACTCAAATATTGAAAAGACTATGAAAAGGGGAAAAATTATTGTGAATCAATAAATGAAAATTTAATGATTTAAACATCATTTTTAGTAATGAGCCCCATTTCATCTCGAGGTATATGTCTACAAACAGAATTGCCGATATTGGGCCTTAAATAATCCTAAAAGTAAGTATCAGAGATACTCTCACGAACCAAAGTAACAGTTTGGTGCGCAATGTCAGGAGCCAGCATAATTGGTCCATTTTTTTTGTGAACAATCGAGTCGCGCAGTAATAGTGGACAGTTCTTGATTAATTTTTTGAAGCAGAACATCAACTTCCTGATTATAATCCTGGAACATGGTTTTAGCAGGATGTAGCCATAGTCCACATGGCACGAGAGTCTATGGCCACTGTCAGCTGTTTCCAGATAAAGTCATTTCCAAGTTTGGTGATCTTTCATGGCATCCAAGGTCATTGAACCCCTTTTTTCTATTATAGCGGTTATCTAAATAGTAATGTTTACATCGACCATTCAGCTAATACAGGGGAGCGTATACATGTCGAAATCAACAACATTCCTATAGAGATGTGCAAGCACGTAGTGCAGAATATAAAAGTCTGGTTGAAAGATTGCTGCTAACGAGATAAAAGACTTCTAGACGATACAATTTTTAAAAAATTACATATGTATTTAATGATTTTTGTAAAAAGGGAATTTCATTCTAATATACCTTGTATTAATTATTATAAGAACCATGTATGTAGAAGAAAATTATCTTGGGTACAAATACCAAGCAAATTATTCTTTTTCGGAAAGTAAACCTATATTTTTGTTAGAAGAGCCAAGCAAATACTTCCTGATGACATTAGTTAACCTGTATATTGCGTATTATTATCAGACCAACGCGCAACAATTTTTGTTAAAACGAACTGACTGAATTAAGCGTCAGTAAGCTGTTTCTGCTATATGAACTTGATTGTGGTTACTATTAGCCCTTTATTTATCTCGGTGTAACACTTATTTGAAAATCAAATTCAAGTATTAAAGTCTAGGCTAGGAGATTATTTTCAGAAGATGGTGAGTGGCTTTTTACTTATTTCTCCAAGTAACGGTTGAATAATTTATTTACTGTTATTATTATAAATAAAGACCGCAACTCAGGTAGTAATTCTAGTTATGGATTACGTACAACTCTCGTACTACTAATAAAATAAAAATAAATATTGTGAAATGCAGTAGTACACGATTTTTTTTAGGAATTTATTAATAACCTGTTATTTTATTGTATATTACTACTTCCTTACAAAATACAACACACTTATGTACTTGCGTAATTAATTGAAACAGTGAAGAAACAAAAATCTATATTTTAAATGAGGGTGCCTTCATGTTACAAAGATAAGCTACATTGTCATCTTCTAAATGTAAAAGATTAATACTTAATTGCTGAAAAAAGTCTAAGTACGTTTAGGGCGATCAGTCTCTCGTCCACCCTGCTAAACACACTGGAACGAATATTGGACAGATATCTGTTGGAAGGGAACCTAGTCAGGTACCCATTCCACAAGGATCAGCACGCATATTGGCGATGGAGGTCCAGAGACTGCCCTTCACGCCGTCGTGCATAAGGTAGAAAGGGCCTTCCTGCACCCTAGCACTATTTTTCGATATTGAGGGTGCCTTCGATAAAGTAAGGACTAGTACTATCTGAGATGCTCTTCGGACTAGGGTTACTACTCCAGTACTGGTCAGATGGAAGAGAGACGAGTTAGTGCTGCTTTACGAGACTGTCAGTTGGGCATAGGGGTGAGGGGCGGCTGTCCACAAGGCAGCTGCTTATCAGTCCATCTATGATAACTAATAATGGATGGTCTCTTAGAGCGCCTAACCTCGGAAGGATTCTATGCTCAGGCATGCGGACGACGGGATGGTCCTAATGACCGACCGCTTCCTAAACGTCGTTTGCAACAGAACGCGGGTAACTTGTAGAATAATAGAAATATGGTGCCGCGAAACAAGTCTCTCAGTCAATCCATCCAAGACAGAGATGAACCTTTTCACCAAAAGAAGAAAAAATAAAGGATTTCAGTTCTCCAATCGTGTATGGTAAACTTCTCGCACTTACGCAGGAAGTTAGATACCTGGGAGTGACCCTAGATGGTAAACTGTCATGGTGGCCGCAGATAGATAACGTCATCAAAAAGTCTACTGCAACTTTCTGGCTATTGCGCCGAGCGGTAGGTAGGAACTGGGGCCTCAACCCACGGATCTTACATTGGCTGTACACGTCGGTCATCAGACCGAGGCTCCAGTATGGAATTGTAGTCTAATGGCCGAGCATGTAGAGAGCGACCACATCCCGAAAGCTGGCAAAAGTCCAGAGACTTCCCTGCCTAGGGATCACTGGCGCAATGCTTCTCTGGAGGTTCTGCTAGGCTTGCTAACGCTTCCCTCGTTTATGAAGAGGAGGCTACGGCAGCCTATCTGAGAATGCGATATTCTGGGAGGTGGCAATGTTTAGGTAGAGCTGAAGATCACGCAGCATTTGCTGGACTGGGGAAGAGGGAAATTTCCATCTCTGTCCTAAAGGTGAGAGAAGCGAAAGATCAGCTAAGATTGGAAAGGAAATATATTTTCTCTCTTTCCAGTGAGGAGGAGTGGAGTGAAGAGAGGATTGACTTCCCCCGGTCTTTTTGGTATGTTGCACATATACTGCAGACTTAGGAGGAATCTATCATTGATCGGTATTGAGGATGACCCTACATGTCCAGGATACGGATGAAGCGAAGTTAAAAGACATCTTACCACTTTCTGGGACAGTGTGAAACATTTGTGTACCTGAGCAATAGTATCTTCCGTTCTGAGGTGTTTCAATGGGAGGAGATGAGCGTCGTCCACCCAATGAGTGACATCCTGACCTTCATTAGAAGGTCGGAACGATTCGACGAGGGAACAAGATTAGCACATGGCTGAGAACAGCTGGGGGTTACTATTACCATTACATTACCATTCCTTAATTAATTCTATATGAATTACCTAAAACTAAATAACAAGACACTTAATTAAATATAGGTTTTGTATGATCGTAAAAGGTCTGTTTTAAATTGAAAACGCCTATAATATTTCGCAATTCAAATTAAATCAACAAGCAGAATTACATGCAAAGGACGTTGCAGGGTAGGAGCGTCGCATGCGTCACGTACAGCGCTGGAAATGAATCAAGAATCTTGCGTCGCGTTGCGCAACATTTTGCCATTACACCTGCGCACAGTTTATTGAAAATTCGTGATACGTTTTATTTCGACGTTTATTTCTTAAAGGACGTTAATGTAGAATTCCATAATGCTGGTCTTGCAGGAACTTTGGTGATTAAAATCTCGGCTAGATCTTCTTTGGATAATATCTTGATACCTTCGTAAATGATCGACGCTAACTAAGCAGCGTTGAAACCAAACAGATTTGTTTCAAACCCTGACGCTTGGTGAACGTTATGTGCAAGCGGATCTGAATACTCCTACTTTACGTCACTCCATGCAATTCTATATACTTGTTTGATTTCTGTCGCGATACTCGACGCAGACGCGGAACGTGACGAAACCGCGGTGCTCCCATCCTGTAGTGATCTTAAGACAGAACCCTACATACATCGCAATTGCAGGCACGTGCGATCCCGAAAATCAGCAGTTTGCAATTGCATTTCGATAGATGGAATCTTAGGTGTTTTATTGTAGTATTATGAAAAAATATCTCGACGGGCTCCTTCACGAAATACCGTGCAACGATAAATACAAAATAACCCCGAAACTAGAGGTTCATATCAAGAACTTTATTGCAAATGCTGTAAAAAAGATTCTTGTTTACACAAAAATCGAACGTTTTGGACACTTTCAGTATTTTAAATACCCTTCAGTTACATTTGTAGACCTGGAACAATCATTTTCAGCCTACAACTGAATCCAACTCATTTAAAACAAGTATTAAAAACATACTTTTATTCTAATTCCAAAAAATAACTGTTATATTACAATAGTGCTTTTTGCTAAATACTCAATATTCATATAATTTTGGACATTACAAAAATCACCTGCTAGAAGTATATTGTCTATTTTCTACATAAATCATTTTTGCTCATGAAAATATTGATGTGTTCGTACAGAAGCTGATTCCGTCACTGATATTCGCAAAATGACTATTTTAGATGCGGTCTTTATAAACCTCGGTCCTTTGGATATTTTTACAACATATTGATGCAAATTCTTCTTTTAACTCACGATGTGGAACACTGGGCATGTATGAGAAAAAAGAACATTATAAACAAAAATCTAATGAATGAAATGTCTATAAATTTAATATTACAATACAATTATAGTATGAAACTAGATCAGTTGGTACTAAAAATAGTAGGCAACAAATTAATTGGTAACTCCTAAAAACGATTTCCATTTATCAAAATAATTCTTTAGTAAACAAGTATCCGGCAGCCAGATAAAACGAAATACAATTTTAAAGCAATTTATTATAGCCCATTTCACAACAGATTTAAAAGGATCTTAAAGCAGGCAGGCACCTCAAATATTGTATTATTAATGGATAGGAGAATTCAAGAAAGACAGCATATTAAAAAAGTTTTGCTTCTAATTTCTATGGCAACAAAAGAAAATTTTCATTCACAATTTTGTAAATTTAATTAATATAATGAGAATTATAAAAAATAGAAACGTTCATTTCCTTATATCTGTAATAGCTTTTACCCACATTAATTTGAATCCATCTCAAGTGCTCTAGAAAAAAATTAATTTGTTGCTTGACCATTTAAGAATTTTTTTTTTTTTTTTGTAATTGATGACTCCTCTTTGTTGATAGTTCAAAATCAACATTAATTTAATTTTATATGATACAATTTAAAAATGCCGGTAATTTTTGTCTTATGCTACGGTTAATTTTTTTCGCTTTTAAGCATTGAAACTCCATATTTTAGTTTTGGTTAATCATAAAAACCCCAACATCAATATAAATTTATATATGTGCATATTGTGTAATATACCTACATGTATACTCAAAATAAAGACGATTATTATTATTATTATTATTATTATTATTCACATGCGTATGTATAAAATCTGAGCCTTGATATTTGTCCAGTTTTGGATACAGGGCCCCAAAAATATGCTAGTTTTTTTTAGAGCTGAACACCTCTGATGGCGGACGTGATTATAACCTAAATTTTATACACAATAAAGTACTATACAGTGTGTTCCCAAAATAGTGCTCCAAACTTACCAAAATAAGTCAAAGAATCTTATGAACATATAGTATAAAACGCATCTTTAGTGAGTCATAGGCCCTTGGACGGGTTCAGATAAAATTGTTTTTTTTTTATTATTTTAAGAACGGTAAAATCTAAATAAACAAAATTGTTGGCATTTGCTTAGTTTTTCATACTGAATAAGATGCGCTAGGTAATTTTTGGTTATTGAAATCATAGGCGTTACAAGAGTGTTTCACCCTGTATTTTTTGTTTAACTTTTTTACTATTAATTCAGAATTTTTGGACCTTCTTTAAGGGACAGACATTTTTACTTCTCTTTTCTCTTTATGTCAGGACGCATGGCAAATAATAAAGCAGCAAGTCAGAAATGTTACTATTTACTCGAAGAAAAAAGTATGCAGCTGTCAACTAACCATACAATAATTAAAGTAAAACAAGAAATTAGGACTAGTAACACGTATCATCTAAAATGCCTGCCCAAACGTTGATTGCAATGAGTATCTGATGCCTGGATTGGAAAAATACATGTGGATTTTCATAGTCCGTTTTCAGTAACTGTGAAAATTAACACAATTGTCTCTAGTAAACATCATCGGTAACCAAAATACGAGATGAAATATTTGGTAGCCGCTTTTGTAACAGCCATTGGCGGAATTGTGGGTGCGTTTATTAGTCATTAAGATTTAAAGCTTGGACATACTGTATATTATGGAAAGGGTGGAGAAGTTGTTCATGAAAACTAATTCTCCAAACGACAGCAAAACTTATATTAAGCATAAGCACAACTCTTCTTACACTCTTCGATTTTGTACAACTATTTTCAACACACGTCCTTCCGTCACCGGTGTTCTTACAAACCTGGTTTTACCACAATCATTTATTCCTCTTGTCATCACAGAGCTACTATCTCTTAAGCATTAAATGTGAAATATTTTTCACCACTATAGTAAAACAGTCTACCGCTTACAGATGCCTTGCTCGAGTTGTATTTCCAGACGCAATGTCATAAATAAAATGCATATCCGTGATTTCTACATTTGAATATTTTTCCATTTCAAAAATGCAGTTACACTGTAGACGATCACCACTTTGACATTAATTAAATTTTGCAAAACTAAACCGACAGTTTAACAAAATTTCACTCAAGTGTTGTGATAACGCTGATCTTTTATTTTCTATGGTAGATTTATATTAAAATCCTTCGGCCTAACAATTTGCAAAAAAAGGAAATTTTAAAAATCAGTTTTCTCGATAACGGTTGCCGACATCGACTTAAAGAAAGACAGAAATCTTTAAGTAAAAATGTCCAGAAATTCTAAATTTATTATAAAAATTAAAATAAAGTTGAACAAAAAAAAGTTACAGGGTGAAACACACTTGCCCCCCAAAAAGGGACGCCTTTGATTTTAATAACCAAAATTGAACTAGCGCATCTTATTCAGCATGAAAAGGTAAGCGAATGTCAAAATTTTTGTCTATTTATCTTTTACCTTTCTATAAATAATAGAAAAAAAATAAATTTCATCTGCACCCATTTAAGGGCCTCCAACTCTCTAGGAGTGTGTTTCATCATTTCATTCCAGCCAGTAGTGAAACAGCGATATACTGAACTCCCCCACCCTACTTACAATAAAAATCCTATAAGTTTGAATCCGAAGGAGATATTTGAATTTTTTAAAAAGAATTCTTCGCAAAATTCATCATTACTCAACCTACAGGCGAACTACTTTCGAAAAAATTGAAATATCTCCTTCGGTTCCGTCTCTTAATATTTGCTTTGACGTTGCAGGAGAGGACTTTTTTTACAGCTTGTGGATATAATTCTGTGCCGTTAAATTGTAACTCCGGAAATCACTATTCAACAAGTTCACTTTATTCTCTGAGGAACATTTCAAAAAAATTAACCTCCGTTGTCTTTCATTTCGCACTATTTACGTATCTACATGTTATTCATATAGACGTTTTATAAATACTGCGTATTTAGAATGTATTCAACATGGAGCAGTGGGCGTAAACGTGATAGCCACGACGAATCCACCTATATCTATCTATGTATTCGCATTGCTATTAGGCACTCAACAGTAACGAGCATCCCCGACAAGATGACGGTCAGTAAGATATTTTTTTATAGCTGTAAGTCGTCCAATAATATGAAACATATTTTATGATTTCATATTAGTTGGGAATGTTTCATTAGGTATTTATAATATAATATCATATCTACGTAAGTCGTCTCTGGAATTTATCGCTACCTTCCTATCTCTAATAATGATAAACAGTGCTGGACAACTTTACATGGATTATCCGACACAATTTGTTACACAAATAACTACAGATTATGTAAATGTAAAATGAAAAATCTAATTTTAATATGGCATTATTGCAAATTGACTTCATAGCATTTCTTTTATTTCATATTTTGAAAATACACCTCATTATACCTATTCGATTTGCAAAACAATTTACCGTTCAAAATAATCATTGAAAACCGAGCTATCGAAAACAGAGTAAACCCTGTTGTCTCATTACGCCACGCGATGGTGGCCCGGCAGTCGCGACTCTTGTAGATAGTGATATTTGGATTTAGAGGATTATCCTTTTCTCTTCTTGAGTCCTATATGTGAAACCGTAAACGTTGCGTATCCATAAAATAGGAATTCGCACTTTTTAAATGTTACGTGTGTACCTCAACACTCAGTCTTAGGGACCCTATTGTTTTTAATCTATGTCAACAATTTATGAAACGAAATAAATCTATATTGTTTATAGGCGACAGCACCATATTATGCTCGGATTGCAAATTGTTATTATTGATAAGTTATTAGAATAATTCTAAAATAATGACAGACTTAAAACTGGTTTACATCAAATAATAATCTTAAACATTTTAAATTTGTTATTCACATTATGTAAATCATTTTTGAAATACAATAATATGAGAATAATTAGTTAATATTTTTAAGAAAAGCTTGTTATTTGTTTTTTTTTCTTGCCATGCATACTAAACTCTTTTTTAGTTTAAACTTCCCATTCAAAATAACGTAGTCCATTTCTTTCATAGAAAAAACTAATGCTAATAATGAGTCTTGTAATAAAAAGCACAATTAAAATCAGTTATTAAACACCCATAGAAAATAACATAAAAATATTAAACGAATAAAGTTAACTATTGAAGTTTATTTAAATTTTTTTAGAGACATATTGTCACATTTATTACAAGGCATTAATACTATAAGTATGTTGTTTCAGTACGATGGTGCTGGACCTTATTTTTCTGTCAGAAAAGTCTGAATCAACATTACCCCAATAGATGAATTGATCGAAGAGTTCAGATTAACAGGCCACCGGGATCTCTTGATCTTACACCTCTGGACTAATTTTTATGAAGCTAACTCAATTGAGAGGTCTACAATGAAGAATTCGATATACTGTTAACATTCAAGGGTAAGTTTGGGGGTGTTTCGCATTCATCTAAGTGTGCTCTACCTCCTTCCTATATTAAACATTCATATCATGTAAGACGGATTAAATTAGTTTATTTCATGTCTAATACTCCTAGAAGACACGGTAGTAGCTTTAACATAAGAACTACATTTGAAATTATGTATAATGCTATAAGATCATTTTTAACTAACACCAAACAGTCGATTGCTTGTCAAAGTTCAAAAATCTGTTCTTAAAATTTCCAGTGCGAGTGTGGTAAAGTCGATGTTAGTGAGACATCTTTATCAGTTGAAGTTAGGTTAACCGAATGTAAAAGCAATGTTGAATATAACAAATTTGCCCATCCACATTGCCTGGAATATCACACATTAAGCTGGAAACGGACAAAATTGTTCAGAAAAAGTTTCAGTGTATTAAAAGAAATTGCCCGCATCCAACTACGTTTTAACCAGCAACCAGTTCATAGTTTACTTGATGAGACAGAGCCTTCTAGTTTTAGAAAGGAAATATACGATGGATATTAAAACAAATTAGTGTTACTGACTAAAACTAATATTAACTGTCAAACAGGATGCTTTGATTGATAAAAAGTCTGCCGTCGGGGGCAAACTGCGAAATTTTTTAAATTTGTATTTTCAGAAATTCCATTAATTTTCTCTTTTCTTTTGTTTTAAAATTTGATGATGATGACATCCCAGAAAAAAATTATGAGTATACAGCTTTCGTCACAAATTTCGTTTAAATAATAGAAGACATTATTTTTCAATTATTTGATATATTTTAATATTATAGTAGTTGCTGGTTTATGAAAGCGCATAAAACAAAACAAAATATTTGGTGGAAAACATTTTGACAAACTGAAAAATGATTTCTATATTTGGTACTACCAAAAATAACCTGAAAATAGCATTTATTACTTAATAATAAGGAACAAGAGACATTTTAAAAAAAACATAGAACTTACCACTTCCAGGAACGTAGATATTCAAAAACAAGCAATCCTCTGACTGATTAACCAAAAGTGGCACTAACTTCTTTAAATATTGATAGCGTCCTTTGGGCATAAACTGTAATGCAGCTGTTCTGTTACTCACATCTGGATATTTCTGCGGACAAACAGCACCGAATGTATCTGCCAAACGCGTTCCGGGCCAAGAGAGTGGCAGCTCGGGCGGTTGGAACCTTAAGGGTCCTACAGGTGGAGCCGCGTAAGGTACACCGCGAAATACCTCAACAGGTTCCAGATGACGCGAGTTGAGTTCTAGGATAATCCCACGAATCGCACCCGTTTGTATTTCAACAATCCTCGAACTGTAACGAGGCCCCGCGTGGATATGAGTTATCAGAAGAACCAGTACCAGGGCTCTTGTTAGATGATGCCTGGATGAGCATCTGGAAAGCATGGTCTAGTGCGACAGTGCCACCGGTCGTGCATCACTTTGCTTTTCACCTTTCATATATTTGAATTTCGGAGATTTAATGGGAACAACCTGTAACAAGAATTCAGTTTTAGTATTAAATCATTTTATTATTTATTATGTTTATGTTACTATACTGGGTCGTTGCAATTTTCAGACTTAATTGTCAATTACAGTGATTTATGACTGCAGTGCGGCAAATAGCCATTGGCGTAACGTTGAGGCCGTAAAATATTATAAACACAAAACTTCTAATGGCTGCAGAAAGTATGTTTCTAAATAACTGAAAAAGTTATGTTTCATTTTAATAAACTACTCCACAATAGATGGATATTGTGGAAAAATCCGCAATATTTTGACCCTTTTTTTCATCAATAGCCAACAAAAATTGTAATTATTTTAATATCCAAAAGATGAATTCGTTGATGTTTTTTAAATGTTTATACATTATTTAAAACCTTTAACCGCAATCAGCTAGGTACATAGATATTTTTATCTAGTTTTTATTTCACCTTCGAGTAAGTGAAGTGTTTGAGGTTAAAGGTACATCCGAAGTACATCACTATGGCTATAGACATGCCACAGTGTGAACTAGCACTAGTTAAAGTGGCAGCCAGGTTTCATGTTTCACAAAGTGTAATATCTCTTATAACGAAGCTCAATAAAACTAGTTCTGTGTTGGTGTGACCAAGGAATGATGACCCAAGGAAAACAACTACTGTAGCTCAAGATTATTTGTTCATTGTTTCCAAGTATTCCGATACCACAGACCTTTGAATACCTTGAGGATTTACACGAATCGAACAATCTTAGTCAATATAATAATAAAGGAATATATTATTCAACTCACCAAACTTTGCATGAAACTAGATTGCTCTTGATTCAATGTTAATTTCTCCAAACATGAACGGACAGCAATGGGTAACACTTTATCATTATTCATTTCCAGTCTCTTCATTAACAAATTCGAGTATTTCCCCAAGGTTTGGGGTAGATATGTGGATGATATTTTTGTATTGTTTGACACAAAAGTTAATGATATTGACAACTTTGTTTCTAAACGACTGTTTAAGTCGTTTCCCGTCAGTTAAAAATAAGTTAAAATACGTTAGAATTTGACAGTACTCTATTATATATCCCTAAGGTCTCACACCATTGTGCTCAACACAAAGTGGCGAGTTTATTTTCTTGTTTATAGGCGATAAGACGTCAAATTCTAACCAATTTTCACTATTTCTAATTATTAATACATCTAAAAATGGTAGTTGTCCACAGTTACAATTTCATATGTGAATTTAACTGACGCGAAACGACTTAAACAGTTATTTAGCCAAGCTTCCCCCTCTATAATAAAAGCTTAACAATGAAAAGGCATTGATTAAGTCACGGTTCACTGAAACGTAGCAATAGTTAAGGTACAAATAGGATACATTGTTAGCATAAGAGTTAGTTTTAATCATCTCCAGATGGTGTCAATTTGGTTGGCGAAACGCATTTAGAGTTCAATATATGGTGTTTTGTGGAAAACCACGTTAGTGTAGCTTCACATCAAAGATTACTACTCACTTCAGGAATAACCGAGTTCTAAATTTTCTTGCTGCTCAGAGTTTCTATTGTCCGGGAGATACTGATAGACGACGTTGGGTAACTTCTGTTGTACTTCTTGACATCGAGGTCGTCACATTTTTTAAATTTTCCTCTTCGATCTCCTAATTTAACTTGGTTGGGTCACATAGACTCCCTCCATAAACTTCGATTGAGCTCAGCTCAGGACAGCATGCAGAAGAGCTAGGCAGTTATCGATGTTCGTGATAGCCAAATACTATATCGCAAATCTAGCAAAATCTCCTACATTACAATTTATTTGATTTCGAGTTAAATATGGTTTTAGATACAATTAGTTACTGCGCAGGCGTGCGCATACTCTCCTATGTGTATAAAATTCCAAGAACATAAAATACAGTATAGTTTATACGAGCACAATTGAAATCGTATAAAAACTAAAAGCCAGCAAAAACAGTCGGCATCTCTTTATTCTATATATTATTGTATATGTACAATAAAGAGATGCCGACTGTTTTTGCAGGCTTTCAGTTTTTATACGATTTCAATTGTACTCGTATAAACTATACTTAATGATAATAGTTTCTATCTGAATGGGTCATGAAATGAGACTCACATATAATATATTTTTGCCTCTCTTGGAAGATTGGAAGTTTATAACCGCTTGAGACAGGAGAATTTGCCCTATCGTCGGCGATAATCGAATTTGAATTTTTTTTTTTGCATTTCAAAATCTTGTGATGCTATTTTTGAATAATTCTGCAAGATATTGCATTATTATGGAGCAGTTTATTTGCTTAGCGGTAAGAATTCCTATATCTACTAGGAATTCTGAAATCATTCCACGCCCAGGGAAAATATAATTCTTTTCATAACAAAAATTTGACTCACTCTGCCTCGAGTATTATTGTAACTTGATCTGTATTTGTTTCTTTCAAATATGTATCCACTGCCAACAAAAAATTCTTTGAGGCTTACTGGGTTGAATTATCTGTAACGTTCATTTAATTAATTAATTAGTGTTACAAATTAATTTATAAGAAGAATGCAGTAGCGTAAGAAATTTTATAGGTTTATAAAATGAATCTGCTAGGATCATAAAATTGAAATTTAATCTGTGTAAGATTAACAGCAGCTAATTTAGAATATATGAAAATTTTAATACTCTGGCAAATTATTAACGGAAGTTATAAAATGACAAATTTATTACGTTATTATTAATTTTACCTGCGCAAATTATCATGAAACATGTGCATAAATTGTTTATAGTCACAAATTTTGGGTAAATTTGTAGTCATACAAAAAAATAGAGAAAAAATGCACAGTCGTAATTTTTCCGTATATTATGGTAATATACAGTTTTTGAAGATATATGTAGAGTAGAGCAGAGAGCAGAAAATTAGGTACAAAAAAAAAACAGAAGTGTTCTTATGTCTTAAGTTGTATAAAAAAATTCAACTAGTTTCGACTACGTCATCGTCAGGAGTTCATACTTGTAATGTAGCACAAAAATTGCGATGAAATTACATAAAAAATTGAGTGATAATTGAAACATTAGGAGAGAAATATTACATCAATAATTTTAAAACCTTATAACGTTAAAACTAATTTTTAAAACAGAGAAACATTGGGAAAGGGTAATTTATTGGTTATTTTGTAGCACGTTTTCATGCAAAAGAGCAATAATACAGGGCGAAAAGGAAAAACGTGGATTTTTTTGTCAAATGCATTAGAATGTAATTTGACAAAAAATTCTCGTTTCTTTTTCACACTGTACTATTGCTCTTGTGCCCTGGAAGGTACTACGAAAATAGTCCATAAATTACCCTTTCCAAATCTTTCTCCGTTTTAAAAATCCGTCTAGCAGTTTAATTGTTACAAGGTTTTAAAATTGAAGTAAAATTTCTCCCTTAACGTTCCAATTGACTGAGTTTACATGCATTTTTTTATTATTTCTCAATATAAACTAATTCTATTCCTCAATATAAACTAAACAACAATTAATTGATACATTACACCGAAAGCTCATAATAAATAAAACAATCCACAAATTCAAAAAATTTCTTTTCCTCCCTGATTGCTGGCTAATGTTCCCGAAATATAATATACAGAGATTTTGATGATATTCTTGAGTTCACAGGAATATAATTATCAGAAAAGAGTGGGTGAAATTCGGGCAAGTATAAATTGAAATTGGAGAATGGTTACTTTTCATGGTAATCCAAATTACTTACTGTTTACTAATTGCTATGAGAAAGTGGCGTTTTCTAGAGAAATATTAATTTATTTGGTTTCTATGGCTAAATAAAACAAACAAATTTTTCTTGTTCTTGTAAAAAATCTCGCATTTTGGAGATTCTTCCTCGAAAAACATAGATTTAGAAATAGAAAAAGAAATTAGGTTTTGGAAAAATTTAACCTAATGAGCAAAGTGCAAAGTTGCTGTTATTTTAAAAGACTGGGCATACCATATGTGGAAAAGAGATTATTCGCAGTACAAAGGAGTTGTAGTCAAAATGAAGTGGAATGTTACTGTAACACAACTACAACAGAAATTTAGTAAGGAGTGTGGAGTTAATTTTGATCCATTTCCTAAATAGAGTTTAAACCCGCGTGAGATGCTTGTAAGGCAACGTGCTCCCCAAGCTGAGCCAAAAAAAAAAAAGAAAGTCGAAAATTTAGTTCTACAGCATTCATTACTACTACGTCAAAATTCTAGAGTTGCGGGAGGCAAATATTCAAGGGGTTTATAAAAGCAAAAAGATGAAAAAATATCACATTCACTGATTAAAAAACCAAGAGGTAACTATTTCCTAAGGAAAACACAAAACTTTAAAGTATACTGACACAAATCTTGAAACTATACTGAACTAGCATTCTTTAATTTATCAATGGATATTAGGACTATTAGATATTATTACAAAATATGTTCCTCTAAAAGAGAAGAGGTATATTGGCAATATGTTAAACTAATTTCCGGTTACATTTTTGATTCTTCTATTTAACCTCAATAGCTAAAACTGTCGTTAGTTCCATTCATATCAACAAAATTCAGATTTTTCATATCTGAAGTGAAACGTAGTGTTACATATAAAATCAATATAATAAAAGTTAGTACTCATTACCACCTCCGTTCCGAAAACCTTGCTTATCAGTGTAAAACACATTAACCCAGATATGCCTAAAAAAAATTGGTAATAGTAAAATCAGTTTTCAATATTTTAGAAAAGTAACGATAACAAAACTGTATTTGTACATTTAAATATTTTTTTATTATTGAACACAGATACATAGTTGCGACCTATATTGTATGTAATAAACTAAGCATATAAAATATGTTATATTGACTCATTGTCAATATATATTTTATTTTTTATGAAAATTAATCAAACAGTTTAAATTAACTTCCACGTCACATTTTGAACATATTGTTGTTGCTTTTTTGATCGCAAAAACCACAACATGTTTTTCCTGTGGGGCAACTAAATGATCATGACGATCATATCGTATAACAGCTCCCTGAGACGTGGATGAACGCCCGATTATAAGAACTTTTTATTCTGAATTAACAGAGATATTGCAATATTTCTAAATCTAAACTGATATAAGTTGCCACCATGTCTTCCATGAATTTGACAGGCATTATGAATAGATTCTAGATGGTGTTATTAACGAAAAATATATTTCTTTTCTCGAAATTCGATGTAGTCTGATATTCTGGTCCGACTTATCGACTCCTTCCATGTTTGAATTATATAATACACTACCTGTGGGTGCTCTCCTTTTTTCCCAATAAATCCTTCTTCCCCACACTTGTACATATCCACAATTAATTAACACACCAATAAAATTTTGCATTTCAAATGTTTCAATATATTGTGTTTTATTTCTCGCATTGCATATTTACTACTTTCTCTAAAAATCAGCTTCGATACCTGGTCGTTAAAAAATCTAGGTAACAGTTATAAAGAAGTTCCTTCCAAATTGACAATAATCCACTGGATTATTGTCAATTTGGTAGAAGTGTGTGGTAAAAGTAAATCTTCTTCCACCCAACTCTAAACTTTCTTTATCTTTATCTCTGCGGAAACTGTCTTCTTTAAAGATCTAGATAAAATCTTTTCGGTTCAAATAGAGCGATTCTATCATGAGATAAGTTATCATCGTCTCTTTCTTGATAGGTACAACTCGAGCTGCAGTTGAGAGCCTGGTAAATGTTTTTTCGTCAAAAAATCTTCCTCGTCTGAATCTTCGACAACCAATTTTGCACAAGACTTTTTAGCCGGAAATACAGTTGCTTCTTTTGCTTTTTCCTCATATTCTTCATCATCAGATTCTAATAAAGAAAGCGCATCATTCAGAGAAAAATCCCTAGACAAATTAGTTATGTAAAATACGTATATTTGCCTATATTATACTATTTAGTACAACACAATTATTACGCATGAAAAATATAAAATAAGATAACACTAGCAGTACTACTAAAAGGGTAAAGGTTTGGTATGATATAAAAGAGAAATTTTCCTTATTGTTATAATAAAAAAATATATACCTTGCAACCAGTCGCCGTAATTTGATATTTCAAGAAATATTATAAATCAAAACAAAGAAGATTTAGTGACATATCGCCAAAAAAAAACAATTATGCAGCTACGGACACGTGTTTCGGGGTTATTGCCCCTCATCAGCGTAGCGTAGCTAAGGAATTGGATCTATGATGGGATAGTTCAGGAACAAGAACTAAAATAAGGCTGGACAGTACAGTACTCAGTACTCAATTAGTACCTTCATGTTCCCATGTGACACAAATGGGGCCTGTATGAGCACAGTAAACACACAGAGCTCTGTGTACTGCTCGTCTCCACCTAGCACATACAAACAAAACAAAATAATAAAACAAAGAAAGTTTAGTGCCATATCCCCCAAAAAAAATTATGCAGCTACGGACACGTGTCCGTAGCTGCATAATACCAATTACTTAGCTACGGCATGCTGATGAGGGGCAATAACTCCGAAACACGTGTCCGTAAATGCATAATTGTTTCTTTTTTTTGGGATATGGCATTAAATCTTCTGTGTTTTATTTTGAACCCCAATAAATCTATCTTGATTATAAATTTATTCGAATTATTTCACTTTTCTCTTACAATGGGACTGTAGAAAATATACTCACTAACAGTGCAATTCCCTAGATGTTTGAAATTGTTTGCAGGTTAAGACCTTGTTCTACGCGTATTATAACAGGCATATCTGGGTTAATTAAGTAAAGAGATTTTTTGCAGAATGTAGTTAAAAACCTAAGCACTTGTGGATACAATTTTCTTGAAATTTTACGTTCATGTTCTTTTGAAATTTGACTACTCGACTGAAGGCCTAAACTAATAGGATTGAAAGGAGAATTGTTCTTTAATAACAATTCCATAATTGGAGAAACATGATGTCAAAAAGAATTTCGACAATATGTTAAAGTGAACAGCCATCGCTCCGCAGCAGATATTAATAATTGACGTCGTTTATGCTTTCAAGAATATGATTCTTAAGAAGCAGCTCGCTGGGTAAATAATTAAAGAAGATTAATTATGAAGTGTTCGCTGTTAAAAAATTTATCAAATAAATTACATGATCCTTAAAAGTACAGATGACAGCAAATTAGCTACGTTATTAAATTTTGTTTTTTAGATAATTTTTATTTCCATAATTAAAATCGATAATTTAGTTTCAGTTGAATTTTGCTGCACAAATATAAAATAGCGTCAACAGGGTGAGCTCACTTTAAATTATGAATCGGGGATCAATTCCTTATTGAAAATTACAGTGGCGGCTGGTAGATTTAGGTTTCACCATATCTCAGTAATGGAGCATGAAACTCAAACAATATTTGAAGGCACGACTATCAGTACTAATTGAAGGAGTTTTGCAGAAAAAAAATTGAAAAGAAATTTCAGAAAAAAAGTTACAAAAATGCGCAGCCTCCCCAGATTCCTCCTAGACCATTAGTAAAATCTTTGCAAACTATTTTTTTTTTCGTAATCAGAAGGAAAATTTGTCACCCCGGTTTTTTTTTGGTTTTTGAAAATTTAGATTTTTTTTAAAGTTACGACATTTTAAAATTTATACGATGAAGAACTTCACTGAGAGAAAAATCTATTAGACGTTATTAAAAATTGAATTACTGCTTCATAAAACTTCAATTAAATAGGGGACAGCTAACGTCATTTGCTACAATTATTAATCATTTTCCTAAAAAGCTCTAATAATGGTTACTAAAAATAAATAAATATTTCCTATAATGACGTTTGTACTCCCATTACTTGTGAATTTTGCTATAGTCGTTAGGCCCTTTTAATAGCATGTATGTGAAAAAATTACAGGGGTAGCAAACTCTCTTGTAAGCACTACAATATTTGTGATAACATTACAGTTAGTAATTGTTACTAGATACTTTAATGGATTTAACTGAAGTACCTAACTGCAGTTACTAGTTATTAAACAATGGCTATTAGCGACTTTAATAATCTTTATTAATATATTCTATTTACCGTAGCAAGAATAGTTAATACATATGTACAGGGTGACACCATATTGACTACAATATATGCGTGAATGACAAAACATTTTCGACTTGAAATTTGATGTTTGGCATTGCAGGCTGCTTTGTTAAAAATAATTTGTAACTTCTTTTTCTTTTTTAGAAGGTCTAGTGGGTCACGACAGGACAAAAAAATTATTATCTGTGTATTAAGGTGCCTTTTTCGTAAGTGATATCAATATAAATGTTATACTTGAATAAGTCGCTTAGATTTTAAAATTGTGACAGTATAACAAATTTCAACAAGTCTACTTTAATTTTGATCCTTTTTTGGTGGAGGCATAGAGTACCTACCGTTTTCGTAAGATATAGCCAATTTGATAAAAATTTAGCACAATGTTAATTTTGAACAACTCTCTTAAATAAATAAAGTTTTTCATTATCTCTTACGAAGGTACTTCTAATAGAAATTTGTTATACTATCATAATTTTAAATTCCAAAGGACTTCTTCAAGTAACATTTTTCGATATCTCTTAAGAAAAAGGCACATTACCTACACAGAAAATACATTTTTGGATCCTGTCGAGGCCTACTTGATTCTTCAAAAATGAAAATGAATCACAAATCACTTATAGAAAACAGACCTGCATCCCCCAAACATCATATTATTTCGACTCGAAAATATTTTTATTCACATCTATATTGCAATCAATCCAGGGACACTCTGTACATTTAATACTTCAAGAAACAGCTGAGTACATTTCATGGTAAAAATGATGATGATGATTAACTTAATAAACATGTCTAAAAATACAGTTCATTATTATTGAGATTCAGAATTCTTTTACATAGGTACTTTGAAAGAAACATTTGTATCAACATATATTATTATTGTCACACATGATATGGAGAATAGTTTTTTGTCTTCATTTCGAACTGCCTTTGAAGTATGCCAACGATGGCAACTGGAAATAATCATACAAATAAATAAAATAAATAATATGCAAACTGTAAGAAAAAATCCTCAATAATAATTACTGCAAAAAAAGTTACAAAGAATCATTTTTTCTGACACTGGAAATCACCATCTAGATAATGTATAATATTTAGCAGACATCTTAATTTTTTTAGATTTTATTTCACAATAAGAGCTCTCAAATGAAATAGTGAATTTTTGGAATGTCTTAGAAGCTGATTTTGGAAAAGAATAGATTTTGTGAGAAATGCAAATAGGTACTACAAACAGTATTTATTGATGAAAATATAAATATTCACTTTACAGAAAAACATAAATAAACTTCTATAAGAACAAATGCCTACAATTCACAAATAATACATACTTAAATGTGTCTTAATGATGGTTATAAGCATTCCCAAGTCCCAAGCGGAAATGAAGATGTTTTTTACTTTCACGTACACAAATCAGTCACATCACGCATCATTGCAATCTAAGTACAGAATATTTTCCAATAGTAAACATTTCCCAGATAACCAGAAAACAGTGAAAACAAAACACTTTTATAATGATAATTGTACTAAAAACCCAATGCTGATTCGGTGTGCATTAGAAGTAAATAGTACACCTTATTACTATTTGTGAGGCAACTAATGAGGGTAATTAGGGAGTATTTTAATATGCCGCGTTAATAACGATTGTTAGATAGATAATAAGGACTATTATGATAGCAAAACACCAGCAACAATTGGTTTTTATTTTTAATACATACTTACTCCAATATGTTATTTGTAGTAGCTGGGGAACCGATGGTAATAATTAAACTGTTTTAAGAAAATGATTTTAATTAATCTTAGTACTTCGATATGTTGTAAATATTAGATTTGCAACAATGGTTACAATTTTTTTAATAATATTAATTAGTATCGTTTTAGCAAGGTACTTTCATAGGTCGAATTTTCTGAATGTTAAATTTCAAAGTGTCATAACTTCACAAAAAATCAAAATTTTCGAAAACCAAAAAAATCGGTGTGATAAATTTTCCTTCTGATTACGAAAAAGAAATAGTCTGCAAAGATTTTATTAATGGAATAGAAGGAATCTGGGGAGGCTGCGCATTTTTGTAACTTTTTTTTCTCAATTTTTTTTTTCAATTTTTTCCTGCAAAACCTCTTCAATCAGTACTGCCTGTCGTGCCTTAAAATATTGCTTGGGTTCCATGCTCCAATACTGAAATACTGTATAACCTAAATCCACCAGCCACCACTGGTGGGTTGTTCCATAATTTTTTTTCGTAGACCATGCCATGCGAGGTGATTTTAAGTTTAAGAACGTTTCCAACGAATAACTATACAGGATTCACCAATTATTCAAATTTGGATTTTATTTATGTTAGGTAGAGCTTATGAAATGGTCTAAAAGTTTTTTAATATGTCGCCTCCATAATCATAGATGAGGGACAAGGGACAATTTTTGGGACAATTTGAAAAAAACTTCTACGCCTATGGTCGTCTGAATAATGCGTAGGATTTTCTTAACATAAAATCGTCTTCTGTAAATTTAAAAAATTTTTGACAGTCTTAGAGGTAATTAACGTCAAATGTTTCGATGTAAGGCTCTCTAATGTTTATTTCTTATCTGCCAACCTGTCTGCCTGCAAATAAATTAATCGAAGAAAGTTTAGGATAAGGTGGATTCACAAGGAGAAAGTGTTTCACAAAAAAAATTAAGACGGCTGTTTTCTTTCATCATTCCTATAAATCATTTATTGTGCAAGAAAATGAAAACAAAATGGGAACTCCAATTAAACAGTCAAAATAAGTAACGAAAATAAAATTCAAACATCAGTTAATAGCGGGTGATTTCACCCTTGTTCGCTATGACTGTTTAAATGCTTTTAGGCATAAATCAAATGATTTATCTTCTCTTGATTCAAGGTACTTCATAAATCCAGAAGAATTATCTTAGAATCTTAACGTCATTAATAACAACAACAACAAGAACACCAACAACAAAACAAATTTATTTAAATTAAAATAAAAAACATTGTATATTGCTCTCGCCGGACACCCGGTCTGTTGCCGATCCAGTATTCCCACGTATGAAGGCAACGGGGCAATTGTTGTGTCAGGCGGAGAGGGGTCGGTCCGGGCTAAGAACTAAAAAAATCATTTATAACAATACAACTCCTAAAAGAAAATATTTTAAACTTTATAATTTTAACAAGAACGAGAAAATCAACGACGTATTCAAAAGCATACGCCGTTGATACAATAACTTTAAAATAATGCAGAAAAATAAAATATTGTTACGCCACTGGACTGTGCAGACTGGTTAGATTAGGCTGGAATTGTACACGAACGGCCGGGAATATTCTGGAGTGCTCTAGACCGGGAGAATGGATGTATAAATAAGACGCACGGTGGGCCGAGATTTAATCTTAAGTTGAACGTGAACGAGTGAAGAAGCAATAAGAAAGTGACTTATAAGTGTTCAAGTGCAATTATAGTTAAGAAAGTAATTAATCTATTGTTGTTAATTGTTAATTAGTAAATAAAGTAGTGAATAAGTGTTACCTGGACTTTCAATCAACGAATCTACGAGTAGAGGTGTTTGTGTGGATAGCAAACACGTAACAATTTGGTGTCGGAAGTGGATTGGAAGAGAAATTTCTGGAATATTCGAAAAGGTTCTACAGTGTTCTTCTCAGAAATTAGTGGTAACACGGAGAATTAAGCAACTGCACAGTGTTTGGAGGACTATTTCTGGACTGAATAGTGACTTTAAAGTGGATTTTCGAGAAGTTTCCAGAACATTCGATTTAGAAATAATTGCAAATACGCCAGTGCCGCTAGTAATAACGTGTTGTAGACTGAGAGAAAGGACTACTAGTGCAATTTCGGGAAAATTCTAGAACATTCTATTTGGAAACTACAGGAGATACGTGAATTGTGTCGACGGGAACGTGTTGTAGACTTAAAAACAAGACTATAAGTGACTTTTAGTGACAATTCTAGAACATTCGATTTGGAAACCACAGAAGATACATAGAGTGTGTTAACAGAAGCGTGTTATAGACTCAAAACAAGACTTATTAGTGATATTTCGTGAAAATTCTCGAACATTCCATTGGACAATTAGTGGAGATAAGTGAATTTTGTCAACACAAAAGAAGTATAGACTCTAAATAAGACTTTCTAGTGCTGTTTCGAGATTTTTCTGGAACATTCCATTATTAAAATAGACGTGATATCAATATTTCACGGACTTTATAGTGTAATAAACTTTATTTTGAACTGATTTACGTGTCGTGAGTTAATGCCAACAACAAGAAGCATGGCGGAGAAACAAACACAAGACTTACTTGCAGCATTGGTGCAACAAATGGAAGAACAGAAAAGAGAACGCCGGGAAGAAAAAGAAGAACAAAGGAAGATTATGGAAGATCAAGAGAGAAAACGCCAGGAAGAAAAAGAAGACTTAAGAAAAATGATGGAGGGCTTGGAAATAAGACGACAGGAAGAAAGAGAAGACCAAGAGAGAAGACGACAGGAAGAAAAAGAAGACCAAGAGAGAAGACGACAGGAAGAAAAGGAAGAGCAAAGAAAGGAACGCCAGGAAGAATTAAGACAACTTATGGAGGGACAGCATCAAGTCATGCTCTCGGTCACTGAACAATTGAAGGAAGATGTACAGGCTGAAGTCAGTGAAGTTAAAGAAAAAGTCAGCCAAGTTGAAGGAGAAATAACTGAAGTCAGAGGAGAAGTAGCCCGACTCAAACAACAATTAAGAGAGAAGGGTGGCCAGTTAGTACTGTCATCTGGTACTAGGTTACAACCACCTTCCTTCGACGGTCAAAGTTCATGGTCAACATATAAGAGACAATTTGAGGCAGCTGCACGTTCAAATAACTGAAACGATGACGAAAAGGCAACAGCATTGGTATTAGCACTAAGGGGCCAAGCATTAGACCTGCTCCAAACAATTCCTGCCGCACAGCAACAAAACTTTAACATCTTGGAGGCAGCGTTAGAACTAAGATATGGCGACCAACATCTCGCCCAAGTATATCAGGCTCAGCTCAAATCACGCAGACAACGAGGTGGGGAAAGCCTCCAGGAGTTCGAAGCTGCGGTAGAAAGATTAGCCCATCTAGCCTATCCTGATGCACCAATGGAATTTCAACAACAGTTAGCAGTTGGTACATTTATTGATGGAGTAAGGGATCAGGAAGTTAGGCGAATTCTTAAGTTGGCCAGGCATAAGCTTAGTAGTGAGGCTTTGGTACATGCACTGGAGATTGAAGCTGCCTATAAGGATACCACACAATCAAATCAGAGAGTACGAGCTGTGAGTGTGGAGGACGACAAGCCAGACAACACAATACAAAACCTGATATCCGATCTACACAAGATGATGACCCAACTACTGACAAAATCGAACTCCCAGCAGAGGCAAGACCAACAACAAAGTAGTGGGAGGCCGAATGGAGGCATCCGTTGTTATAGGTGTGGCAAAGTGGGCCATATCAAGAGAAACTGTCGTCAACGCAGCCCAGAAAGGGTAAATGCTGCTGTGGTTGAGGAACCACAGGAAAACTAAAGATGGCTGGCAATTTGGGGGCTACGCTGGCCAAGAAATGTTGTGACCCCCGAGAAATAAAAGTTTCCCAACTTCGGAGAGTTCAAAGTAGTCTGTTGTTGGAGGGTTATGTAAATAAGAAGAAATGTGTGTTCACAATCGACACAGGAGCTACGTCATCAATAGTACGGGCAGGATTCATAACGGGTTTCAAAGTAAATAAAGGACAGAATGGATTAGTCATCCGGACAGCTACGGGAGATAGGGCGGCGGTTCATGGGGAAGTCGACATGGAGCTGCAGATTGGCCGCTTATGTTTTAAACACCAATTTATCGTAGCTGACATTACAGATGACTTCATTTTAGGATTAGACGTTATGGAAAAATATGGATTTGTACTTGACGTTGGAGAACGAGTTCTTAGGGTTGGAAATGAAGAAATTATTTTGTCAACGGCAGATGAAAAATTCCATAATATTAGGCTACTAACTTCGAGGACAGTAAAAATTCCTGCACGAACAGAGAAGGTAATTGAGGCAGTCCTGGAGGAAAATTCTGTGGGATACCGCTTTGGCCTCGTTGAGAAGGATGACTCAATTAAAATGACAGACAATGTAATTCTGGCAAGGACGTTAACACAGACTACAGACAAGATACCGATTAGAATGGTTAACCTAAATTCACACTCAGTGACGTTCAAGGAAGGCGAAGCAATTGGCACCTACGAACCAGTCACATGGATTGCGAGATGTGAAGAACAAATCATTGGAGCTTCGTCTACAGATATGGACCAAGAAGTTGTAAAGATGTTAAATGCCCAGTTAGACCATTTAACTCCTGATGAACATAGAGAAGCTTTAAAATTTTTGAAGAAAGAAAGTACAGTATTTGCAAAGGACACAGAAGCTCTTACAAAGACCAACATAGTGCAACATCGGATAAATACTGGTGAATCAGCTCCTATTCGTCAACCACCTAGGAGGCTCCCATTAGCAAAACAAGAAGAGGCTTCTGCAATGGTACAGAAGATGCTTAAAGACGGAGTTATTGAGGAATCAACCAGTCCTTGGTCGTCTCCAGTAGTTTTGGTTGCTAAGAAAGATGGAACTTTAAGATTCTGTGTCGACTACAGGAAGCTGAATGACGTCACTAGAAAAGACAGCTATCCGTTACCCCGAATTGATGACACACTAAGTACGCTGGCAGGTTCGCAGTGGTTTTCCACTCTAGATCTTCGAAGTGGATATTGGCAAGTGGGACTTCATCCAGATGACAAAGACAAGACAGCCTTTTCGACAGGAAGTGGCCTTTATCAATTCACTGTTATGCCTTTCGGCCTGTGCAATGCACCAGCAACTTTTGAAAGACTGATGGAACTGGTACTACGAGGACTAACTTGGAAGACATGTCTAGTTTATCTTGATGATGTGATGGTTATGGGACGGGATTTTAAGGAGCATTTGAAGAACCTTCAAGAAGTGTTTGGAAGAATTAAAAATGCACACCTGAAATTGAATCCCAAAAAGTGCCTAATGTTCCAGAAAGAGGTAAAATTCCTAGGACATGTCGTGTCTTCGGAGGGGATAAGAACAGACCCAGACAAGATTTCCTCAGTACGAGATTGGCCGAGGCCTTCAAATGTTCACGAAGTACGAAGCTTCCTTGGCCTATGCACTTACTACAGACGATTTGTGGAACGATTTGCTGATATTGCGAAGCCACTACACCGGCTTACAGAAGAGAAGGTTCAGTACCAATGGACACAAGAGTGTGAAACATCGTTCAGAACACTAAAATCAGCACTGTGTTCGAGTCCGGTTCTATCATACCCAGAACGGAAAGGTCTGTACGTATTAGACACGGATGCCAGTAATTCTGGACTTGGATGTGTTCTTTCCCAAATTCAATATGGACAGGAAAAAGTAATTGAATACTTCAGCAAGACGTTGTCGAAGCCAGAACGTAACTATTGTGTGACACGGAAGGAACTATTGGCCATTGTCAAGTCCATAGACTATTTTCACAAGTACCTATATGGACAACACTTTAAGGTTCGGACCGACCATGCTGCATTAAAGTGGTTATTGCAATTGAAGACTCCGGAAGGCCAACTAGCTCGTTGGATAGAAAAACTGCAGCAGTACGATTTTAAAATCGAACATCGTCCTGGAAAATCCCATAAAAATGCAGACACTCTCTCCAGAAGACCCTGTCGGGAAGACTGCAAGCACTGCCACCGGGTAGAAAAACAACAAGGGATAATAATTGTGAACACCGTTAAAATTGATGTTCCTGACGACTGGACAAAAGAGACATTAAGAGAAGAGCAGTTAAAAGATCAAGAAACTGGTCCTATTCTGGAATGGAAAGAAAGAGGAGCCCGACCAGGCTGGACGGACATTTCAGACAAGGCAGTGGGACTGAAGGCTTTGTGGGCACAATGGGATTCCCTTAGAGTAGAGGATGGACTGTTGAAAAGAGCTTGGGAAAGTCCAGACGGGAAGGAAATTACTTTGAGATTGGTAATTCCCAGGTGTCGCATACCAAAAGTACTCCAGGAAGTGCATAATGGAACATCTGGCGGACATTTTGGCATCAACAAAACTCTCACTAAAGTACGCGAACAATTCTACTGGGTGAACAGCCGCCAAGATGTGGAAGCTTGGTGCCGCAAATGTGAAGTTTGTGCGGCAAGTAAGGGGCCACGGACAAGAAGTAAGGGCCAAATGAAACAATATAACGTAGGGGCTCCTTTTGAGCGAATTGCGATCGACGTAGCTGGTCCATTCCCCGTGACAGATGATGGGAACAAATACATCTTAGTTGCCATGGATTATTTCAGTAAGTGGCCTGAAGCTTATGCCATACCCAACCAAGAAGCAGCCACTGTCGCTCAAGCTCTGGTAGATAATCTAGTATGTCGATTTGGCGTGCCCCTAGAATTGCATTCGGATCAAGGAAGAAACTTTGAATCAGGGGTGTTTCAGAAGATGTGTCGCCTACTGGGAATTCATAAGACAAGAACAACAGCCCTACATCCACAATCAGACGGAATGGTGGAGAGATATAATAAAACCATGGAGGAGCACCTATCCAAAGTGGTTGAGAAACATCAGAGAGATTGGAACCGTCACTTACCTCTTTTCCTTATGGCATACAGGGCCTCCATTCATGAAACAACAAAACAGACACCGGCTCGCGTGATGTTTGGACGTGAGATTAGACTGCCATGTGACTTGGTGTTTGGCACACCGGATGAGGAGCGACTTTCCGTAAATGACTACGCCGATGAAGTTGGTGAACGGCGAAGGAACATCCATGAGCTGGTACGAGACCGAATTGCCATAGCAAGTGATCGCATGAAGGCTCGTTATGATCTTATGGCGAATTCAGGAGAGTTCCAGGCTGGAGATTTGGTTTGGCTATATAACCCACAACGAAAGAAAGGCAGGTCCCCGAAGCTTCACCCGCCCTGGGAAGGTCCTTACACTGTGGTCACCAGACTAAACGACGTTGTATATAGAATTCAGCAAAGTCCAAAATCCAAGATGAAGGTGGTGCACATAGAGAGACTAGCCAAGTATGCAGGGAATAATGAATTGCCTGATCGGGACGTTCAGGCTTAAGGAGGGGGCAGTGTTACGCCACTGGACTGAGCAGACTGGTTAGATTAGGCTGGAATTGTACACGAACGGCCGGGAATATTCTGGAGTGCTCTAGACCGGGAGAATGGATGTATAAATAAGACGCACGGTGGGCCGAGATTTAATCTTAAGTTGAACGTGAACGAGTGAAGAAGCAATAAGGAAGAGACTTATAAGTGTTCAAGTGCAATTATAGTTAAGACAGTAATTAATCTATTGTTGTTAATTGTTAATTAGTAAATAAAGTAGTGAATAAGTGTTACCTGGACTTTCAATCAACGAATCTACGAGCAGAGGTGTTTGTGTGGATAGCAAACACGTAACAATATATAAAGTGTAAAAGGTTGTGTATAAAAATTTTGATTTTGATAATGCTTCGAGGAGCCAAGCTGCTGCAGTAAAAAGCTGGCCTCTAAATAATACTGAACAGGGGAGCGGGAATGTCCAACTTCGCTTATTTTTGGGTATTTGATAATTTCATGTTTATAAAATAATATGAAAATTGATAATATTCCGTACAGTAATGTGTGCTTTATTCGAAATGGCGCATTATACTCCGTTATTTGTGTAATGTTGGCGGTTAGTGGACAATCAGAAAGTTTAAATTCATAAAATTTTTGTGAAGTATCTCTGATATAATCCACTATGGGTATAATGTCGTTACAAAGTTGTCGTAATTCCCTTATGGGGGGGTACATCTTGTTGAGTTACTTATGAGGCGAAGGAATTTGTTTTCCAGTACCTGCAATTTAACGTCGTCGCGCTCGCAGAACACCAGGCCGGTGCAGCATATACCATATACCTTTTTCACTTTCCACTTGACGTAGTACTCCGACGCCCGTACCATGTGCGCCTTTATCAGCTGCCCAGTCGCTTAAGCATGGTGACTGTGGCAATACATGGCGGTATCGTCGGCGTACATCGCAAGCTTGGTGTTCGGGAACTGCGGAAAATCAGACACGTATATGTTATATAATTTTGACGCAAGAACCGACCCCTGCGGAACGCCTGCTCTAATATCCTTCTGTGTTGATAGAGTCTCGTTTACTCTCACTCGCAGCGTTCGGCCATGCAAGTAAGAGTGTATCAGTTGCGTTAAATGGCCCGGAAAGTTGTGCCGGTGCAGTTTATATATGACACCGGGCAACCAAATGCTATCGAATGCTTTCTCAATATCTAAGAGCACCATGGCAGTGCTCTTGTCGAGATTATACTGTCGCTGGACGATCCTGCCCATTTGCAGAGTTGTACTGCGTCCCTTCTTGAAACCGAACTGAAAATCATCGTTGATTCAAGATCATCCTGGGCGGTGTTTAGCCGCTTTAGAATGACTTTTTCAACCAGCTTAGATATCGCCGATAGTAAAGATATCGAACGGTAATTAAAAGCCGATTCACAGTGATCTTCCAAGTATGTCCCAGGCATATTTAGTGCAGTTCAGATGAGAAAACAATGTAGGTTAAGACAAATAATCAATTTCATCCAGTGTTAGATATTTCAATATGATTCCTGCTCTGTGTAGATGAGGGAAATCTAAAATTAAGTTCCAAATTAAAGTGATAATCATTCACTATGTTAATGACGATATGCCTTGCATACATTTCATCTGATTTTGTATTTACACAAACGTACCACTGCGTCCAACTTACAAGGAAAATTTCACCTATAACTATAAAAAAATTCACCTCCGAAAGCATACACCTCTTGACCTTATCAATTACTAACCCGTGAATTTTGCGGTTTTCAGAAGCGATGTGTGTGTGTCTATTACTGTAGAGAAAAATAGAGAAAAATATAGCTCTCATTCGAAAACATCAGCGTGTTCCACTCATCACGTCGCCAGTTTACTCGTTCTTCACACCAAAGTAAACGTTAAGATTTATAATTTTCTGTCAAGGGTGACATCTTATAGGTCTCGTACAATGCAAACCTACATTGTTAATGCCACAGTTGTTGCGGCACTGACATCCGAAGGTAATAGGTCGCTGGTTCACTAATCAAAATACTTAAAGCTGGCAACGACTATGAACAGGTGATAAATTGTGGTGTTAAGGAAATACACCGAACACAATAACATAACAAGTTTAATAAATAACAAAAAATGTGTAGTTTACACTTCGAAACACAATAAACTTAAGGTAGGTACGTTGTTGAAGAAAGAGCACTGTTCCCATTAAGTACAAATGGATTAAACACGGCCAGTAAAAATATTCTGTGCGAATATGTGTGAAATCACTGCAAGGTGAACGATGCGCGTGCATATATTAGCATTAAGTCTAAGTCTATCATTTATCAACTCTAAAACGGTATTATTGTATGGCGCTCGTCCGGGAGCAAGACTCCCATTTCCTCATGTATTTTTTAGTGCAGACAACTACTAGAATATAAATATGCTAAAATAAAATAATCTGTGCTAGGTAACACAAGAATAATGGAATATTTATAATAAAATAGTAAGACAAATAATAACTGGGTTTGAAAACCAAACATATCTCATTTAGACGATTCAAGGCAGTTCGCGGGATAATATGAATTTTAGTTGCTGCAAAAAGTTCTTGGCTCAACTGAAAGCAGTTTCTTACAGGATCCATCCTAGATTCACTGATTAATAATTCCCTAGCATTTGTTGACCTAGGCCTGCCTACCTTCTTTTGTTTATTCTCGAATAGTTTCAGTCTCATTGCGTCGGTTGCTCCAACGAAAAATACCTTTGAGATACCTTCAAGCAATTAGAAACATCAAACTGTTGTGTACCTCCAAGCAGTAACTCAATGGTTTGAGCTGTTTCATTGTCAATTAAATGACGCCTGTTCTTACTGTAGAACAAAGGTTGGACACAATTTTCGCAGAAATGCACTAAAAGACAGTGAAACAGGAATAAGAGCTGAAGTAATATTGAGGCGAATTATTTGTTTTTATTGATATCTCTTTTTGTGAAACTTGGAATTTGTAAAAACATTACTTTTTTCTGAAATGGCAAATATTTTTTATATGATATCTCGCAACATAATAAACAAAGAAAATATGACAACACTGGCTTTTCCAAGAAGGTATTCTTAAACCATAATTTAATTTTGTAACAGTAAAAAATGTGCTTCTTGGCATCCATTTATCATTCTAAATATTTGAGGTTCTCAAAGGAAAAGATCTAACGGATTTAAATCCGGAGATCAGGGAGGCTAACCATGAAGTCCATTTCATCAAATTCATCGATAGAAATAATTTTCATGTAACCAATCACGAGCAACTTTCTGAAATGAGCTGCAGCTCCGTCATGTATAAAGAACATTATTTGTCTAGTTACATCTGGAGTGTCTTATAGAAGCCCTGTTATTGGTTTTTAAGAAATTCTCTATAAGCAACACCATTCAATGTCAGCGAAAAAAAGGCGAATTAAATTAAAAAATCACCCACAATGCCTACACAAACATTTAGAGAAATCTCATACTGATGCCTACTTTGAATTATTGCATGAGTATTCTCATCCATATAAACGTGATTATTATGAAAATTCATAATAGCATCTTTTGAAAAATTGCATCAATTTGTAACCAATGTCTGGCCTAAAAAATAAGAATTTTGGTTTAACATTTATTTGTTGCATCCATCTACATAGTTCTGCACCTTAAAGAAAATCATTAGGGAGAAGTTCTTGTACTCGTTGAATATATGAATGTACTGTAATATAATAATTTATTGATTTTTAAAACATGTTCTTCAACTTACTTAAAGATACCGCGCAATTTATTTGTGCTGTTTTCGGGATTATTTTCTATCGCCTCTAACACAGCCTCTTCTGGTGTTCTTACTGCAATCGGATGTTTAGATTTTTTTGATATACAAATGAACCATTTTCTACGAGATGTCGATGGACTTTGACGAACATGCGTCTATCAAGGACACTCCGATTTGAAAATGTTTTTCAATATAATTTTTTTGCTTGATTTGCATTTCCATTTGCTCTAGCATAAATACAACGCACATCTGCCATTCCTAAGTTTGTATACTCCATTTTTTAAAACCATGAAAGACTGAAGTAGTTTATTATTGATATTTACAGAGAAACAAAAAAGATCAATACAGAATCTACCATACAAAAGTTTAAAATAATGGTTTTCTGTTCGTTTAACACAACAAAAAAATAAAAACGTAACTGCGGATTAAACTAAAGAAAATTATTCAAGTTATTTATGTAAGTTTGGACGTAGAGCTACACAGCTGTCCATTCAAACTGGGTGTTGCTGTAACGTATGAGAATGCGCGGCAAGGCGCAATAAATTACACTACCCTTGAGTAGTTTTAACTATAATTTTGACAATTTTAAATTAATAAGTAATATTTTTCTCATTTTTTATTTTCTTCTTCCTAGTGGTACTACACTAAAATCACCTCAAAATTATATTTGGCGACCAAAAAAGACCTGTAGCAACACAACTTCTCTAATAAGAAATTATTAACTAAGAAGGTATGAATTTTGTCACGTTTTTTAAATCTGGCCTACTGTGGGGCATCTTCACTAAAAAATCTAGAAATTCTACTCCAATCAGTTTTTTTGATTTTCGATCAATACATTGAATACAATTTTAGAATTATTTTCGATTTACTAACCCATGTAGTGAATACTCATAGTTAAAAAACACAAAATATCTCTAAAGCTACGCATTTTTGAGGAAAATGCAAGACAACTTTTATTAAATGTTTTGATCGGATTTCAATCAAAGCTGGAATAGAAATTAAACTGGTGGTTTTAGACCCTAAATTTATAAAAGCTTTTGGAACTAAAATGATGCAAGGAACAAACATGACTTGGACTTAAAAAATACCCTGTATAATACAGAAACATATAATTCATATGCATTTAAAATAATTAAATTTTCATTCTAGTGGGACATTCCCAGTGGGTCTTAAAAAACTTTTTAGTACAAGAAATCCGACCACCCAGAATTAAAAGTATATAATAGTTTTTCAATATGGTAATGAACAGACAGATCTATTTTTTCTTAATTTTTGTTTAAATGTTTTCTTAACCGAAGCAATCCCCAGAAAATTCTAGAATTTTGTGATAGGGACGATGGTGGGGTCCGAACCACATCTAAGATATTGACAATTCCCTTTCCCACCTTAGTCCGAAACAAATTACAAATAAAATTTCTAACTTACTGGATGGAATCGAAGTATGGATCTTCGGTAGCTATAGGCACTTTAACTACTCGGCTATATGCCCCATTAAAATAATTTCGTTTTTCGTCAGAGAACAATAAGCGAACAGTATAAGTATATGACTATAATAAAATAACACTTTTTCATATCGTATGTATACTACAGAAGATATTTGTACAAATAGGCACTTGCCATTAAATTTATTTGTTGCTATAAAAAATTCAACGCTTCGCTTTAGTACATAAAAAATAAATTTTATTTTCACCCCTAAAACAAAAATCTTTAAAGAATAAATAAAAAGCGGAATACACAAAAGGGAGCAAGCAATAGGAAAGCGCAAATTCCAAGCTGAAAAACTAAAATATAATACGAAAACGTAAAAGCAGAGGTGCATGTTCAGTTTACTCACTTCTTATCACGCGTCGCGTATAAACAACTAGGAACAAGCTGCTGGGTCTGTTGCGAAAAGTTTTAGGACCTATAAAAGCGGCCGATATCGCTTAGTATTCACACTGGGAACACCCTCCAGCTACCACTGACATCTGTTGTAGTCAGTAAGAGCTTTGGGGCACACCTTTGAGATTGTAAAGTTTAAAAGTTTCCAAAACAATGCCTGATTTCTCGAAGGGACCGTATTTTCCATGTCGCCGCTATAACTTGAACAGTCTGATATGAAATGTTTTATAGGTGTAGATTACTGTGAGATATCTGAATTAAATACCCGAGTAACACTGTAAGTTCGTACACTTGGCGGCTTTATCTTTGGGAATCACGAGTTGACTAACTAAAGTTTATTCTTGTTCACGCTTCATAAATTTTTCTCGGAAGTTGTTGATAGACGAAAATTTCGCTGTGCAACAAAAATATATGATGTAAGTAAGTAATGGTTCGGTTTGATAACAGCATATTGTTGTATTCAAGAAACAATAAAATTATTCAGGAACAGGTGTGAAAGTTTTTAAATGTGATTGACGAATATTCGGAAAATATACACTGGAAGTAACTGAAACAGCCGACCAAAGTGTGAAAAGATATTCCATAGCTTTCATGTAAAATAAGTATCATTTATACAAAGATGGATAAGAAGAACCTTACTTTCCAAACTACAAACTCCTGGAGTCTGTTGCTGATAAAAATTATAATTTAAATATTTTATTGCTGCTTAGCTCCATTTCTTTGTATAAATCGTTCACTTTATGAAACTAACCTGAAATTTTTTTTAGCTTTGATTTTTAAAATAGTTGTAGCCCTTTGAAGGTTTTTTGATCCAAAAAACATTAAAAAATTCATTACTTCTAGAGGGATTGAGATAAAAATCTTAAAATGTACCTGGGTACTACTTTCAAGTGGTACTAAAAATAACAAATTTTCAGCGAAATTAAAAATGGTAGGGGTCACGGACTCGGTGATTTGGCGTGGAATGCTCCATATACAACATACTTGAAAATTAAAGGAGTGGTTTCATTATAAACATATCTAAATCATTGTTAAGTTATCAAGTATCACAAATTATATGGACCTCTGCTCATGGTTCATTTTATATTCGAAAGAACATAATTGTATGCCCAATGAATGTACTAAATTCTATAAAAGTACTACAATATATTAATTAAAAAGTAAGGTTGGGAATCGATATGAATAATTCGAATATTTGAGTATTCAAATTCGAATTAATTCTAAATCTAATATTCGAATACACTCGATTATTCGAATATACTTGACTACTCGAGTATAGTCGAATAATGTAAAATAATCAAATATTCTAGTATTTAAATATGTTCAAATTTTCAGATAGGTTTATATCCAAAGTAGGTAGATGATAGGTGCTACGTAGCTATACTCTCAAAACGGGCTTTTTCAAAGGTAGGTAATATTGTCACCGCAAAGCGTTCCTGCATTAAATCAAATAACGTAAAAAAAAATTGTTTCCTGAGCAGTAGCTTATCCAACCTCTAATTTTGAGGGGACCTTTTACTTTCTTATGCCTAATATAAGGAAGTATAGTAATCGTGATTTTTTTTACTTCGAGCTTTTGATTGATTTATACGTTTTGAACCCACCTGAATCCATTCTGACTATTTTCTGAATGATGTCTGTCGGTACGTGTGTGTGTTTGTATGTGTGTATCCACAATAATTCAAAAAATACTAATGGGAGACTTCCCAAATTTGGCAGTTAAGATTGTCAACAACATTTTAGGTGATACATTAAATTTGGTGAATGTGGTACCACCAGCAGATGAATGAAAGAAGAAAAAGGTACAATTTCGTGAAAAAAATTAAAAAATTTTATTACATTTCTGGACAAACCTCGGCGAATTATAATGAAAAAACATACTTTATGAAAGAAATCTGTCTGCATGTCTGTAGTATCGCCATAGCAGCCACAGTTTTTGAGATAAATCTTTCAAATTTGGTACACATGTTCTAAAGGCCAATGACAGTGAAAAATTCGATGATAACCAAAATTGGCCAGCTAAAAGAAGGTCCACGGGACCCAAACATTTTTGTATTTGCTTCTACAAAAAATATATATTCTTGATGAAAGATTATAATTCATGTTTACTATATCAAGCCAATAAAATATATTTTCCAATTGCTTAAATAAAGCTGATGTAAACTTAAATTTTTCATATATTTGACCTCATAAAATGGGGTTAGGATAAATTTAACAGTTTGATATTTGAAATGTCTAATTTAGATACAAAAATGTTAATGTCAACAAGAAGAAATTATTAAAATATATGACATGAATTATTATTCACAGTATCAAATTACGCTGATAATTATTTATTTAAAAATTTTAATGAAACATTTCAAGGTACGCTATTAAAATTTAATTGAGGTAAGTGAAGAATTAAATAGAATGATTTTTTTACATCAGGATGATATATACTGGTATAAGAAAGTTATGTGCTAGATATTTTTAATCGTTTTTGTTTATGAAATAATATTGTCGAACTTTATAGTAGTAGTAGTAGTTGTAGTATGTTTAGTTTGTTTATGTAGTTCACATATTGACAATTAAATTATTTTCTATGTTGCGACGCGCTTCTCTTATTTACTCAATTTAGCCTGAAAACGGATTGCATTGATTGCGCGGCAAAACAAATATTACCCGACACTCAGCCGAAGAGTAGGGTGGGTAAAACAATAATTTTAAGGGCGCCACTAGTTTATTTCCGCCACTTTAAACTAGAAAAGCACCTGTTGTTAAAGGAACCCGCTTCAAACAAAAAAAATAAATTGCTAATCTTACCAACACAAATTTGCTATACTCAAAAAAAATATATATATATAATACACCCACATATATTTCTAAATTGCTAGGTTTCTAGATCCCTAGCCTATAGATTTATCGGACCTCAACAGAAGTAGACATGCTTAAAACAAAAAAAAAAAGAAAGAAAATGAATTTATTAAATTACTAAAGAATGATATAACAAATGAAATTGGCAAAGACAATAAATGGGTTGTAACTGTACAATGATTATTGCTTATATGCTCTTTTTATCTTATTTTTAAATACTGAAACTTAAATAATTTCGTGAATTGTCGCAAATGGCAAATATATTCGTGTGAGCAGTGTATAATAAATTGGACACAAGCTATCCCTTTTAGTTGTGGTTACCGTACGTGTACACGTAGAGTTTACAGCATTATTACAACAGATATTTTATTATGAATATTTACCATAAATTTAATATACACTCGGAAGTGCCTATACATAAAAAAAGGAACAAATGTCAATCCTTTGCAAAAAGTTGATAACAAAAACAAGAGATTGATTTACTTGAGCGCAAAAACAAACTTGTACCACTACCTTAGTGGTTAATAAAATTAATTTACCACCTGACTTATATTTTTATAATTTACTTATAGTATGTGGGTAGTACCTATATGATTATATGAATATAAGTGAGTCATATAATACAATAAATTGATAAATAGTAACACTAACTAGATAAAAAAATAATAATAATTAAGCATGCATATCTTAACTGAGGTTTATGTCATATCGTTGCCTTCACCAGGGGATATCAGATTTCCACTGCAAGACACCAAATGTCTACCTCTCTCTCTCTAGGTCCGAATCTTAAGAATTTAAGGCAGAAAAAGATAACTGGAATTCCAAGACGTTACACCAGGAAATTGTAAACGGTAGTAAATTAAAAAAAAAAACAAACGTTGAAACTAGTAGATCAAACCCCTACTTGAAAACTAGTACTTAAAACCCTAAAATAAAATAGCTTATTACATAACGTTCTGAAAACAAACAAAACAAAAGGTTTACCTCCTTGGAGGGTTTCTTCTCACACGGAAAATGAACTCTATCTCAACAAAGGGCCTATGCTGTTAGGACACAATCTAAAAAGATATGAACGCACATATTATAAGCTTCTTAAAAATGCAGATTTTTTTGTACTTACAAAATGGGGGAATACAGCCTAGCAAATCAAATCCTTCAATGAAGAAATAATTTCCGGTAAACTCAACCAAAATGCTCTATAGCAACTTCCACACAAAACGGAAACTATATTTTATAGTTTAACAAGTAGATCCCAAAATAATATGGCACAATAATTAATAATCGCAACACTTGATAAACTTTTACTAGACCCATTCAGAATTACTACTGTCCGCGTTCTTTCTTTACAACGGTAAAAACGAATACGTCCGATGGAAGATATTTACTTACTCTCTTCTGCTTAAAAAAAAAAAGAATATTCCTATTTCAAAAAAAGGTCCTTGCCCAGGCGATTAAATATTATAGTAGAGAGTTAGAAATTCAAATAATATGCTACGTATGCAACCACATTTACAATTACGATGTTTAATGAGGTGTTTGTATTGTCATGTGTTAGATTAAGACAGAATATAAGACATACCCATAAATAAGCAACCTAACATACAAATAGCTCATAGGGTACACTGCTACGTTACTGAGAATCACAACAATTTGCTATATTTTGCCTTCTAAACGTATTTATATATATGATTGTTGTAATGATTAAAATAAATCGTTACAATGTGATCAATTTCCGCAAGTTTTATTGGAATATTTTTGTTGTTGAAAGGACATAACCGCATTAGTTTTTAATAATCCTAAAATAAAATGTTCTAAAAACTAATACATACTAAAATCTTCATACTTATACCTATTTGAATAACAGAATCAATTTAATAATAATACAATAACATTCGAATAATCGGATAGTTCGAATATTCGAAATATTCGAGTATTCGAATATTCGAACTGTTCGAGTATTCGAATAATCGATTATTCGATTAATTTGAATATTCGGATAGTTCGATTATTCGATTAATTCAAATAATCGAATAATTCGAAAATTCTAATAATTTTTTAAAACAAGTATTCGAATACAAAAATCTGGAAAATTCCCAGCAATAATTAAAATACATTGCTGCAAATATTTGTATTTTACAATGTTTGATGTGTTGATAATACGAACTTTTCGTAGTTTAAAAATATTAAACTCTTGAGTTTAAGGGATTAGCTTGTAGTTTTGTTATACACCCAAATATTTCTCATTTGAAAATAAATAAACGTTGAGAAATAAGAACAAAATTTAACAAAAGCAACCAAATTACTGAATTTATAGAATGACAAACATTTTAATTTAGTTTGATTGTTGTCTGTGAACAGAATCACACTTTTGATATTTTACGAATAACAGTTTCATGGTATCAAAAATGATTATAAAACATCCGATTCTGATAGAATTTGATCAGAATGAAAAATTGCGAAATAAATTAAATCGAATTTACTGAAATGTCGTGACGTTTTATATTTGAAATAAATTTTTCCTTCAAAGAAAATAATATTTGTGCAAGGTCGCTCCATTTTTATCGATACAATGTCATGCCAACTTGACAACTCGTTTGAAATATTCATTCTTTTTATCTCTAACAGATGAAACTGAAATAAAAAAGTCATTAGAGAATTAAAATTAAATAAATCTTCTGGTAAAGATGGTATAAGAACTGAAATTATAGAACAAATAGATCCATATAATAAAACCTTTGTGTATTATTAATTTAAAATAAAATTATTTAAACGGATATTACTCCTTCTCATCTCAGGTAGTTGTGACACCATTGTTTAATATTGGTGACAAAGATAAAGAAGGGAATCAATATCTCCGATATCCAATTTTGGAAAAATTTTAGAAATAATTATTAAAACTAGACGTATTAAATACTTAAACAAATTTAAATTAATATCAGAATGCAATTTGGCCTTCAATACAAAAAAAAATCAACTAGTGACGGCTATTGCCAAACTTACGTATTGATATACTCTGCCCTAGGTAAATCGAGGCCATCGCTATGCGTGTTCTTAGAACTAGAGAAGGCATTCGATACAGTATGCCATGCTCAATAATTAATGAAACTGAACAAAATTGGAATAAGGAGAGTAGTTTTTGAACTTTTTAAATCATATTTGTAAAATAGGAAACAATACGTGAAAATTTATGATGAAATAAGCGACAGTAAAATAGTAACTTACGGAGTACCACAGGGGATACTGTTAGGCCCAACTCTTTTTACCATATAACGATATATATGACTAGTACATTTAAATTGCGCTTACTGCTTACTGTATAGCCATTGATCACTTGTTAACTATTTTGACAGCTATTTTAAACAAATAAATTTATTTGAGATACTTGTTTTCACAGAACACTATTTTGTATATTACATTACACGTTATGCCTATTTATTTAGAAGAATTATGATTTCTCTACTGTGAATTCTTATGGAATTGCTAAGTTATGGGTATCCCTTTAATCGTAAAAAGATGTATTTTCTAAATATCGTGATGAGCCATCATATTGAGATTTGACAAATATGCATTTTTTAGAAAAACCGATTTTCTCACATTTGAAGGCTCCTATGTAAAAGAGTAGTTAACATGAAACTCTAATGTAAGTTTTGCAATAGTTAGAAACTCCGTCAGAAACATTTTTTGTAAATTCTAAAATAGAAATAAAAATTTTCGTTAAAAAAATAAATAAAGAATTAAAGAGAATTGTATACTGTTATAATCAGAAATCACCATAGATTTCAAAAACGTAAAAATATGCAGTGTGTTGCATTTAAAATAAAAAAATTGAGGTAGTTTCCGGCGAAACCGGAAGTGCAAGAAAATTGAAAATACTGTCTTCAAATGCAATTTTATGTGTATAACAATATATTAAAATTTTATCAATTTATTTCTATAAAAATAAAAATAAAGGGGGAGAGCCAAGTTTCATTTATACTCAGTATACATACATATATATATATATATATATATATATATATATATATATATATATATATATATATATATATATATATATATATATATATATATATATATATATATAACAGAGCGAGAGTTATTAATATATATATATATATATATATATATATATATATATATATATATATATATATATATATATATATATATATATATATATATATATATATATATATATCATACTTCCTTGTATAAACATTATAGTTTATATATATATATAAACTATAATGTTTATACAAGGAAGTTTACGAAGTGGCAGAAAAAAATATTTCAATAATACACCAATTTATTTGAGAACTGCTGACGAAGCTAGTCGTGTGCGAAAGTTATGACAATGTTGCCAAATTTTATCTCAATGTCCATTTCTTAAGGACAATTTTTTCTTTTTCCGATAGCATTAGATAACTAACATCTAACTGTGCTACCGGTCAAAATGTACTAATTTTTTAAAATTAAATATTTTACTCGATAATTAAACATCTTGTAATAGCCAGAAAAGACAATATAGTAACCCATAGATTGAATTGTTTTAAAGAATTCAACTACAGCTTAAAACATTTTTCTACTTATTGATTGATTGATTTACATTCTTTCACATCATTAAATTTGTTATTTTTCATGTGTGTTTTTGTGGAAATGCTTGTACAGATACAAAATGCAGAATTCAAAATATATACATCTTTGTGAGCATTGTACAATTTAAAAATGGAAATATACCCAGTCTATTATAATAAAATGTAGTGAAGAAATCTCTGATATTGAGAGTGATAATTGAACTTATTCTTACTTTTGCAATAAACTTCTCTTGCGGGAAATTCCTTAAAGGACCTCCTTCACTCAATCGCCTACAGCAAAAGGAACAATATCTACCTGGTTATTGGATGTGACGCGAATTCCCACCATACAGCGTGGGGAAGCACGACCATTAACCAAAGAGGTGAGTCACTTTTTGAATATTTATTAGGTGAAGGTCTAACTGTGAATAACATTGGTTCCGAACCAACCTTTATCACCAGAAATAGGAAGGAGGTATTAGATATCACAATCAGCTCAAACCACTTGAGCAACAAGATATGCGATTGGAAAGTATCTTCTGAACCCTCGTGTTCAGATCATAAACATATTCTATTCAATATTGAAGTTGGTCCAAGACCTGTGGTGACATATCGGGATCCGAAGTGCACAGACTGGGAAGAATACAAACATTCCCTCCAGTCTCACCTTCAATCCGCTATCACCACAATCAGGAATCGTGATGAGACTGAAATTGCGGCGGAACAGATCCGCAACGCAATTGTCTCAGCATATAACGAAAACTGTCAACTGAAGACAAAAAGGGACAATAGAGTCTTGGTGGAACAAAAATTTGGATAAAATGAGAAAAGAAGTTCGACGCCTCTTTAATCGAGCTAAAGCTTCGGGCGACTGGGACCAATATAGATCCGCTCTAACGGACTATAACAAAGAAATAAGGAAAGCAAAAAGGGGATCTTGGAGGAAATTCTGTGAGAGTATAACTGACCTACCTCACAGTACTAGAATCCACAAGATTCTTTCCAGAGAGCCGACGAGGGAATTCGGTTCGTTAAGGCGACCGGATGGCTCATATACGGACTCTGGAAAGGAAACCTTACAGCTCCTAGCACAAAACTACTTCCCAGCGTGCTTGAATGCGGATGACCAACAGCCGTCACCATCAGAAGGCCGATTTAAACGACCTGATAAAAATGATTGGCTGACGGCTAAAAAGATGATCCCAATACCGGCAATTGAGTGGGCCATCAGATCATTCCAACCATTCAAATCGCCAGGAGAGGATGGAGTTTTTCCAGCTCTACTACAAAATGGACTGGAAATATTGCTCCCACTCCTCATTAAAGTATTCAGAGCTAGTCTGGTATGGAACTATATCCCATCCAGTTGGTCGGCGGTTAAGGTAGTATATATACCAAAAATGGGTAGGAAAGAACCAAGCCCTAAATCGCTTAGACCAATTAGCCTGACATCTTTTCTGTTGAAAGGCCTGGAGAAGGTGCTGGACGGATATATCAGGGGGAACATCCTGAATCATCACCCCCCTCAATATCCATCAATACGCCTATCAGACAGGAAAATCAACAGAACTAGCACTCAATAACCTAGTCGAGAAGATCACCCAATCCCTTCAAATGAAGGAAATTGCAGTGGGAGCCTTTCTCGACATTGAGGAAGCATTTAATAATGCACTGCCCGACTCCTTATATGCAGTAGTGGCTGCCAGAGGAATTGAGCCTACTACAGGCGACTGGATTCGTGCTATGCTATCAAACAGAACCATAACAACGTCTCTACAGGGAGAAACAGTTTGGTTTAGAGCCACGAGAGGATGCCCGCAGGGTGGGTTTCTCTCTCCCCTTTTGTGATCACTTCTTGTGGACGACCTGCTGGCTATTCTCACACTGTGGGAGGTTGAGGTTCTAGCATATGCAGATGATCTAGTCATACTAGTCAGAGGAAACTCTGAAGGAGTAATATCAAATACCCTTCAAGAGACCCTGGATGCAGTGAGTAACTGGTGCGACAGGGAACAGATGTCTGTAAACCCTCAAAAAACAGTAATAGTACCATTCACCCGGAAAAGGAAGCTGGGGGACTTAAGACCTACCACTTTAATGGGTGAAACTATTGCATTTGCGGAGGAGGTGAAATATCTAGGAATCACTTTGGATAAGTCACTTAATTGGAACTCCCATCTGGAAAAGGTAATCCACAAAGCAAAGCTGTCCCTATGGACATGCCGTCGTATTTGTGGCAAATCCTGGGGCATGGGTCCCCAACAAATTTACTAGATCTATATCACGGTCATCAGACCAATGATAACATACGGGTCCATTATTTGGTGGCCGAAAGGATTACAACGGACGACCAAATCCAAACTCTCTGGACTGCAGAGTTTAGCATGCATGACCGTAACGGGAGCAATTAGCACCACACCGTCAGCTGCAATGGAAATCCTCCTGGATTTACCCCCTCTTCATATATATCTGGAGAGAGAGGCCAGGTGGGCAACCTACAGACTGTAACAAGCGGCCATTAATATGCCGTAGACTAATATCATGGAGTGGAACAGGTTGTTGGATGACATAGAGAATCACAGCATCCTGGGAATGCCCGCGGATACTATGTCTACTATAACCAACTGCGAGCTGACCTTCAACATCCTTTCTCCAGAAAGAGATGAGTGGGATCGGAATAAAGCCGACCTACTGAAGGCAGACAGTTGTTGGTTTACAGATGGCTCCAAAACTCCCGAGGGAACAGGAGCCGGAGTACACAGCTACAGACCAAGGGTGAGGATAGTCTCAAACCTAGGTACTCATGCAACTGTTTTTCAGGCTGAAGTTCATGCCATTGAACTGTGTGTACGAAGGCTGGAATATATGCATCTTACACGCAGATCAATAAAAATTTTCTCAGATAGCCAAGCAGCTATAAAAGCTCTTGGCTCCTACCGGTGTAACTCCAAAACGGTATGGAACTGTCAGAAAGCTCTAAATCATTTGAGCAAGAACAACAAAGTGACTCTGGTCTGGATACCCGGCCACTCTGGTATGGAAGGTAACGAAATAGCGGACTCCTTAGCCAGAGAAGGAGCGGGATCACGATTCATCGGACCAGAACCAATACTTGGCATATCCTCAAGTACTGCCAAGATGGCTATCTCAACCTGGGCTGAAAGGCAAACTCTCCAGTATTGGCAAGTGTTACCAGGATTAGTTCATTCGAAGGCGTTTATAAAATACCCTTTGAAATCAAGAGCTAAGAAACTTTTAGAGTTAAACAGGATAAACCTGAAAACTCTAACAGGCCTATATACCGGGCACTGCCGACTAAACTATCATCTGCATAAACTCGGCCTAGCGGAAAACGCCGAGTGCCGTCTATGCCTGGAGGATGATGTGAAAGCAGACCACATCTTATGCACCTGTCCCGCTGTGGAGAGGATCCGATTCTCAATATTTGGCAAAGGGCAACTGCTGCCAGAAGATCTGGACACATTCTCACCCAATGAAGTTATCAGTTTCATTAAGAGACTGAACTTATTGGGTGAAATATAATTAGGCGTAAGCCACAATAGGCCTGCTGATGGCCGCAGTGGAGGGTCTACTGAGACCCACTCACAACAAACCTAACCTAAACCTAACCTTCACTCAATCACAAACGCACACAATTCTTTCTTTGTGTAGGCACTACACTCAAAAACTAAATAATTAACAATATTTCCATGTGTAGTGAAGTCGTCTTTTTAATGGTATAAAAACATCTAAACCGGGTTTTGGCTGATGGATCTAAACCAATATGGCACTTTTTCCATATCACGAGACGATTCCGTAAAATGCAAACTCGTTTCTATTTTGAGCACACAAAATGAACGAAATAAAACATAATATTTGTTTTAAATTTTCAGTAACAATTAATATCAGTTTTTAAAACTGCACTATACACTTAAACACGTTCTATTAACTAGGCGACGCTTGTGCTTATTCGATGTTACAGCTGACGGGAATTTCGGTACATGTTCACTTCACATACAAACACACAAAAATTTTATTTTTAGTTTCTCTATGCACAGACAAAAGAAATACGTTGTGACTTGTGAGTACGTTGTGTGGTAAATTTTTCACACATCTTGAATATTACCATGTGACATACACAGATTCATGGAATTCACTATCTACATACTGGCTCAAATATAAAGTAATAGATTCTGTGATACTGGTCTGCGGGCAAACCTACAGACCTGTAATATCCCTAAATTACAAACAGCGATCACCAGAGTAATCTATAGCACCATTTGTAAAGTCTACACAGGGTCGGACTGGCCTCATTCGGTCCGATAGGCAATAGTTGTAATTTGGCACCTACGGCCTACCCCCTCCTACCAAGAAAGATCAATCGTTTTCAGGATATAAAGAAATCATATACCTAAAATAAACACAATAAAAATTAATATTTTCATTATTGTTTATTACTAGATAAATGATAAATTCGAACATAAAAGTAAATATCGAAAGGAACAATAATTCAAAAATAAAAAATAACTGGATTTGTACATTGCAAGTACAGGGTACAAAAAATATAACACAAATAATGTATCTTAGAGCTAAAACAATACGCGATTTTCTTAACCTATAACCTCATCTCATTTCTTATTTGGTACTTTTTAATTTTAATAATGCACAATACCATAATTATAAACTTTCTTCATAATTATTTAATTAATTATCTATAAGTACTTACTTATAGTATTTTTGCATGAACATAAATAAAACAGTATTTTACTACCTCAAAATAGGGAGAAAAACAAGCGTTAATTCATATGGGATTTAGAGTAGCCATGGAAACTAATTAACAGTATAAACATAATGTAATGTCAACATTTTTATTATGTCAACCTTTTAATTGTAGAAAGAACAAAAAATTAAGAATCAAACATAAACCATAAAATGTAACTTATTTCAAATCAAAATTAATATTAATGTGATAATTTTCACAGCTCGCAATATTTGGTAATTAGTAATATTTAGTAAGATTTAGCAATCTAAATATCAAACAGAAATAAATAAAAAATAATGTCAAATAGAAAATTAAGGTATCCTTGCAAAACTTAACACTGACGTCGTTTTTCATGAAATACTAAACACTAAAACACCAGATACTGCACTCATCTGAAGATGATTAAAACTATTTTAAGCAGCTTCAGATGATGCCAACTTGGATGGCGAAATGAGTGTCGAGTGGAGTATATGGTTTCTCTTTTTTTTTTTGGAACTTACTACCATATGAATAATTCCTCGTTATCTAAAAAATGTAGTTAGTTACCCAGTATGTTACTGGAAAAATAAAGCGTGAAACTTGACATATTCTAAAAAAGATAAATAACTTTGAAAAAGGAAACAGACTGGCTTTCCAAAACGTTAGGGAATTATATTATTATTTTTGTGTTTCATATTAGTTGTCAAAAAACACCCTCTGACTAATTTTTTGACATAAAGTCATAAGCGCAGAGGTTTATTTTTACAGGAACATACTGGGTAACTAACTATACTTTTTAGATAACGAGAAATTATTCATGTGGTAGTAAGTTCCAAAAAGAAAAATAAAAATCTAGAGAATGCCACAAATAACGTTCAGACATTATATGGTGTTAAACAGTTTTAATCATTTCCATGCGATGTCAACCTGGTTGGTGAAACGCACGTTAAAAGTTTCAACCCGCTTCAGGACAAGAATATCTAAAATGCTTTGTGGCCAATTACTATTCTTTAGTTTTTACATTTGATTTTTTTTTTAAATAAAAATAGTGCCCTCTTGTGGAACAATCTTGTATGTACCTCGGAAGTAAAGTGTGTTTTAGTCCCTAGCAAGCATGAATGCTGGGACTAAAACACTCACTTTACTTCCTTGGCACATAAATAATTGTTAATACACACCACTCACTGACAGGACTGAGAGAGACGAGTCGAATCCGTATGATACCATACAGATCAGCAGGTCAAAAGTGACGCCTGGGATGGTGGGGTTTAATTTACTTACAGAACCGAGAAGCACGCGACTAGTAACCTCACTAATATGGGATGGATGGCGCTACTAGTGCCGATTTTACATCTTTCAGCTTCTTACGAATCGCTGATTATACTAGTAAAGAGTAAATCACTTGTACTAGCTGGCGCCCGGGGGCCAAACAAATATTTTTGACTTTGTTAATGTAAAATAATCTGCTACAAAGGAAAAGGAAAAATACATTGTTTCAGTTTGCAGTTTGACCCCCCCCTCCAGCAGTGTTTGGCCCTGTTGGTAATTGCCGACTTGCAGGCCGGGTCAGTCCGTCCCTGAGTCTCTACACTATACGCTTAGGGAGATTGAACGTTTGCGCATCGAAAAATCTGGTGACACCATTGGCAACGCCATTTTAAGCTCGAAATGTCATTCAATTATTTAATAGTTATTGTTTGGTTTTCTGTAGTTTTAGTGCGATTTCTTTCATTATGTGAATTTTGTATTTGACAGTATCAATGTTTTTATATCTGTAAGAATTATAAATCTACTTTTACATGGCTTAACCATACCCTCTTTAAGTTAGGGGTGACTTATTCTCACTGAGCTAGTAAAAGAAATTAATTTACACAAATGTTAATTAATAGAGTTTTGTAAATTATTCTTAATAAATTTTATGTTATACAAGTTTTATTGAGAGCGGACACAAATTAAATTTTATGAATTTTACTATCGGGTTGAGTTTAATGGCTATGGCTAGATTTGCCTAGTAAATAGTGTTATATTATTATTAACACTGCATACTACACAATAAGGTACACCGCTACCATAGGAAGTCACTGGTAACTAATTAATGCATAGGTCTGACCAGAAAAATTGAAAGCAGTGTCGAGAGTTATTTTTATTATTTAAAGTAAATTGTTTCTCTCACCATATCTGTAATAAATATATACCTTTAAAATTTAAATGTTTTTTCCCATTATACAGTTTTCCTGTAAATAAAGAAATAATGTATTGCCAAAAGTTTCTTTTAATTTTACTAAATCATTATTAATAGTTTTCTTAATTTATAATAGTAAACAAGAGTATGCCCATTCTAAAAGTTTTACATAAACTGATACATTATTAATTTTCTGCTGTTAGTATGTTAGAGCTTAGTAGCAAAAATGAACTAAAGTTAAAATAAGAGAATTGTTGCTAACAATTTTTCCTTCCTAGGTTTGGAAACTACCCTTATGATTAATTACAATTTAATTTTATCTGTAAATCAATGTAATTTACATAGAAGTCAAGTAAAATATGTATAAGACATGCATTGAATTTAGTGCAAAATTCTTTAGTTTAGAATAAAGCAAGAGCTGATGATCACTCAATTTACTCTAGCTACAATTTGACAATGAATATGACGTACAAATTATTATTTTGTAATTGTTTTATACCTCATCCTGGGATGTGGGCAACCAATGTTACAAATATGTGTATGTTGTGTTGTGCTATTTTATATTTTTAACTTCATGTGCGCTTCTGCGCTATCAGGTTCAAAATGGAGATCGTCACCGTTGTAGAGTTGTTATTCAAAAGAGTGCTTGTTTATATTTTTCGTTCGGTTTATGTTACAGTGTTTTTTCATTAGTATTGTAGTAATAATCATATAGTAATGAACTAGTCAATGTGAATTTACGCTAAATATGTTGTCAATTTCTTGTGACTGCTCAACGTGTGTACGTAGAACGTTTTCCAATTAGAGGTGCACCAAATGCCGCATGATTTGTACCCCTTGTACAACCAACAAGCAATATTTCTGAGTTACAGTTCCGTTGAGAACGTGATGGAGGTACTGCTAGGTCTTTGTGTAATTTGAACGCCGAGGAGAACATTTTAATTTTGGTAGAGGCGAGAATCTAACTTTAAGTACGCGTGATTACATGAACGTCGAATCGGATTGTATGGAGCACCCTGCAGAGAAATTAACTGTACATGTTTTCATGTACAAAGAGTTGATTCACGTTCTACAACAACAAGATTCTCTTTTTGTGTGTTGATGAAGGATGTGGCAACATTGAACAGTGATTGTGAAATGTTATGTGTGTTGGGACACGGTCATTCAACTTCGATTCCAGTAGTTCTCAACACGTTCGCACTTTTTTGTTGAGAAAGGTCAGTTTTTTTTTTCTAATTTTTAAGGTTTTCTTATGCACTATACGATTTATTATATCAAGATGTACTTATTCTCAAAAAATAATTCCCAAGTTTGTAAACACTTTGTATATACATAAATCGTGGAAATGCAGTTATCAATGGCTAAATTAAATTTAAAATATCTGTTTTTTATCAAGCTTTCGGAATTTATTTATTCCATTATCAAGATATAAACGTGATTATTAGATTAAAAATGATTACAGGGAACAAACACTTTTTTGATAAAATGTGTATAATATTAGGAATAGAAGATGAAAATAGCTCAACTTAGACAATTTAAAATATAAATATTAGATATTTATTTTTTAAATTGTCTAAATTATACTGAGAGAGATACAAAAAAACATATTTCATTATATATATATATATATATATATATATATATATATATATATATATATATATATATATATATATATATATATATATATATTATATATATATATATATATATATATATATAAATTTTTCAGGTTTTCGCGGGTGGTGAATGTTAAATTCGTTTTCCGGGTATACTTCCGCGTAGGTGATAGGCCCCGAGAGGGACTGTGGTTGTCTGAACGACGTTTCGGCAGAATCTCATCTGCCAGCTTCAGATTCTAACAGCTAACTGCTTACTGCGGCTTCTGGTTACTCGAACTGAAATTTCAGTTCGAGTAACCAGAAAGTGGTCAGGGAGGTCACCTAACCTCAATTCACTTGATTTATTTTTTTTCTGGAGTTGCATTAAGGCTAAAGTGTATACAACTTCTACAGAAACACAAGAAAAACTATAGACACGCATTCTTAAGTTTTGAAATCCTTTTGCATTTTGCACTCGTCAGGGAAGCATTTTTAGTCAATGACAAGCATTTTTAGTCAATGACCATAATTTTAATACAAAAACTCACACCTCAGCATTAAACTTTATATATAAGTATACAAAAAAATGCCATAACTATATTTATTTTTAATTTAATTAAAAGATTGTACTTTTCTGCTAAATTTGATAAATTCTTTATTTTATTTATTGCCTGAAAAATTTTATACAGGTACTGCGTAATTTGAACATTCTTTAGCTCTAAAATATTTTCAGAGGCAGACAATGTAAAATCAACATCGTTTGATGTAGTATCCAGATTGAGATGCTTCCTTAAATAAATATTTAAATTACGATATTGCATTATCGTTGATATTTCACTGTTCGATATTTTACAATATTTGGACCTGCCAGTTGTTCAAGTTTATGAATTGCATGAATATTCAAATCTAAAATTTCTTCATCAATCAAATACATAAGTATACTGCTTATTTAATTATTTAGAAAACAATTCTATTTTAAATTAATGTAATTAAGAGAAAACGTCGAAATAAACTAATATGATTACAATAATTTCTATTTTAATTTAAAGTCAAAGAAATGATTGCGGTGATACATGAAATGCAAATACTGTCAAAGGATATAGCCAATTATCAGAGGGGAGGAGTGGGACAACATTTTTGGAAGTTACAAGATTTAAAGAAAAAAGTAGTGCGGTCCTATCCTACTCTCGCACCTGTCGATGAATTTATAGCATTTTTTATATTTCTTATATTTCTAAAATGACACTTCATTGTAGAAATATTAGTATCAGTACCAATTCTATAAACCACATTGTATTATTTATTATGTTGTCATTTCTGTTTTGAATTGTCATTTTTTCTGCAATATTAACTCAATCCTTCCCAAAACTCCCTATTGTAAGAATTTTATGAGGTAACAGAGAATAGTGTAGTATTGATTTCTGTGAAAATATAGACAAATTGAAAAACAATTTTCAAATTAAACCTTTTCAAAGTTTGTGGCCCAAAATACATTCAACTTCGTTGAACTTGTCGCGTAAGTAAATTAATTAAGAAATTACAATAAAAACAAAAGAAACTTTCTAGTGTAGTTGGCTAATAAAAAGTTTCGTTGTTTTAGGCAAATTATAAATTTGTTCTAACAATACACATATTAAATTTATGTGGTAAATTGAAGAATAAAATGTTCATGTTTAATCGAAATCAAGAATTAAATATTGTCTACTTTCATATGTTAGTTGTAGTCCAGTCCTTAATTTAAAAAAATGTATGCATTTCAGAAAAGAACTGAAATTTTTGAAATACGTTATTTTAGTACCTTTAAAGAAAGCGTAAGTGCCCGACTCTCCAGAATTCGCCTACTGCTTTTGATGTTATACCGTTATAAATGGGAAATTACACTTTTTACTGTCTTATACATAATATAAGGAAGTATAGTAATCGTGTTTTTTTTTCGATCTCGAGATTTTAATTGATATATACATTTTGAACCCTTCTGAATCCATTCTGACTATTTTCCGAATGATGTCTGTCGGTGCGTGTGTGTGGATGTGTGTAGGTGTGTGTGTGTGGATGTGTGTATGTGTATATCAACGATAACTCAAAAAGTACTAATGGGGGACTTTCCAAATTTGGCAGTTAAAATTGTCAACAACATTTTAAGTGACACATCAAATTTGGTGAATGTGGTACCACCAGAAGAGAAATAATGAATGAAAGAAAAAAAAAGGTACAATTTCGGAAAAAAAATTAAAATTTTTTTATTGTATTTCTAAACGAATCTCGACGAATTATAATGAAAAAAATATAACTTGTAAAAAAATCTGTCCGCATGTCTGTAGTATTGCGATAGCAGGCACAGTTTTTGAGATAAAGCTTTCAAATTTGGTACACTTGTTCTAAAAGCCAAAGACAATGAAAAATTCGGTGATGACTGATGAGCAAAATTGGCCTTCTAAAAGGGGGGTCTATGGGACCCAAGCTGTTTTGTATTTGACTTTACAAAAAAAATATATTCTTGATGAAAGATTATAAATCATGTCTAATATATCAAGCAAAGAAAATATATTTTCCAAGTACTTAAATAGAGCTGATGTAAATTGAAATATTTTGCACATTTGGCCTCATAAAATGGTGTTAAGATAAATTTAACAGTTTGACGTTTGTAAGGTCTGATTTAGTTACGAAAATATCAATGTCAATGACAAAAAATTATTAAAATATGTGACATGAATTATTGACAGTATCGAATGACACTGATAATTATTTATTTAAAAATTTTAATGAAACATTTCAAGGTACGCTGTTAAAATTTAATTGAGGTAAGTGAAGAATTAAATAGAATGATTTTTTTTTAGATCAGGATAATATATACTGGTATAAGAAAGTTATGTGTTGTCCACATCAGATATTTTCTAGATCTAAAGGTGTCAGCAAGTTTTTAATAAAAAACTGTATTTTCTAAATTTTCCAAAGTTTTAAAATTTTACGTTAAGAAGGATTTGTGGAATTTTATTGGAAAACTTACCTAAAGTACTGCTTACCGAAATGTTATAAGCTGTTTAAACAAAATTTTGAAATTCTCATTTTTTCCACAAAAATCATGTTAGTGATATCGTCTGAAATGCTTGAGTCATCTAGATCTTTAAGCCAGTTTCAGTCATATCCAGATAATGCCAACTTGATTGGTGAAGCGCATCTCGAGTATAGCATTCAGAGGTTTGGGATTTATGAAAATTATTTCAGATATAATCTCACATTGCAGTGGTCAACCCAGTTCAGAATAGTAATACATATTAATGGTACACGAATTACAGAAATACGACAATATTATTGGCTTGACGATGACCTCGGATGGCAGGAGTCGAGAGGGACTATTCCTCTTTTCTCCTGTTGCATTGCTGTAGATCTAAACCAATCTCGTAAGAGGTAAGCCTGATACAGCAGCAACACCGTCCACAAATGCGGAAGATGTGGTCGTTTCAGCAGACCTCCTCCGATCCTGGCTTGTTGGACTCTGCTGATTAGGGCCTTTCTCTTCTGGCGTCCTTCTTTCTTGGTTATCAATTCCAGAGAATTTGTCTGTGTTTGGGATGGTGGCTGCCGGTTATAAGGAGAAATTGTAATCGTGCCTTGACTGTCGGTATGGTAGGTAAAGTATTGCAGCTCACGATGCACGAGGCCTAAGTGTTTTGCGTTCAGTGGTAAAGGAGCACGATTCCGTGGCAGCAGTCGATACCGCGTGGAAGGGGAGATGGTGGTCTGGTTGTCTGTCTCTAATCAAAGGATCCTTCTGTGTTGAGCTCATATCGTTGTTAGGTTTATAGTTACTGTAATTTCGTTCGGCTAAATGTATCAGAAATATTAGTAAAATATTCCATGATGTGAAGACTTCAAATTAAAAATCTAAAATCCAGAGGTTCTAATCAATTTTAAAAATTTATTGTGCAATTGAAGTAGAATGTTCATTTTTCATCATGCTTACTAATAGTTGTAAAATGTAATTTAATATGAGATTCAATTAAATTGATTGTTGAGAAAATTTCAGTGCTGCCAAATAACATGTTTTACTACTTTTATTTCCTTTAAACATAAGCTGTCACGGTTAGTTAAGTTTGACTTGAGATCAAAGCAGGCTCACAATGAAAGTCGTGATTAGTGCTTAATACGTGACTAATTAAACACAGGTTTAAGGCGGCTTTTGTAAAGGAATGAAAATATGGCGCAGTGAGATAAGACCTTTCCAATTTAAAGAAAATTATTTAGGTATAATGCATTATTAATGAATGAACCTTTTGCTCCTTTAATTATAAAATAAAAAACTATCCATTACTGTACATAAACATAAGTTGAAATCTGAATTTAAAAATGTATGATTTAAATGCAGTTTAATGGATTTTTTTTTACCTTATAATTTATTTAACGTACATCAGCCTCTCTCCGCTACTAAGACCAAACGAACGCCAGAAGACAAGTCCATCAATAATTGTGTATAAACTCCTCACTTTGTCGTGTCATGGGGTAAGGACTTTCAACATGCTGGCATCATAGGTACACATAAATCAAATCAAATTTTTACTACCCTTTCGAAAGACAGTCGACTTAGTCGTCAGGCTTTGAACCAGGGTGAGTGGAAGAACGCGCCACTTTCGTCACAGTACACCAGAATAACTTTATTGAACATAATACGGCAATGAATTCTGAGAAATCATAAATACATATTGCATAAATAAACTATTTCAGTTCAGTAGCAATTATCAATCATCATCAGCAGTATCACTACCGTATGTGGTAAAGGTATCACTTTCTGTTACCGATTCGGAACTAAAAGGAGCCGTTAGCCATTAGTTAGAAAATACCATCGTCAGTAGAAATCTACTGACGATGGTATTCAGGATGCTTTAATAAAATAAAAACTTCTGAGGAGAACGACGAGAACTCTTTCCGGTGAATCTTTCTGACTGACGAATTAAGGGAATTTGACGAAGTTAGTAATCTGTTCAATAAATCTCTCTTTCCAAATATTCTTGAAGATTTCCTTCTATAGAATTCTCTGTACTTTTCTTGTCTTTTTACACAATCTAATTAATACATCATTAACAGCAACTACAACATAACAACATAATCGTCGCATAAACAAGACAACCCTAAAATCCAAGACCGAGGGTGGAGACTAAATCGATGAAAAAACGCGAAAACACAGCCTCTGCTTTCGACTTTGTCACGGTCGAATCCGGGATCTGAACCCCAGAGTCGCCAGGCAGTAAAATCAGATACAGTGGTGCAAATGGCTAGAGCACGCGATTGTAAGCATGTATAAATCTTCTATCGTATCAGCGGGTTCGAATCCAGCCACCGATATTCGCAATGTCAGTGAGAATGGTTGTATGTCTACGCTTTTCTAAGGGTACACGTTTTTCTAGACAGCTTCGACTTTGGATCTCAGGGGTTGTCTGATAGTAGAGACATTAGAATAAAAAAGAACAGATTTGCCCACCAAAGGTTATGCAAAGGTGAAATTTGGCAGGAATGTCCAGTTATATGCCCTAAATACGACAACCCTTAACTTGAGCCCTTGGGTAGCCGCCAATCGCGCTGTCATCTTGGAAAAATTGTGCCTAAAAACAATTTTTGACGTATAACTCCGTTCATGATAGTACTAGAGAAAAAAGTAAAAAGATAGATTAAAGAGGATAAAATTTGCTACAATACTCCTATAATATTCTTTCCTCAGTTTCCCAGTTAGAGGGCTGGGAAGTAGGATGAAAATTTAGAATTCGCGATAAAACTGTATTTTCCCCAAATTTTTTCAAATTATCTACGAAATTTGACCAGCATAATTTTACAGTAAAGCAGGTCATTGAGACTCATCGCATCGCTCATCATGCAAACAGCGCTTCATATGTCCTCTTCATTCCCGTTCGTTTTGTTGTAGAGGAAGACGGATTTGTTGGTTCTGTTAACCGCAAAGGCGCGAAATCATGTCAATGTTTTTTGTGAAAATCAGCCAGCGGGAAAAGACATTTTCTGGTCGAAGCCTCAACTACAAGGAAGCTGTAGCGAAACATATTCTGTTTCTCCATGCATTCAGTGGTGTCGACACCAACTGTGCTTTATTGAACCAGGGGAAAGTCAAATTTCTCAAGCTCATAAAAAAGTTGGTTGATACTATTCAAATCTTCCAACACCCTGAAGCACACGTCAACGATCTCGTTACAGCTGGGGAACCGTTTTTATTGGCATTGTACGGTGCATCGCATGGAAACGACACATTGGATTCCCTCCTATACGAATGTTTCATGAAGGCTGTTTCAAAAAGCATATTTAACCTGGTCTACCTGCTTCTCACAGCAGATTCTGCACAACAACATTGCCTACGGACATATCGTCCAGTTCAGATGTAGAGTAACATTACGAAAACCCGGAGGAATACGGTTGGCAGAAAACGAGGGCAGGGCTTGATGCTGTTCACGCAACACAACAACCGACCCCCGACATATTTCTTCAATCCATTTCTTGCAGATGTCGCAAGATAGGGTTGAAATGTTTGGCTATGTCTCTCTTGCAATAACATGGCCTGCGAAAACATTACCGATATTTTGGAAGATTCAGACACAGAGGACGACCACTAGGCTGCGGTTATTCGCGACTCTCTACAACTGTGCGAGAAGAATAGAGAAGAACAGGCAGGTGACTCGGAAAACCTTTTGCGCTAAGTACATCGGAACGTGCAAAGCGGCGGAAGATGTTAAATAATGCAATTGATTGTGGATTAGGCCTCTTGAAGATGTCACGTAAAAAAATGCTCCACAGAACTTTACCTCATGGATGGTGTGGAAATGATTTCTTTTTTTGCAATATGCATCGGACAGACATGTTAATTCGTAGATAACGTGAAAAAATCGAGTGAAAATACATCTTTTTTTGCGAATTCTAAATTTTCATCCTACTTCACAACCCTCTAAATCGGAGCTATTGGTCCGACAAAAAAATATTTTAAGAATTACTTTGTAGCACATTTTATCCTATTCAATTTATTCTTTTTTTCTCCAGGACCAACAGGAACTAAGTTATACGACAAAACTGTCTTTAGGCGCCATTTTTTCTAAGATGACGGCGCCAGCGGCGGCTTCTCTAGGCGCAAATTAGAGGTCATAGTTAAAGATTATGAGTCGAAATTCCTGCCAAGTTTCATCTCTCCATAATCTTTTGTCACCTAAAATTTTCCATTGACTGTACAATAATTTCTGTGAAGTTTATTTATTTACTATTTATTTGATATACCTACATAATATATTTTATGCAATGTTTTATAATTATCTTTGTTCATTAAAGAATAAATTATTGATTAACTTAAAAGATTTGCATTTTTATCAATACTTGTAATATTAATTGTAATATGTATTTTTTTGCACTTCATATTTTGTGGATACCAGCACGAAAGCAAGAAAATTCAAATATCATTTAAGGTCGCAAGAAGTCGCAAAAACTTTTTGCTTATGTTTTTAAGGAATAAGTAGGTTATTTTTTGATAGAAAATAGACAAGGGTATCTGATGGTACTTTTTTTCGTAGGCCTACGTCATTATATAAAAACGTTTATATTATTTTAAATAAACATCGGCAGTAACAAAATTTTAATTAAGATATATAAGGATACGTTTTGATTAGTTATGTATGTAAAGAGTTCTGCCAAACGTTAGGCAATACACACTGCGTTTAAAAAAAAGCACCTCACAAATTTTGTTTAAAATCTGCAATGAAAGTTTGGCAAATTAGCCCAAGGCTAAGACGTATATTTGGGATATGGCATGTTAATACTGATAGACTTGAGATTTCAGACAAGACTATACTAATTACATCTTTTTTCTAATCCTGTCTCAAAATGACAACTTTTTCAATGTAATTTCAGTTTTGAAATGTTATTCTTTCTAATTATAAAATGAATGTGACTCTTTAGAACTAGCGATAAAATCATGTACCTCATAAAGTAAGTTAAGCATAGCAAACAATCATATTTATTGCAAATATTTACAACACAATATTTTAATTTAATCTTGATATGATTATTTTCTAAATCCAACGCCGATGGTGCCGCTTGTGGCAATCGGCGAAGACACCAACGTGTTAGTAGTAATAGTAGTAATGCCAATTTAGTCATCTTTTCCGCAATTTCGCCAAAACTTTAGTAGACATTTTCCTCTTGTTCTCTATGGAATCCTCAACATATGCCTTGGCAACCGTAGAGGACCTCCACCTCCATGCGGCTTCAATGTTAATAAATGAACTCCAGGTTTAACCAATAAGGAAGCGAATTATTGATGAAGACAGTGACTCCTTTATTGGTCATAATTAGGCAAATTTATAACCGTAGCAATTTTTTTGGAAGCACTACTAAATGTGTTATTGCCAATAGTTCATCACGAAGAAACGATGATGATTCGTTTCATTCGGTCCAAGAGATACATATTTTCTCACAGTCTGGACCAGTTTCAACCCACTAATAGTGCCTCATGTTATCGTGATATTCTCGGAGTTTTGTTTTTGTGTTGGGAATAGATATTTTGAAAAAAAGGACCTAAATCCTCAACGTGGTCTGCAAGTATGTTAACAAGTTCGTATTTACCACCAAATACTCCAACAATCAATACTATCTGTAAACATAAAAATAAACTCTCCACAAAATAATTCCTAAACTTCCTATTAACGTACTTTTAATACTAAATATGTTTAGTTATCAGCTTGTAATAAAAAAATGTTGAAATCTTCTCTTGTAAGCTGCACTTTTGATTTTTTAGGACGATATTCCTCCGCTTGTCTTTCCAAGAAAACAATTAAGGTAGTAAATTTACTGATATCCACATTCTGTTTGACTAATATTGTTGTTCTCAATAATACTGAATACGAACTCCAAAAAGTAGAAAGTTTTTGCCCTTTAATTTGTTACCAAATTAGCAAAAACGCCTCCTTGCGTGACGGTTTTGACTGATATTTTTCAAATCACATCATGTTTTAAAAGGTTAATAGATAAATTTGTTTACTTTTTTTAGATTTCCCTAGCAATAAAGTTTTAATGGCTAGATTGGCATCATTTTCAATGTCGAAGTCTTCAAAGTCATTCATTTTTCCCCCAGAAACACACTTAAAAGTCAAACAGGAACAAATTTACCAGAAACTAAAAGCTGGTTGTTATTTAAAAAAACTGTTTTAACAACGAATATTGCAAGACTTCTAGTGATGTAAGTTATAATTAATAATGGTAAAGATATTATATAAATTAAAGGTAAAAATTTAATTTTTTGTCTATATTTTGCAAGAGGATTAGAAACAAATTTGGTATAAAACACGAACTAAGTGCCTTTTTATCACAGAGCGTGTGATAAAAGTAACACTTTTATTTTTTGTGCTATTAAGTAATTAATTACTAAAAAATCACAACGCAATAAAAGGTTGAACATTTTTCAACTTTGACCACTTAATCGGATTTTCAAACCTCCGTGCATATATCCTATTTATCGGATGTAGTACATTAGATAAGATAAATAGTATATTGTTTTATTAGGATTAGAAGTGACACTTTGTTTGACGAACAATTATGTTTGTATTTGCGAGGCGAAGCGCAGCGTAGCCGAGCGAACGCAAAAATTGCGAGTCAAACAAAGACACTTTAAATCCGAATGAAACATGTTATTTTTTCTTCAAACGCAAAAAAAAATTCGAAATATTTAAACATTAAGTACATACATAATTATTTTCGATTATACGACTTATAACAGTTTCATCGTGTTGCTTGTGACAAACATTATGTGATTGCTATAGATATTGTGTGGTTGCTAGGGATGCCAATAAATATAAACAAACATTCTATTTAAGCAAATAAATTGTGATTTATTATAGCCCATTATTAGAAAAAAATGTCTGATTGTGAAGATTTGTTGAGTATACCAGCAGAGGTAGTAGAAATTGCTAACGAAGTGACTTTAAATCTTCTGCCACCAAAGTCGCGTAAACTGTACGAGTGCTCATATAATCGTTTTATGCAATGGTGCTCTGAAGAGAATGTAAAATCGTATTCGGAAAGTGTTTTATTGGCATATTTTGCCAGTCTGTCCTCAAAAATTAAATGTTCCACTTTGTGATCACAGTATTCAATGGTGAAATCGACACTGACTCTCAAGAATGGCGTAGATATAAGTAAATTTTCCAAGTTGAATGCATTTTTAAAAAGGCAGAGTAATGGTTATACCCGTAAAGAAGCTAGGGTTTTAACGAAGGACCAAGTTGAACATTTTTTGGATGCTGCTCCTAACATACATTATTTAATGATGAAGGTATGTTTAAAATTAAAGAATGAAGTAGGCAAATTTTGTGGATTTTTATTTATAGGTTGCCTTAATAATGGGCAAGCGCATGTCATTGTGATGAACTAATTCGTTTAAAAACTGACGACATTGAAGATGTTAAGTCTGCTTTACTGATAAAAGTTCCTCATACTAAGACTGGTAAGGGTCGGTCATTTACGATTCTTGGAGAAAAATGTTTGAGTATTTACAGAAAATACGCTGTTCTTCGGCCAAAAGGTTTTGAAAAAAATCGTTTTTTTATAAAGTGTCAAAATGGGATGTCAACGGTCAGTAGTCGGTATTCATAAAATTAGTAGTGTTGCAAAAGAAGTGGCAAAATATTTAAATTTACCAAATGCAATGAATATACTGGACACTGCTTACGTCGAACTTCTGCCATTTTTCTTGTAGATTCTGGTGGTGATGTCACTTTACATCACCACCAGACATAGGGGTTGGAGGTCGAACACTGTTGCAGAGGGGTATATAGAAGAATCTATAGCAAATAAAAGAAGTACAGCAAAAAAAATATTTGGACTCGATGAACCTAGTACTAGCACCAATGGGCCTAGTACGTGTAATAGTATCAATCCCTTGAATCTCGATAATACAGCTTGCAATAATGTAGAAAATCAAAGAAAAATTAATCAAGAAATGTGTTCCCACGATACCTCTAAGAGTGTAACAGTTTCAAATATTGCTACCACCACCGTTAAAAATGTTAACAGTGTCGATTCTTCTGGTTTGTTTAATTTCTATTCAACTTGCTGAAACTGCACTTTCAATATTACTATCAATAAATAATAATAATTGAATGAATTTATATATCTAGCCTAATCAATAAGGTTTGTATTTCATTTTATTGTTTAATAATTTTGGATTGTAAGAATTTCATATTCTAATTTAAATAAACTGAATTAATATGAAAATGCTTAATTTTTACCTAAATATACTTTTAATACTAGGATTAAAAATACTTTTAATCCTAGGATTAAAAGTGTTGACATTTTTATATTAGTAACAAAAACATCAATTTTTGTGTCAGATTTTACCATTAAAAATGATGACTTTTGTGACGTTTGAAGAAAAATTAATATTTCCATATTATGGAATAAATAAAATGATTGAACCACAAAGATATCAAGTAAACATCAAATATTCATATTAGATACTATTCTGCTGTCTGTATTCCTAGTTTATTAGTTTAAATTAACTGGTTCACATGTGCAGCTTGCAACAAAGCTGCATTGCACAGAGGCATTGTTTTGATACCCCATATGTAATTAATTCTGGCTAAATATAATCCTCCAATTTCACATGAATACCACGAAAATCCTTTCACATAAATCACTAAACCCGTATAATATTAAAACAATCATCAGAGAAAGACTAACAAATGACCGAACCGATTTATTCACCACTGATCCTTCTTTCTATCTCCCATTCAGAGGATCTCTTTAATAATAAATGACATGTTTTTGACTCTTATCATAAAAGATTCTTAATCAATAGGTATAAGCCTCAAGTCAGGGATATTGATTGTGCCTTCTCTTTTTTTACATCTTCCGATTCTATTGCAATATTCATTGGTACAAAGGCATTTTTGATTGCAAGAGGAATAATAGAACGATAATACAGCTTTTTAGAAGGAGTGCGCTCTATTTTTATTTTATGAAAACTTTAATATCCGTTGTAGTCTGAAAGACGGTCATTTTATTCCTATAAATGAAATGAAAGATTAGCTTTATAATAAAATTGAGGCAACTTGAATACGTTGTGTTATATTTTAATAATCAAAATGAAATTCTAAAAAATCTAACATTTGTTTCGTATTATGCATTACTGAAAAAAATAAAATAATTATTTGGATATGACGTAAGCATCCTTTCAGATATTAAAAATAATTTTTTAAATCATGTTAGTATTTTCTTGAACCCCCGATGTGTCCCGATGAGAATGAAAAAGCCTTGTACAATGGTCTAGGGGTTTTTCGTTTTTATATTGTAACTGAAGGAAATCATTTCATAAACGTCAATTTTCTTTGTTAAGATAAAAATTTTCTAATGTCCGTATTTTTCCCTTCAAATACTATTAGTATGAATAGTATTCTTTAACTAACGAGTCTCTTCTTGCATGCAGTTAGGGGACATTGCTGTTTCAATATTTTCTGCGAAAAAAATGTAGGTTAAAGTGTTGTATTTAATTTACCTACTTAAAACTTTTATATTAGCGCATTCAGGTAAGAGTGACAGTGTAAAATATAGAAAACTATAGGTAGCTTATTGTTATCATATTAAGTTTAAAATGATGCTTACGTAATACCCAAATAATTAATTTATTTTATCTAGAAATTAAATTATAATTAAAATAAAATGGCAATTTAAAATGTTTCCCTGTAATTGCATATTGTCTTCGAAATTCAACTATCCCAGAGTGTCCGTTTCGAATGTAAATTATATAGAGGAAATGAATCAACAAAAAAAAAATTTTTTCTTTTTTGGGATTTTTACCACATGAATAATTCTTCATTATCTAAAAAATATAGTTAGTTACCCAGTATACTACTGGAAAAATAAACCTCTGCGCTTGTGATTTTACGTCAAAACATTAGTCAGAGGGTGTTTTTCGACAACTAGTATGAGACACAAACAATAATATAATTTCCTTACGTTTCGGAAAACGAATCTGTTTCCTTTTTAAAGGCGTGTAACTTGACACTGCTACCCTTTTTCTACCCCTACCCAAAAGGTAAGGTATATGATCACAAAACTTACTGGGCGTGGGGATGTAGCAAGCCGAAGCACTACTTAGCCCGGATAAGTCAACGAGTGCTCCGACAAAATAAAATTAGCTCAGACCTCAGGGCGTTACACCCAGTATATCTGAATAATAATTATAATTTTTAACTAACTCACTTTATTCACTGGTTCTCGTTATTGGGTGGTGCTGGGAAAATAAATATCGAATTCACTGCCTATATATATGGATTATATTTACAAAATATAAACAACAGAAAATAATGTGCTGCTTAGGTACGTCAGCTACTAGTACATCCTATACACAATTCTTACAAAATAAATTTAATTCAATCATATGCCGTTTATACATTCGATAACCTAATACTCATAAGTTAAACAAAAAGGATACTAACATTTTAGTACCCACAATGTGGCCACACCCTGGGTTTACATGTACTCTCACACTGTATAATGGTTCAGGTTATCTCGGTTAATACACCAAACACAAAAAAAAAAAGATAAAAAAGATATAGAAAATTTAAATTATATATAAAAAAAAACTAGGGGTTGATAGGCACTGACGGTTGGTTTTTTTTTTTTCTAAAGTTTTAATTACTCTCACTACTAACTTAGCTGGTCGGCACTTAGTTCAGCTGCTAGGCAGGCTTCGCCCTCGGATGTGCAGGACTCCAGACTCCGCGTATTTGGTCTGGCCCCGAACGTGAACAATGGACCCTTCCGTGGACCCTAAGGAAATATATATTTCATGTTACTTTTGTACCGGCTACTTACTTGAAAACCAGTGGCATGCTAAAAACGTGAGCTTAACGGAACTATAAATTTTAATTATTTACCTCTAACCAGGAGGGTGCAGGAATCCTCCAAAATAGCTAACACGTTCCAGTCAGCGTAACCTCACTCTCTGCTACCAGTTAGCACAAATCGTACCTAGCTCCTGTTTCCAGAAATCGGTCTCTTCTAACCACTTACGCAGTCCTCACTGCGACCCAAAACAATAGACCGAAAATTGGAATGACTTCTCATAAATCCCTTGCGGATGACTTCAGATTAGTCGGTTGAGAGTCACTCCGTACGACTTGTGCCTTTTACTCAAGCAATCAACAATGGCGAACTTCCGGAGGACGGAAAATACGTCAGCAGAATTTCGCACGGAAATATTCACCGTGCCAACTGGGAGTAAGTAGCGGTACTACGAGTACAGTAGCTACGTTAGTTGCATATCGTTAAGGAGTTTTATACTGAATAAATGCCTACTGCGATTTTGGAATGTAACAACACATATATTATTTGTTTATGTGATATCCATAGATACTTACATAGAACTGCTAAAAAGGTTTGGTATTTCCAAAAATCAAGGCGTTTCATTCGAACGCCCCACCAAAAATTTAAATGATTGTTGATAAACAAACTGACAAAGAAGAATCTTCGGCTCGACAGTTCCCTACATAAAATTGTTTCTGGCAGCCATAACATGTTAAAAAAAATCAAGAAAAGTTAGGAATTTGGGAGAACGATGAAATTGAACAAAAATATAAGCGTCCATACCTAATCACCCTGTAGGTAAAAAAAACAATGGTTGATGGTCAATGAATTTTGCTAACGATCACAATAAACCGCGTCACTCGTTCGAAAATATAAAAATCAATCAATATGGTCAATAATTTTGCAATATCCACTTCAATTTATATTTGACACTGGCATATTCTTCAATCTGATTTAAATAAACTTTATACAACGTGAAAAGTCATGAATATAAAAGGTTCTTGAATCATTGATTGCATAAAAAATAGATATGGGATATTTACGGGACCCCTCTTTTGAAGCAAGATCCGAGCTTAAAGACACCTATCCTTTTACACTCATAATTTGACATGATTGCTAAAAAGTTTATCACGATAATTATTATGATTACTCCTAAATATTTAATTTCTTTAAATACATCAATTATGTCTCCACAAAGTCTAAATTCTAATACTTCCTACTATAGTTCACTTCCAAACATCTATTTTCTTAAAATCATCATCTCTCTTCGATACATTGAACTTTATTAACTTCTAACCATTCACTCATTTCTTTCAAAATTTCATTAATGTGCAGTTTCCCTCTGCCATATAAATAATTGTATCGTTTGCAAACAAATGATAATAGCAGTTATGACATCAAGCTGCTATGTTGTGGATGTATAAACTGAATAAAAGTGATCCCAGAATAACTCTATATTTATACTCCTCGCTAGGCAGCGGACAATTTCCGTGAATGCAGGACCGGCACATAGGTTAGGAGACACTAACAATTATTTGTACGAAACAATTAAAATACATACATACCTCGAGTGTCACAATATTTTATGAAATCTCCTGTATGATGTTCAAGGCAATAGAATAGATTACAAGCAAGTTACATGAATCTTATTGGAACACGTGGATCGTAAAAGCTTGGCAATAGATGTAATAAGAGATGTAATGGACAAAAAGTTGTCGATTTCTGGAGTGGAACTTGGAAATTCAGGTGTAAAACTAACATATATCAAAAATGAGTTATCGGTGTTACAGAAGTGTTTCATACGTCAATTTATAAAAATCGTAACTAATAAATTAACCAATATTTTTCAAGATAAGAAAAAATTCCAATAAAAGAAGTTGTTTAGAATATTTAGATATCAGAAATATAAATTTACTTGGTAGGAACTGCCCCTTTTGTCAATTAATTAGTACCTAGTAAGGTACATATATTATTTCGAATTTTTAAAAATCATTTTTGAAAGTTGAGATTGCCCTGAAATCATAAATATCTAAAATAAATTAGCATAATGAATAACGTTTGTTCTTATCTTATTTTCAACAAAAAACTGACTACTGGTGAAAAAGTTGCAGTTCCAACATAGTAAATTTATATTCATAAAATTTGGTAAGTAGGCTCAAATTGCATTTTAAATATTTTTTTTAAAATGAATGTTTTTCATATATTGAAAAATAAAGGTAGTTTAGTGAAATTTTGTATAAATTGACCTATAAAATACCTGTATAACACCGATTCAACTCGTTTTTGATATATCATAATTTTACACCCAGCATAACTAATTCCCTAAGTGTCATTCCAAATTTCGAATTTTTTTTTCCATTACAATCTTGTCACATTTATCTTGAGACACAGTGTATTGCCGCTGGTTCTGATACAAACAGTAAAACATTTTTATTTATAACACCAATATGACATAAAGCATTTACCACTATTTTCTTAACTTTTCCTGCATTAGTTTGCAAATTCCGTTTACTACATATTAACAGTGGAGGTGTACTCTGAATAGCACTTAAAATAATAATAATGATTTTATATTTCTTAAAATCCATTGTTTCGTCAACATAAATCCACACGTACTGATTTCTCGCGTCCTCCGTGATATTGTCGTCAGTTGTTACTATTTATTTTCAACCTCGCGCCAGCCATCCGTGATCTGTGACGTTTGTAGACAAACAAAACATGACTGAGTAGGGAATATGGAGTATGGCCTAGAACTCACTGCGCATGCACGCAGCTACTCTACTTTCCTATGGAAAAGACAGGCCGATTGGGAGCCGGTCCCCAATTTCACGGAAATTGTCCTCTGTCTACTCATCATACTTCACTTTCTGCATTCTACCACTCAATTAATTATTTAACTAGATATATACAGCCTCCATAAAGCACACATCCTTTTAAATTCTCCAACAATTATTTTATATTTTTTACTGTTTCAAATGTGCGTTTTAAATCCAAAAAAATTTTACCATAATACGTCATTTGCTTGTTTCCATTACATACAAGGCACTTTCGAAAACAGCCTTAATACCATAGAAAGCGCGCGAAACCTAACTGGAACTTGCAAATTAAATAATTTTCTATCACAAACCCGATATTCAATACATCCTCTAGCATATTTATTAGGCGAAATTTCTCGACTTTAATTTTAACAAACATTGCAATATCATCAGTGCTGCGTTTATTTGCGTAAATCTTTTGGGCACATAAGAATGTTAAGAAATGAGTGAGGAGTATGGCGAGACCCTGCCTATATCGCATACTACTCCCTAGCCTAGGTAGGTAAAATTATCATAGAAGGGAAAAGTAAATTAATTCTCCAGTAACTTGTCGCTGGTTGTGGTGTACATCTCTTTTAAATATTGTTACTCCCTTTAATTCGCAAACACGCATGCCCTACCTTTGTCTTTTAGGTGAGGTTAATACAGCTTTCCTTTAATATGTTTTTTGTTGCACATTCATCGGTGTACACGAATAACTTACACATACTATTTGCTTGTGCCACGTTTAAACAGAATCTTTTTTAGGGGCGTTGATTAACCGCAAACGCGTAAGGCGAAACGTGCAAATCTATTTAGTGGGTGTTGACTAACCACAAACGTATTCGGCGGAGCATGCTGTCCACTGTTGAAACAATGTAACAGTTAGAGATTTACAATCTATACACTTATTTCCAAACAATATCTCAGCGCAAACCAACCTATCAAGATATGATAGTTTTAAAGACTTTCACGTTATTTTTGATTCATCCCTACAACAGTCAATTTTAGACTCACAATGCCTACATTTAACCATCGTAGTAGTCAATATATAAGCTCCCTACACGTAAGTGTTTCAAATCCACTCTCTTTTTTGTTTAAATGTTAATGAAATAATTAAAAAATATTGGATTTGCATTTTGTTAAAAATTAAATGTAGTACTTCTTTAGTAAACGGCGAAGATTTTGTGCTCTCTTATTATTTTATATTAACGCCTATATAGCTGGGCGTCGCGTACGGCCAATAAATCTGCGCTAAGAAACGACCGAATATACAATGCTCTGCAGACTTTCTTGCTGAATTTATTACTCCTAAAATGTCGTATAATGTGGAAAGTCCTTATGCCTTCAGCAGCGTTAGCAGCCTGTACCTTTAGTTTTAATGCTGTACCTGCCAGGAACCTCGTCGGGTCTTTGTATTCTCAATTACAAAGTGCCCAACTATATCATTTATCTTTCATTAATGGTTTTGATAGGACAAATTTGACGACACAGCTTAAGCCTATATTCCTTATTGATTTTACAGAAAGCTGCTAAATTTCTTCTGATTAGTTACTTAAATCCGGAAATTAATAATAGAATGATACAGTAAAAAGTATTCTGGAATTTCTTCGAAATTTAACACATTTTTTTTATCTATGTGTGGACTACCTTTAATTTAAACGCAAAGAAACTAAATATCCAAATGAACCAAGTTTCTACTTCACCTTGGTTTTAATTTCTCATCATTGGAATTTCATATTTTGTAAATCTGGAAAAAATTACACAACTTTCAAATCTAACGTATTTAGTGAAATCATAGAATTTAACATGAGATAATTTTTTATTGGATACCGCAGATAAATCTCAACACTACGTTTTACCTTTAAGATTCATTTTTGGTGTTACCAAATAAGATAAAAAAAATTGTCAGAAGAAAATCTATATTTTTCTCTAAGCAATATTATAATGATTAAAAAACCAAAATGGGTGCCCTATTTTCTAATAATTAGACTGGGCCAAAGTCCGAGGAATTCAGCAGCGTAGCAGAGAACGAACCCGTGTTGCTACTCAATTATCCCAGCTTAACACTTGAGCTTGTTGCAATGGTCTAAACCCTACCTTTAATGTAAAATGGTCCCACAATAGCGATAATTCTTCTCTCTCTGCGCGGTCAAGTGCCAAGCTAAGATCTTTGAGTAGTACATATTAAGTACACGTTAAAGATACGAACAGATAATGTACTGCAAATAACTAAATGATGACCGCACGTCTATTCACCCCTATTCAGAAAGTATTACTAAGAAGAATTAGGGACACATTAAAACAAAAAAAATGTGGTTAGCGGTAAACGAAATGACGGACGCAACTGGCAATCATGTGGAAAATGTTATAATATTAGATCCTGGTGGACCATCGCTTGCATTTTTACTTGCTAATAAAAGAGTTGAAGCCGTAAATGTGAAACTGTACGCAATCTAGTTGTAACATCCATAACTGATCCAACACGGTATATGCTTAAAACTTGCCAATAAATAAAAGCTGTCTTTCAACATTTAATACGTAATTTAATATGTAATATATATGGTCCAAACCCTACGTTTGGCAGCAGAGGAAATAAAAAAAAATACTTAGGCGTAGACGCACGAATTGCAAACACAGAACAGATTTTTGTGAATACCACCAAACGTCTACCCCACTGCCACCACAATCTATTTCAACACATCTGGGGACATGGTTGGAGGCGGTTCACTATTATGATAGGCATAATGCAAAAACTTTTGTGCATTAATTAAATCCTGGTGACTCACAAGCCATCTCTGAGGTTCAACAATTATTTAACAATCCAGATACTGAGGATGACACATACCCTCTTGAACTACTTGATAGTCTAAAAACTGTATAGCAATTTTGCGGGTTAGTAAGAGATTTAGTAGCGTTTTACAAAAAAAATCCAGGGTAAGCAAAATTATGTGATATTATCCGGCTTCTCACTGAGAAACGTCTATCAGTTGATAATTTACAATTTTTTTTTTTTAATTTGATTGCCACAGTCGATGTTAACAATCGTTTTCGCTGTAATGTGTTAATGTATAATGAAGGAGACGTTTAATGGGAGAAAACATAGAAAGTGTGTTGCTCATAGAAATGTTCTCACGTGTTCTCTCTAATTATACATGATGTAAATTGACTTAATTTTTCTCGTAAAATACTGGGATAAAGATTACCAAGCACTATTATTACAAAATTATGTAAAAAAAACTAATTTCCTGAAATCTCTGAAATTTTTATGTATGGTGCAAAAGTAAAATAAAACTGGATTATATGCATAAGAAAACAACCGTTTAATTCATTGAAATAGCTCAAGCAGTTCTGGAGATATTTCATGTTAAAACTTGATACTTCATTTTGTCAGACACTGTATATATGCAATATTTGGTTTTATGAAATAGATTTCTGTATACACTTTTATTAATTTTTATGCAATTTTCCAACGTAAAATGATTTTAGAATATAACTAAATTACTTTGATAAAATAAAATTTTAATTCCGTTCTTCATTTGAAAGCGGACTGCGTAATGAACGGAGTATCATAAAATTGTACTTTATGCTGCATTAAAAAATGCAAATGAAGAGTTGCAGTGTTTAAATGAAATATACTAGCATATGTACGTATAATTCTCTCTGCAGTGGAAATAATGGAATCAAAATTATATATAAAATCGAAAGGTAATTCCATGCGAGTTGTTCTTATTTCTCGTAAAATTCTCTTTATTGTTACCAGTTTCGTGAATTATATGTTATTTCACATCATCAGGCAACAAGAACTCATCAGGAAATCAATGAAAAATTTTTTTGATTTTAATTCTTGTTGCCTGATGATGTGAAATAACCTGTTAATCATGAAACAGGTAATAATAAAAAGAATTTTGTGAGAAATAGACCATATTATTTTTTATTTCCAAAATTATACAGAATTTTACCAGATAATTCTGTATAATTTTGGATTAAAACATTTTCTTATCTACACAGGTATTGATTGCTTGATTGATAATTATATCCAACTTTGGCAAAAATACTTCGAATTTAAGAACAAATGTTGTCTATATATAGGCGGAAACTCTTGTAGAGGAAACAAAGTTGTATACTGGGTGTCAATGTTATTATGTCAGTATTATAATAATAAAAATAATAATAATAATATTTATTAGCAATAACTAAATATAATACATACACAACTTAAAAACACAATTTTTAGATTTATCGCTATTAAATATCTACACTATTGTGTACATGACTATAACAGAATCTTTTAAAAGTCTGTAGTGTTTGACTTGTTTTTATCTGTACAGGTAAATTATTATACATACATTACCATTCACTTATGATACAGATCATTCTGTCCATAATTTGTTCTAACTGTTTGTATACAAATCATCTTTAGTTTTAGTCATGTATTGGTAAATATCTCTTACATAAGTACAGTATTCTAACAAATGAACAGGTAATATGGCATGTAAAATTTTATAAATACAAGTCATTATATTAAATATAACTGTTTGTTTCACACTAAGAATACCTACTTTATCCAACATATATTTTTTGTTTGTGTATCTGAACTTGAAATTCATACGGTGCTCACATATCATATTCATTAGCTTAAAGTCACCACCTTCTCGTATGCTCTCTTTGTAGCACTATTTGTAGTAAGGCGTGCCAGAAAGAGACCAGAGAGGAAGCTGGTGATTTTAAGCTGATGAGTATTGTACTTAGGCTGTTCAGTCTTAAGAGTGCGAAATAATAGCAAACCGCACCTCAGACGTGCAGAATGATACAAATCTCGCAACCAGTTTTGCAAAATGATGCAGTTTTCCTCCCAAGCGTGCAGAACGATACATTCTAAAAAAATACGTATGAATTACATTATTATCGAACACTAACCTACTGGTAGCCAGCGTATTTCAAAATGAATGACAAAATGGTGGTTACGTGGAAGAGCGAGCAATCGAACGTCGCCACCAATTTGTTATATTTCTGTTTGTATATTTATTAGAAAAAAAAATAAAGACACTTTATTATTATTATTATTATTATAAAATACCGGAAGGGTAACGATAACGCCTTGAACGGTGAAATGCCGAACCTAAACAGTATTGTATTATTAATAGGGCTGTCAAAAATGTTCCGTGGGACAGTGGCGTATGCGAAATTAACTAATACGAGAAACAATAACCTGTTACAATTTATAACAATGTATGTAAAACTTACCCTCTTAACTAGCGTGATGAACTAGTTTGCTTATCACAAACTGGAGAAGATGTGTAGCCATTTTGCAGCATCAGACATGTTTCTATGGTTATCTCCATGAGTGATGTTCGCTTTGGTGAAAACATATTCTTATATTTTGAAAACGACCGTTCGACATCTACTGATGTAATACACGCATACGTAAAATAGTCTTGGAATGCACTTAACGGATTTGGGGCTGCACCATCACATATTTGCCTTAATTTGGTGAAACCGGTGTCTTTATTTAACACACTTACGAACTTTTCTTTTAACGCGCTCATTTGTTGCGTCACCTATAGCATGTAGCAGTAGATTTACTTCATCCACTATTTGCAGTGACTCCGCTAACGACAACGCACTGTTTTCTAATTTTTTTATGCTTTCATATAATGGTTTATAGTTCCTCGCAATATTTTTTAAAGCTGTTTCAACGGAAATATCTTTTTTGTCTGGCTTTCCTTAATAGCTGCAGCCTCATCTGGATTGAATTGTAGTATCACAGCTTTTATTTATTGAAAATATTCAGCATAATAAAAAGCTGCCTGCAACCATGTTCCCCAACGTGTAAGACTCGGCTGTGGTGGTTCAGGAATACCGGGACACTTGCTATGAAATGCACGGAGACGTTTAGGAGATTTAAGAAACACTTTTTTTGTACTTGCTATTAATGCATCCACCTCGTGAATACCTTTTCGCATAGTTTCTGCCACAAGATGTAATGCATGCACTTTACAAGTAACATGTATAAACGTACAACCTTGTTCTTGCAAAGAACGGCCTACCGAACGCATTGTCACGGCGCCATCAGTCACAAATATCAACACATGACTTTTTGACTGTCAAATTTTTCTAACGTCTCCAGCACTACCCTGGTAATTGTTTCGCTAGTACACTGACTTAGTTTTTTGCTAGCTAGTAACAGTGGAACTGTCAGTTTAAGAGGGTGCAGTACTCGTACTATAACATTTAAAATAGAATTTTTTTTAGAATCTGTTGTCTCATCAACAGATAACCACAGCCGTGTATTTTTTAATTCACATTTCATCTTATTTACCATGTCTACGTGTACAGTTGGTAGATAGTTAAATAACATTGTGCGACTTGGTAACTTCACCTGGGCATTGTATTTATTCCAGAACTCTCGTAATGGTTGTTTATTGAGTATGTGCAGCGGAACATCACAGGCAATCAGCATTAATAGTAAATCAAACATAAACTGTGTTGCCAAAGGCACGCCATTTCTTTTATTTTTATGGTGTACACTATTCACGTGAAGTCCACAATCACGCTTATTCCAGCACATCATATCTTTCTCGCACACTTTACAAATTATTTTAGCACCATCATAGAATAAATCCGGAAATTCACTAATGAATTTATTCAGTTTGTCAGCAAATGGCCGTTTTCTACCCCTGCGTACGTCTGCCTTGATTTATTATTAAATTAATATCAACAATACAGTACAACAAATAAAATAAAAACACAAAAACAATATGCAATACGCCCAAGTGACTTAACGTGTACACAACTCGAAAGCTAATAATAGACTGGACTGGAGAAAGAGTTTTGCGGTCAAGGTGAATGCCGGCGACAGTAAGTACATCTGTACTTTACGACCATGATACACAGAAACAATTTGCAGCTTTAATTATTAAGTATTATTGAGTATTGTACGATTGGTTGCCCATAATTCAGTTACATTTTATGCACAACATAACAAATAAAGAGCGAGGTTTGCGAGGTATGGTTTTATGGCATTTTGAAATATAACAAATTCAGTTATATGAAAATGTATAAAGTGTTCCATTTAAAAATTTAAGTTGATCGCACTTGCAGTGAAACCGTAGTGTTATTAAAAATGTACGTATGTCAAAATACACCTACTCGCTCTAGGTATGTTCCAAGTTTCAAAATTTTATTTCAATAAATAAAAAAATGGCAGGCTGACATATGGTTTTGTTGACACTCGGTATTTGTTAATACTTCTCGGACGGAATAAATTACATCTTTTTTTTTTAATTACGATTGTGCATTTTGTTTTCAAAAAATTTTTAATTCTGTTTGTGAGGAGCAGAGACATATTTCACCAAAATAGTAAACTCATATCAGCAATAAAGACACGAAAAAGACAATGAAAGGGAAACATTTTTGGAATCTTAAATTGTATCCAAACGAGTGTCAATTTTCGAAGTAAGATTTTGCCCGAATTTTTTTTATATAATGCTTATTTTTCGAATTATGTGGATGGTCGTTTAAAATGACCACCTTGTATAAAAGAAGTAATATTTATTGCAAATAGCATGGATAGAGCTTGCCGAAATCACTATCTTGAAATACAGGTTGTACTTGAAATCCGTCATATTAGAGATAGGTTTCGTTCCCTGAATATTTAATGCTACTTCCCTGTTTATATTATCTGTATGGTTTTAATTAAAAGTCATATGTCCCCTCACTCTTAAATCCACACAGCTCCACAGGAAATTGCGATACGCGCGCATTTAGAACAACAATATGCAGGCCCAATATATATCCAGTTTCAACTAGAGTTAATAATTATATAAAATCATAGTTTTGTTTAGATGAATTTGTAAATTAATATAAATAGTATTTGTTGTCAAGATATTGGTGCCAAAGATGAAAGACTAAGTCTCCAAATGTTCAATATGTATACCCACAAAAAATGTATATCACTTGGTCACTATTTTCGTAATTGTAGTCATTCGTGTCAAATTGTTTGCCTTGGTTGGGGACCAGGACCTCTATTTTAGTTTTAAAATGGTCTGCTGGGAATTTTTCCGGTTTCTTTCCTAAGCAGTCCGGTCCTGATTGTCATGACGTCCTATAGAAATAAGTAACACAGTGCCTCGTCTCAATGTAAAATTGAACTATTGTAATATTATTTATCCTTATTACAGATTTTTATAGTTGAACTGTCCAATTAGAGTATAACTGAATTATTCTATGTACCAAATTCCATGTGATTATATCCTCTACATGAGATATAAGCCTTAATTATCTTAAATGGAACATCTGGCTTATATTCCTTACTGCCAAAAATATCCTCAAATATTGATGTTGCTAAATATTTAAAATCAAGGATACCTGCAGAAAAATAAAGACACTTTTCTGAATTAAAATATCTGATCCCTTGAAATATGAGTATTTTGTCAAAGAATAACATCGTCAGCGGAGTTATTAAGGAAAGGAAATTTTATCTTTAACGAAATACGAAATTCTTATAATGACTGAATGACTCTATCCTCTTTTATAACTTAGGGCTTCATTTGTAAATGAGATGACAACGGATGTAAAATCTAAAGAAGTACCATAAAAGTGTCGTTTTACTTATTAAGCGCTTGGAGAGTTAAAGCAGATAGCGGGTTTGTATTCACACTTTTACAAACGATTCACGCTTCGCCTTTATATGAATATTTATGATTAAAGAATACCTCTATTATTCATATCTAATACAAATGGTGTATTTAGGAAAACTCGAAATCCAAGTATTTTTACAGGTATTTACTTAATCTAGACATGTATACTATTGTATACTTATAGTTATAAATTGTAAATACTAATAGGCCATTATGGACAGCGCGAAGAGCGCCTGGGCTTTCTAGCGCAAACTGAATACAATAGGGTCATTTCCACTTATTCTAAAAACATCATTTTCGTAAAGAATAGCTTTTAAAATAATGATCTACCAAAAATTAGCACTTTCTATTAAACCTATCATGTTAAAAAACATTATTAAAGTCGCGCGACGCACTGAAATACGACCGAATTAGTATGACGTCACTAAGCTTAAACCTGTGAGGCGAGTCTAGTGCAATACACAGAGCGCGCTATATTATGCTTCTTAGGTTAGTTTAGTGTTGTCAAGCGTCTGATAAAGACATTATTAAACTTGTAAACTGCATTTTGTTTTGTGATTTGATTAAAAATGTTATCATACCATACTAAAAATAAATATAAATATTGTGTTGTTCCTGAATGCAAAAGCACGACGGCATCAACTCCACACAAATATTTTATTCGTTTGCCGACAGACAAAAAGAAAAGAATTATTTGGCAACAAGCAATGCGTCGATCTGTTTTGTTAAATGAAAAAACAGGAGCCTATTGTTTTAATTATTTTATTTTAGCAGTTTAGTATTTTTTCCATACATTTCACAAATTAACATCATAATTTGGTAAAGACAGCATCACTCCAAACTTACATAACGTCGTCTATAATTTTTTCTACAAGATTTTTATCATAAGTAGCATCTTTAACAGTAATTTTCTTAGTTCTTTCAAAGTCATGGCTCGCAACAACAAAAACAGCAGTATTCTTTTTTTGCAAGATGCATTTGTAGTTGAATTTGATATAAATGTTTTTTTTTGATTTTCCCATCATTACCTATGTAATTACGAAACGTTTTTTCAGATGAGGGACATTTAATTTCAATAACGGAATCATCCGTTATATAATCAGGAGATGCTCCTATTATTGGAAATTCTTCTGATAAAAACAGACCTGCTTTTTTTATAAGTTTTTTTTGTTTGTTTTTTCAATTCTTCTATTACCAAATTCTCCAATTTTAAACCTCGTTCCATAGCTTTTGTCTGAAACACTTTAGCCCCTAGTATCTTCTCAACCATCATCTTTTTTATGACAATGAGCTACTTCATAGGCTTTAGATGTAGTTACTCGACCATACCTCATTTCCATCCAAAGACTTGATTTACTTTGGTTTCGTGTTTCAATTTCTATAGTTTTAAGAATTTCTGAGACCATACTTGCTTTACAAAAATTTATAAATTCGTGAGGTACCTTATCTACAGATGAAATCATAAACTGATGTTTTAGACAATGAAGGGCCGCCACTCCTTTTCTCAAAGGATCATCGATGTGATATCGTTGATAACACAGTTTTCTATTTTTCTTTTTCGCCTCTTTAATATATTTCTCAAAAACTGAAACGAATCTTCTTATATAGATAAAGAAGTATCGCTTACAAATCCAAAGTCAGCAATTGTGACAATTTTTTTGTTGAAGTAGCTCCAGACACGAACAGATTTTTTCTAGCAAACTGTATCGGTACCTGGCGAGGATTCTTCACTTCGGCGATATTACCACATTACAAGCTCTGTGCATGCTTAGCAACTACCCTCAGAAGCTGCACAATCTTGCACTTTACCTTTACAATATTATGTTCTTTTTCAATTTATTACACATGAAACTTTATAATTTTTTGCATTTATTTTAATTTTTTTATGAATATTCAGACGACATACCACCCTCTCTGATCAAGTTTTACATAGGCAACCGCTTTTCACAAATAACTCTTTGCTGATCTGATATACAAAAAGAACAACATTTTAAAACATTCCTACTTAGATAACATTAATTTATTAAATATACTTATTTGTAGGCTTCTTGTTTTTCAAGTTATTTCGTAAAACTTCTATATTCCTTTGTATAATAACAATAATCGAATGTTCTTAACTAAAATGGTTTAGGGGAACATACAATTTTTAGGGTCCGTTGTGTACGAGACGGAAAAGTTTTACAGAAACAAAAAAAGCTCAAGTTTAACTTATGGCTTTACGAGAACTGTATTCTTATACAACAATATTCGAGTAATAATTTTTACACAAACATATTTTAGAAATTATACTACTGGTCCACGTTTCGTCCTTTAAATGTATGATTACTGTTCCAGACTGCCTATCGTTCTTTCGGCAAACTGTTTTAGCAGATAAGAAAAATCTATTCGGTTTACTTATAATATATATAATTAGTTTTTATTTTCCAAATTTTAGTTAAGTAATGAAATCTCTTTACCTTACATTTTAGTTACCCGTTCATTTCTGCACTTAAATATTCCGTATGGTGTAAAGTTCCATTTAATCATTAGCAAGTCGACCTCTGAGGAAAATTGAGATGCAAGATCTGCTGTTGTAGTAAGGCTCTTTCGACGACTTCTATCGGATCACTAAAAGTTGCATCGCAATGCATTTAATTGGATATCTTGTTTATTTTAATTGTAAAATTATAACACTTTCAACACGGCGGGCGGGAATGCTCTGTTAAGGTTTATTAAGAATAGATAATGTTGATTTGGAACTTTCATTTCGGAGCTAATACGAGGAACTCAATATTTGCCAAAACTGAATCATAGATTTTGAAGGCGTTTTAAACCGATGATATTGCTGGTTTTTAGTTTAAAATCGTATTAAGATAATGTTTAATACAATATTGGAAAATTATAAAATATCGAAATTACCCTTCTCAAAACTTTCTACACAACTTATGACAAACAAATCGCAATTGCTCTCGTTCTTTGCCATCTTAAACTGAATTTTGACTTTAATCACATGTTGCACAGAACGCTTTTAGTGCTTACTAGATTTTGAAACAGAGTATATAAGCATCTCATTCGCTATAAAATTCAGCGTAACTACGAAAACTGAACTTAATTTATGCTTTATTTGAGCGCCGAGCACTCTACATTTGTTTAGATTGTTGACATGCTATGAAAGTGATGTAAAATACTGTTGGCCTTATAAAGGATGGCAGAATTTTGACTGCTTTTTTTGTTCTTACAGCGATTTAAGAAAATGCGTTGTCTTTGTTTAGTTTCACACATAAATATCATAGGTCTAGAGAGGTGATAGTTTATCTTTGAAATCTCGATAAGGTGCCGGTACTTCCGTCAGATATTATGTTTCTTCCAACCAAAATCGTAATTAAGGATTCTGATGAAGGTATAAATTATGAATGGAGATACAAGCTTGCAAAAATCAGTTGATTCGAGTCATATCAAGTGGAAAAGTACCACTGTAGTAGAGTTGCTACTGAAAATGCTGAAGCCCAAATCAAAAACAAGGCTGCAAATATAATAAATAAAACGAAATTCATAAATAAAAATACCACACCAAAGAATCCCCAGTTGTGCTGAAAGGCACTTCCGGTAATCACAGCGAGCTAACCACTGAAATAAATTACATATTTAGAGAAACTTCCATTTAAAACATGCTGCAAGAAGTACCCTCTTGTACATGTACGAAAAATACAAGGAAAGATTAATCCAGTCCGACGATATACAAGGTGGGGCAATAGTGCATCCGACTTCGATATGTCGAGTTCTATAATAGCTAGAACCCTGATTTAAAAATATAAATAAACTAGGTAAAGAAGTCTATAACCGGAAATAATTTTTGAATATACAGGATGAGCAAAGATGATTCTAGAGGGTCAACTAACATTGTTTTAAATGGAATGCCATATAGATCATGCCATGCATATTAGAACATTTTTTGAAACCTTTTTGTGGCCTCCTTCCACTCCTGTATTTTTATTGACTCTCTCCCAACCACTTGGATGTAATGATTTTTATTGTTGAAATTATGACATTTACACGTGTACATTAAAAAATCACTACAGTCACAATTATCTTTTAAGAAAAAATATGTTAGTACCAGTTACGAGACATCTGTGTGATGAGTCATCACACAGATGTCTATTGTTGATATTAATTTAATAATAAAGCATGGCAAACGTACGCCGGGGTATAAAACGGCCATTTTCTGACAAAGTGAATAAATTCATAGGTGAATTCTCGGATTTATTCTATGATGGTGCTAAAATAATTTGTAAAGTGTGCGAGAAAGATTTGATGTGCTGGGATAGCGTGATTGTGGACTTCACGTAAATAGTGTACACCATAAAAATAAAAAAAATGGCGTTCCTTCGACAACACAGTTTATGTTTGATTTATTATTAATGCTGATTGCCTGTGATGTTCCGCTGCACATAATCGATAAACAACCATTTCGAGAGTTCTGGAATAAATACAATGCCCAGGTGAAGTTACCAAGTCGCACAACGTTATGTAACTATCTACCAACTGTACACGTAGACATAGTAAATAAGATGAAATATGAATTAAAAAATACACGGCTGTGGTTATCTGTTGATGAGACAACAGATTGTAAAAAAATTCTATTTTAAATGTTATGGTACGAGTACTGGACCCTATTAAACCGACAGTTCCACTGTTACTAGCCAGCAAAAGACTAAGTCAGAGTACTAGCGAAACAATTACCAGGGTGGTGCTGGAGACATTAGAAAAATTTGAACTGTCAAATAGTCAAGTGTTGATGTTTGTGACTGATGGCGCCGTGACAATGCGTTCGGTAGGCCATTCTTTGCAAGACAAGGTTGTAGGTTTATACATGTTACGTGTAAAGTGCATGCATCTTGTGGCAGAAACTATTCGAAAAGGTTTTCCAGAGGAGGATGCGTTAATAGCAAGTACAAAAAAAAGTGTTTCTTAAATCTCCTAAATGTCTCCGTGCATTTCATAGCAAGTGTCCCGGTATTCCTGAACCACCACAGCCGATTCTTACACGTTGGGGAACATGGTTGCAGGCAGCTTTTTATTATGCTGAATATTTCCAACAAATAAAAGCTGAGATACTACAATTCAATCCAGATGAGGCTGCAGCTATTAAGGAAAGCCTGACAAAATTCGAAGTTATTTTCGTTGAAACGGCTTTAAAAAATATTGCGAAGAACTATAGACCATTACATGAAAGCATAAAAAAATTATAAAACAGTGCGCTGTCGTTAGCGGAGTCACTGCAAATAGTGGACGAAGTAAATCTACTGCTACACGCTATAGGTGACGCAACAAATGAGCGCGTTAAAGAAAAGTTCGCAAGTGTGTTAAATAAAGTCACCGGTTTTACCAAATTAAGACAAATATGTGATGGTGCAACCCCAGATCCATTAAGTGCGTTCACAGACTATTTTACGTATGCGTGTATTACATCAGTAGATGTCGAACGGTCGTTTTCAAAATATAAGAATATATTTTCACCAAAGCGAACATCACTCATGGAGACAACCATAGAAACATACTTGATGCTGCAAAATGGCTACACATCTACTCCAGTTTGTGATAAGCAAGCTATTTCATCAAGCTAGTTAAGAGGTAAGTTTTACATACATTGTTATAAATTGTAACAGTTTATTCTTTCTCGTATTAGTTAATTTCGCGTACGCCACTGTCCCACGGAACATTTTTGACAGCCCTAGTGATGACACTCAGCCATTTTCACTTCCTAAAAGTGGCCAAAAAATAGTCTTTAAATTTACAATTATTTGAACTAAATTTTCTCAACTTTTTTTCAAATGAAACACCCTGTATATTTTTGGACGATGTGATGTAGAATTGAAAAACGAACATTTTTTGTACGTAGTACATCCTTATCGCTATTTGGAACCATTTTCGATTTATTGAACGATAACTGCAAAATTCAGCAATAGAAATTAAAAATATATTTTTTTTGTAATTCAAGAGAAGATATTATAAAAAGTGCTCCACAGGTTGCCCATTTTGATTGACACACATTTCTATGCGTCTTTGAAATGAGGTTTATACTATTCACAAAATTGCCATAGTGATGCTTCTAAAAGCATTTATTATCCTTTCCTTCAAATTTTCGATTGTTGTTGGTGTAATGTTTTTATGGGCATCATGTAACACGCTTATTATAATACCTTCTCTTGAATTATTTGAAGAAAACCCTCATTTTTAATTTTTATTGCTGAATTTTGCAGTTATTGTTCAATAAACTGAAAATGGTCACAAATAGCCATAGGAATGTACGTACAAAGAATATTCGTATTTCAATCTTACATCAGATCGTCAAAAATATACAGGGTGTTCCATTTGAAAAAAATTGACAAAATGCAATTCAAAAAGTTGTAAATTTATAAATCCTTTTTGGCCACCCTGTATACTTTTAGGAAGTGAAAATGGCTGAGTGTTATCACACAGATGTCTCATAACTGGTAAGTGACATAATTTCAACAAAAAAAGATCATTATATCCAAGTGGTTGGGAGAAAGTCAATAATAATACAGGAGTGAAAGAAGGCCACAAAGATGTTTCAAAAATGTTCTGATATATATATTATGATATATATGGCATTTATATATATATATATATGTTATAAAAAAAATATGTGGATATATATATATATATATATATATATATATATATATATATATATATATATATATTTTTTTTTAAAAAATATATATATATATATATATATATATATATATTTTTTTTTTTTTTTTTTTTATATATATATATATATATATATATATATATATATATATATATATATATATATATATATATATATATATGGCATTTTAAAAGTATGTTACTGTTACCCTGTAGAATCGTCTTGGCTCACCCTGTATATTCGAAAACAATTTCCGGTTGTAGACTTTTTTGTCTAGTTTATTTATGTTTTGAATCAAGTTACTGGTTATCATAAAACTCGAGATATCGAAGTCGGACGTAATATTGCCCCACTCTGTAGAATTCCATACCTATACGGCTAAAGAAGAGAAAAATCATACATTCGTCATAAGGGGGCTGTAAGGGGAACCCGAAATCTACGACATAAAAAAATAACACCTACTATATGAATACAAAAAGTATATATAAAATGAAAACGACACGCCGCCCAAAAAAACTACAGAATGAAGTCAAATATGTCTTATTTACAAAAATAGATTGGGAATTCCGAACCAATGACAAGGTGATCATCCAGTGCCGACGCTGCCAAATGTGGACACACGCAACAACAAATTGCCACCGGCAACCGAAATGCGTCAAGTACACTGACCCCCACTGGACAAGAAACTGCTTAAAGGTCAAAGATACACCACCAAATTGTGCAAATTGCCTGGGAGATCACATGGCAGTAACTTGTCATGCCTAGTGTATATCTACAGAGCGAATTTAATTAAACAGACCAAACAAACTAATGAAAACAATGCGACCCGCCCATTCCCACCACTAACATCTGGGAACAAAGGAAAGCTTTCACTACTCCAAACATCGACAGACAAGCCGGCCCTAGCAGACAACAAAGTCAGGAAGAAACGATAACAAAAAAAAATACCAACACAAACCCGAGAAACTACTAATACACAAGATGAAAAGGAAAACCAAGTTTTACAAACCACAGACACAAACTTGGACGATTTCAACACATTAATCACTGAATTAAACATATTAAATACTACCATTAACATAAGACAAACAATTTTAGTGATCCGTGAACCAAATCAATTAATAAAAACGTAAGAGAACCAATTGAGGCAGTAATGGTCTTGCAAACTTTCACACAAAATATTCTGCTTAAATATCAAATTCTATTTTAACTGCCTGAATTGGAAACGGCTTATTAAATAAACTTAAGAGCTTAAAAATTTCATCAATGTAAATAATATACATGTATGTTTTATTACATAAACAAAACTTAAACACAAACAAACTAAAATTGTATAATTTCTTTGTGTACGAATTTGAAAAGCCACAACGCAGAGGAGGAGGCGTTGTCATTCTCGTTAAGAAGGATATCCCACATATACCACTTTCACACATTAACGTTCCAGTCGAAAACATAGGTATTAAGCTGGGGGACAGTATTACGCTCGTTGCTGCTTACAATCGGCTCTGAAACAGGACAAATAACCAGTTACAATCTTTATTCTCTAACAATAATAAAATTGTTGCAGGGGACCTCAATGCCAGACATACATTTTGTAGAAACTACAGAAATAACGATAACGGTAATGTTGTGCATGATTTTGCCCTCGTAGAAGGTAGTGCAGTAGTAACTAAGAACGTCTCAACCTACTTTCCAACTTTCATTGACATAATTCTAAACAAAAAACTACACACATAACATAGAGCGGATATCTTTATCTGACTGGGTTCAGATCACAGTCTTGTCACATTTCAGCTTACCAATGTGGAGCGTGATGAACAAACCCGCACAGTATACAATTATAGAACTGCTTAACTGGGTAAAATATCAAAGATAGATAAACGACAATATTACAATAAACAATGTGATTGATAGTGATCTGGACCTGGATTGGGAAGTTGACAAACTAACTAAACTAATACAAACTGCAAGGAGCAAAACAGTAAGATAAACCAAACAAAAACAGAGAGACAGTACCCGACGATATAACTAAGCTAATTAAATTCAAAGACAAAATTAGGAACCTGTGGCAAAAACATAAATGACCAATTGATAAAGACCGACTAACCGACTTATAGACTGAAATCAAGGACAGACTAAACCAACACAAAAATAGGTACTGGAATGATAAAATTTCTAAACTTTCAGTCAAAGATAATACCTTATGGACTATGACGAAACTATTTAAAGCGACAACAACGCGATACCGGTTCTTATGGACAACGGATGCGCTGCATTAACTAATAGAAAAAAATCTATTGTTATTGTAGAATATCTCTATCAGATTTACAGCACTACAGACAACATTAATGACGAACAAAACCGAATAGACAAACAGACATCAACTATCCCCCCTGTTATCCCATTCCTGCAAGAAAACTGGCAAAAATACTTGCTACGCCAGGAAAGAATCGAAAAATCCTTAAAGCACTCCCAAATCTGAAAGCTCCTGGTCCTGATAATATTCTCAAAATTTTGCTTAAAAAGCGTCCTATGAAAGCCCTCATCCAATTAACCTTTTCGTGACGGTTGCAGTACATGTACGATTTGCATTTGCAACTTTGTTGTACTGTTGCCGTACATGTACGTTTTTAACTGTAGATATTACAAACTATCACCGTACCGCCTCAAAAAATTATGCATTTTTATGGGACGATTGCCGTAACCGTACGGCAGAATTTCACAAGTCGGGTTTCCTACCGCCGTATTATTACGTTGCTGAAAAGCTTGCAGTGTAACGAGTGCCGTACATGTACGTCACCTATAACAAAACGGTTGACGTACTTTCTTCAGAGTGATAATCTTCCAACAGAATTGCAAATAAATGCCAATTTCTCATTTATTGAATAAGTTTATTAAAAAAAATATGGTTTTTTATTACAAAAACAATAAAAACGTAAAATAATCAGTAATCAGTCCAATACATTACAACTAAAAAAAAATCTTAATTATTTCAAAAGTAACAGAAAAAGATGCTTTTCATTAGGATTTAGTACTTCATTTTTATACCAAAGAGCTACTGAATAAGTACAGAGAAAAGGTACTTACTCCCGCGATCTCAGAAACGAATTGCCCCGAGCCCGTTCTGACGGAGCGAGACCGTTGTTTCTGCGCCGTCTCGAAAAGGTTAACATACATTATTCACGAGTCGCTACGACTGCAATACTTTCCCATGAGCTGGAAAAATGCTATTATTGTACCATACCTAAAGCAAAACCCTGCTGTAGCTAGTAGCTACCACCCCATATCACTTTTAAACGCTGTAGGGAAGGTAACTAAAAAAATCACCTTGCGTAGTATTAACTACATAATCCACAAATAGAAACGACTGCCCTCATTCCCATTTGGCTTTAGGGGTGGACGCAATACTACGTTAATATTGTGCAAGGTCGTGCACGAAATTATTGAAAGGTTTAATAAAAAATACTGTACTAACATGTTGTTATTAGACATATATAAAGCTTTCGAAACCGTTTGGTATGGGTCTCCTGCACAAATTTAAAAATATTTACAAAATTCCTGATTACTTTACAACCCTAATTAAAAGTTACCTATCAGACAGAAAATACCAAATCAGGATAAACAACACACTTTTTGATGTGAAAATAATTAGGGCGGGTGTACCGCTGGGCATAGTACTCTCACCCACCCTATTTAATCTATACGTTGCCGCTCTCCCGACCCATACTCTCACACAAACAATAATGTACGCAGACGCCACGACACATTTACGCACAATCCTTCTACGCACAGACGGCCACAGCCAAATTACCATATCACTTGTCAAACTTTTGAACTATTACCGCACCTGGAAAATTGTAATTAACGATACGAAAACTGAAATTATAATATTCACAAAAAGTTCACCAACATTACAACTTGCCCCCTTAAAATTAATGATAACGTAATATCCGATATGCCAAAATTCAAGTATCTAGGGGTAACCCTACTAAACCATACTAAATAACACATGCATGGAGGTAAGCAAGTTGTATCCGTTGGTGAACACACGCTCGATACCCGACATTAGAAATAAACTGCTACTTTACAAAACTGTACTACGACCTATTTATTATGTATGACTTACGGCTGTGCCGTCTGGAACTTGATATTGAATACCCAATATCAACATCTCCAGACGATACAGAAAACTACGACTTCTAACCAACTCACATAGATATATTACTATAGACGAACTCCACGCGACTGCAAAAGTACAGGGGATTAAAGAATACATTTTAGACACTGCCACAAATTTGTATAAAACTATTATTCAGTCCTCTGTACTTACTAGACACCTAAACAGATATTCGACGACACCATGAATTTACACACACATAAATTTATACACCGTGTCTCAAGAGCTTCTGACTTATGAGCGAATCAGGTGGGCAATTGAATAACATATTAACTAGCCTCGCCCCGCCTCGAGCTTCTCAGTCTGGGGTAAGGATAACACACGACATGCCTTAAGCACTCATTATTGGCTAGAGGAGGGGCCTAACTTAGACTGTATTTTATTACACAATGACCCACTTACTAGCAGACATAACCCTCTGTTACTAGTCACGCCCAATTTGCAAAAGGTCTTGAGACACGCTATATACGACGAGATAGATTAACCACACAAAAAAACAGTTAATGGTAGACTCATACGTAAATTTATAAAATGCCATGTCAATTTTGACTATATTTGGCTGTATTTATAGGAAAGTCATTTCCAGGAAAATCACAATAGGAGCTCTGCATTGCATCGCCAGACCACCGCACCGGCAGCTAGGACCAGCAGAATGCATGGCAGGATTGCCGCTCCAGCGTTCACAATTTATTGTACTTATGTAATGTTGATGTATTTTTTGTATATTTACTTATATAATATCTCAATTAATAGTAGTTTCTAACTATTTTTATAAAACAATTGGTGATAAATGTTTTAAACTGGAAAAATTGGAACTGGACTATAACAGAAACGTGAAAGGGCTTTGTTAATGCCACAGTTGTTGCGGCATTGCCATCCAAATGTAATAGGTCGCTGGTTCACTGATCAAAATACTTAAAGCTGGTAACGACTATGAACAGGTGATGAATGATAAATTATTGTGATGTCAAAGAAATACGCCGAAAGTAATAGGAAAACAAAGGTTTAATGAATAACAAAAATGTGTAGTTTACACTTCGATAACACAGTAAACTTAAGATGAGTACGTTATTGAAGAAAGGGCACTGTTTCCGTTAAGTATAAACGGAGTAAACACGGCCAGTAAAAATATTCTGTACGAATATGTGTAAAATCACTGCAAGGTGATAGATACGCGTGCTTAAATCAGCATTAGGTTTAAGTCTACCCTTTATCAACTCGAAAACGGTACTGTTTGGCGATCGTCCTTGACACTGTAACAGGAGCAAGATCCCCACTTCCTCATATATTTTTCAGGGCAGACAACTGCTAGAATATAAATATGCTAAAATAAAACAATCTATGCTAGGCAACATAAGAAAAGTAAAGTATTTATAATAAAATAAGTATTAAGAAATAATAACAACTGGGTTTGAAAACCAAACAGGCTCGTTAAAACAGGTCAGAACATAAACAGTAAAAAATTAACATCAAGAAGAAAAAGTGTAACTTTGTCATTTGTTGTAAATCCTGTTTGTATATAAAATTGCAATGTATAGCCAGTTTTTCAAGAGCTAACAAAAAAATTAATTCTTTGTTTTTATTGAGTTTTAATATTACGTCTTCAATAAAAACAAAAAATCTGAAAAAAGATTCAGGACTCTCCAAGGGGCTTTAGGAGGATATTAAATTAATCAACAATATTAACAATCGAGTTAAATGCTATTATACACACGAAATTGTTAAACTGCCGCGCCGTAGATATAAAAATATAGTTAAAAGTTTCAAGTACACAATGAGATGCTTTATTCTATGTAGCACACTGTATAGAATAAAATAAAGCATTTTTTACAATGTTGTAAGCAATGGAGAAACACAAAACACTCCCACAGTAAAGGATATTTCAAATCACGATGGTGACAAGATAAATGGGACGTTATAGCTGAGGCGCGTGGTGTTGAATTACTAATGATTCATCCTTAAAATATTTCCCTTAAATTTTTATAGTCACAAAGAAAACATAAAAAGTTTGCATAAAAGAAGAAAATTTTAAAATAAAATGACAGATGAATAAAACACATAAATATTATTTAAAATGATATGAAAATAAGACATTGAGCATTTTATTTTACATAAATTATACTGTATACTCCATATACAGGGTACTTGATAAATCAGTACAAATACTTTAAGGGGAGATTTTATGATCTGAAGTAGTAATAAACTTCACGATACTATAACCCTTCAAACACTCAAAGATATAATCTGCCAAAATATACAATACCTACTATTTTTTTAATAAAATAACTCTTGAACAGAAGGTAATGTTTTTTTTTTTTTGATATTTTGACGTAACGAGTTATATGTGGATTTAATCTGAACTGAAAATATATTTTTTTCACCAGATAATGGTTTGTGAGAGAGCTCTATTTTTAAAAATATACTTTGTATTATCATTTAGAAGAAAATCATGTATACTAATCATGACATTTTTTATTTATAATGTTTTTTCTGCTCCGTTAGAATTTACATAAATAGTAAAACTTCTATAAATACACAACGAGATGTTAACGTTTTATGTTGTAAGTAATATCTGGGTTTAGAGTGCGAGGTTACCATTTACGTTTTGCAAAATCAATCGAGGTGTAGGTTCACAAATGCCATACTTTTCCAACTGTTCGATTAAAATTAAGAACTTATGAATATACATAAGCCGTAAACATGGAAATTTAACTAAATCAAGTCTGAAAAGTGAGTCAGTCTTGCTATTTAAAGAAGACTTGGTAGCGGTATGCGAATTAATTAGAGAAAAGAATAAAATAGTGGTTTATTTACCAAATTATAAAAAATGTATACAGTATGTGCATTGAATTATTAGACATGGGTTTCTTAAATGACAAGGTTGCAATATAATCCAGAGGTAGACAACCCGTCGCGGTCGTTGATATACGTGAATTCATTTTCAGTCAGTGTTGTCAGGTCTACTGATTTTTCAGTAGATATACTGATTTGGCCTTTAGAACTATTGAAATAGAATTATATCTACTGATTTCTATTTCTGATTTGTTTTTATTTAAATAAAAAATCATTGTAGAGTTCGATTGTTCGAATATCGACACTTTATATTACATACCGTTACACATATACTAGATGTTTACTTTATGGAAAGGTACACACGCTGGCTGGTCCGTTCCATTTTTATTTGTTTGATGGATCACTCTGCACCAAAACGAAGCAGAATGAATTTGGACTGGAGGATCCTCGCCGGGCGCTGAATGTTTATGATATTGGCACTACTGGTACTTGCCGCTTACTTTGCTAGCTAGAATAGCTATCGTTATTCTTTAGTATCGCTACAGTTCTATTATAGCTCTTCGCGTATGCGTTCATTTCAGTTAATTGAAACTTTATAAAACGTGTGTTTTGAATTTCGGAATCAGCTCAAAATATGAAGTAATGCAATTTTTGTTTTTAAACTTTTTATATAGGTATATTTTTTTATTTTTATGCATTATTTTTACGTTTTTATTATACTTACTGCGAAGTTTAATCCAGTTGACCCTCTCGTTCTTTTAAAAGGATTCGTAATGTTGTCTGTGAAATAAGTAGGTCAAGTGTTAAATAATGAGATGGCGCTAGTAGTATCAGCTTACTAGGTGATATGAATTTGTTTCCAACAGATAATAACAGACATTTTAGATTGATACCTGAGATAGTGACTGATTTAAAAGACAACTTTTCGTCATGAGCAACAGATATATTTGGAGGTAAGTGAATTTCTTTGTCTAGATGATCGATTAGGGATTTATCTTCACAAAAAACTATATAAAAAGACCCAATAAAGCAGTGTTGTAAGAATGTTAGGTTAGTTTTTTATATTGGAATATACAAAGCCCTTTATTTTCCAATGTACTTTTAAAAGACAATAGGATTACGGACTCCTTTGAAATAAATATATATCTAATTGCAATATTAGCAATGTACTTATTTTTCAGATATAAACATAAAAGTTTAACCTTAAATGAGTTAATCAGTGAGCTTGGCAATCCTGGTGAAATTCCACAACCCCCTACGGGTATAGTAATTTTCCATCCTGAGGATGGCAACATTACTGATGACGATTCAGGAGAGGAAGATAATGTTACAATTAGCAATCTTCCTGGAACCTAGTTGCGAGCAGAGGCCAAGTATGAATATTCGTCTGATAATGATAATCAAAATAGCTAAGACGAATTTGACAATGAAGATCATTTACCATTGCCCAGGTTAGTAAAACCGAAGGGGAAGACACCGATATTCAAGAAAAAAATATTCCCAATTTGGAAACCTTCTCAATAACCTTCTGAGGGCATTTCAGATACAGTTAAAATATTCAACAAATTTATTGATAATGATATTATTGCACCGCTTCTGAATGACATTTAAAGGGGGATCAGTTACCAGAAAATTAAATGATTTATCGGAATTTTGTTAGTGGATATGTATGTTTACGCAGAAGAAAATTATACTGGCAAAATGTTGACAAATCCAATAACAAACTTATTTCATCGGCTATGTCAAGAGACAGATTCATTTTTATTATGGGAAATATTTATTGTAGTGACAATGAGAACCTTGATACGACAGATAAATTTTCGAAAATACGTCCTCTACTCAACAAACTCAATGAAAATTTCCAAAAATTGGTTCCTTTAGAACAATTTCACAGTATGGATGAATCCATGGTACCCTATTTTGGGAGGTACGGATGTAAGCAATTTATAAAAGGTAAGCCCATACGTTGTAGACTTAGATATATCGCCTGATTTTTGATCCGTATCAGGGCAAAAATATGAAGTTGTCAGAAAAATAAGATTTCGGTCTAGGAGCTACTATTGTTCTACAATATGCTGATATAGTACTGCAGATTTTCCCTGATGTGTCCTATCATTCGTTCTTCGACAATTTCTTCACATCTGTCATACTTATAAGTGAATTAGCACTTATGGAAATAAAAGCAACCGCAATTAGAGATAATAGTCTTGCAAAATGTCCTTTACTTGATTCTAAACAAATAAAAAGAAAGGATAACGGTACATTTGATTACAAATGCTCAACAGTAGATAATATAATAATCTGCAAATGGAACGATAACAGCATCGTCTCTGTAGCATCAAATGTCTGCTCTGTAAATCCTGTTAGAGGACTTCAACGGTTTAAACAAAATGGGTAGACAACAGGCGCAATATTTTATTATTAATAATTGACTATTGGATTGCTAAACATTTTTTTGGTTACAAAATAAAACAGTTAAATTTAAAAAAAACAAATGCTTCATTGATGTGTTCAAATTATTAATTTTGTATTTTGTTTACCAGTTAAATGTTGTTGATAAATTTAAGACTGTAAAATATTCGTATTTTTTTCTTAAAGCACATTTTCTCAATATTTTAAGAAAAATTACCGATAGAGCGATATAGATTATAATAAAGAAAAATAGTTGAAAAAATATTAATTTTTATCGTACAAAACAAAATATCGTTGTCCTTAGTAATAACTAAAGTTAGTAAAATTTTCGTTTTTTATTCTCAATATTTTTACTAAAAACAACTTTTGCATCGGAAAATGCAAAAATATGATTTGCATACATAACAAGTACTCTTTTATTATCCCATTAATTTAACCATAATTAAGATTAGTGTAAATAACAAATTTATGTTTTATATTTTAAGTTACTTACATTTCAAAATCACGAGGAAAGGAAAAAAATGTCCAATGTTTTATATTTAGAGCTTTTGTAACAACAAACATGACCTGCTTTTTCTTTGCCGCTTCCATCTCACCACATTAAAAACAAACAAAAAAATAAATATATAAATACGCAGTAAAATCAAAGTAAAACTAATAAAAGTATCTATAACCTGGAACGTAGTAAACGGACTTAGAGGCCACCTAGTACTGTGCGTAGTGGCAAGCCGAGATAATCTGCTCATCGTTGGAAACCTGCTGAAATGTGTAGTTCTAGGCGCATGTCGTACGTTCGCCTCCCTATCACCGTACGATACAGTGCAATACAACGGGCCGGCATTACTAGTATTTACTATGTATTCCATCGATTGTTTAGATAGGTTTTCTGAATTTTATGGTTATTAAGCATTAAATGAATTATTCTTCCAATTGTCTGTACGCAATTCACTCAAGTACTCTAGAGACTGTGTAACTGTAATCTTTAGTTATATTTATTTGGTTTTATGATGCCGGTTTTAAATAATTTTTAACACGGTGTGTTTGCATAGGAAAAGTATATTTTCAATAAGTTCATTTTATTCTGTATTAATAATTATTTGGTTTCATTTTCTTTATCGTCTTTGATCGTCGTTTTCTAGTGATGTTTACTAAGTTTACTTATCTACTTTATTTATTTCTTACACTGCCCAACAGGTACTGGCCCCAACTACAAGGCAGGATGGTCCTGACAGAATTGGTAAATAAATACAAATAGAAATAATGAACACAAAAGAAATCAAATCAAAGGGATAACATAACTTATAGCGCATAACTTATAGCGCATGTTTAATAAATAACTAATAAAATGAAAACAAAGATGGAGGATTAGCCTCTTTAATAATAAGTTTTAGGGCTGCAATTAATTATGTCAATATCTGTACAGATGATTTTCACAGATTATGTGATTGAGAGAATTTTAGAGCATTAGTGTGAGGTGTCGCAATACATTACTCTGACCTGAAGTTGTTTTTGGGATATAAAAGTCTAATTTAGATACTGATTCTTGTGCGTCAACATTGTTATTAATGAGCTTATACAGAGTTGAAATATCCACTCTCGTATACGGAATACTTATCAAAGAAATTTGTTATGGAAAGCCGACCTTTGGATAGTTACCCTTGGTTCTAAAATATATAAATTTCATGAATTTGCATTTATCTGATACTAAATTATTAATATGTACATTATAGTGAGGGGATCAGACAACTGGGCATCCTCGAGTTTCGCTCTGACGTAACAATAAGTAGAGCATCTTAAATGTGTCTATATTCGAAGTTTGTACTTAGTGCACCAATTATTAATTTTCTATAGGTTTTGTTGTAAGTGAATACAATTTACTATGCTATCGATGCTGCAGAAAAGTTTTAGCTCATCAGCGTACATTAAAGATCTGACTTTATCTATTCATCTGCAATATCATTAACAGATATGACAAATAATAACGGACCAAGGATAGATACTTGCGGGACTCCAGAGGTGACAATGCATTGGACAGACTTAAAATCATTAAATTCAACGTATTGATATCTGTTAGAGAGATAAGATCGCACCAAAGATGTAAAATTTTCAAAAGCAAGTTTGACCAAGAATGTTGAATGCTTTGAAAAAATCGCTGTACATTACGTCTTCTTGTGATTGATCTTCTAAGGATTCAGACAAGTATTTCGTAACGCAGAGTAAATTTGGTTTTGTTTGGAATACCCCTTCAAAAAAATCGTTCTGGTGAATTGAGATTTTTTACTAATGCAAATAGCGTCGTGTAAATGAATTTCAAGAACTTTGGCAAAGTTGCACATTATGGAGATTGCATGAAAGCTTGATATATCAGATTTATAGCTTTTTTTAAAAATCAGGCAAACATTTGAGCATCTCCACAAAACAAGAAAATAACTCCATTTTAAAATCAGGTTAAAAATTATCGTTAAGGCTAATGCAAAAATACTAACACAAACTTTTTGTAGCAAAGCAGGGAACTGTCAAGGCTAATAATCATTTTGTTGGAAAAAAAAAAAAAAAAAACCAAAAAAATTCCTTGGGGGGGGGGGGGGGGGGGGGGGGAGGGGAATTTTCCCCCCCCCCACCGGGCAAGGGATTTTTGAAAAAAAACCCGGGGGGGGAAAAAAAAAAAAGGGTGGGCAAAAAAGGAAAAAGGGGGGGAGAAAAAAGAAGAAAAATAAATTTTTGTATCTAATAAATTACTTTCTAAAAAAAAAATTAAAAAATTAACATGCTTTTTTAACACATACATACACTACAACAAAAGTTTAAAATCTCTAATTTGTTTTTTTTATCTTTTTCAAAGCCATAAGGACGTCAGTCTCCGTGAATCGCGACACATGAATACCGAAGTATTGTAGAAGATGGACTCGCGATCTAATGCATTTCCTAGCAAACTTATTACGAGATACATATGATTTGCTAGAGTAATCAGCAAATGTATTTAAAATTCTTTTAGGCACGGTAATTTCGGAGTCATTATATTTTATATCAGAAGATATACTTATTGACCTTTTTTAACTATTCAAAAATGCACAGAACTTGGTTCGTCTCTAATACTACTTTCTGCTGCTATAATATAATTATTTCCATAAGCTATAATGTTCCTCATAACATTAATATCAGGTGCAGATGCATCTTACCCCTACTCCTAACAAAACTTCATATTTTAAGAGAAATTTGAGATCCCAGGTCTATAAATTATATCTCTAATCTCCCTAATTGTAAAACGTTCAGGGACTTTAAGTTTAAGAAATTTATCAGTAAACTTTACGTTGATAAACAGAACCATAATTATATTCATAAATCTATATGTCATAAGTAGTAGCGATATTAAATATTGATATTTCTTTTGTTATGCTTATTATTTTATGTTTAATAATAATTGTATTTTTTTTTTGTTTTTGTTTCCGCAAGGGTTAATTGTAGAGCACTCCTTAGTATGAACTTTCCCTTGTCGCCCATTTTGTGTTCCTATGTCCAATAGGTACATTTTGGGGAAATTTACTATTCTTATTTTATTATAAATTTATATTTAAAATTTTAATTTTAATAATTTAATCGATGACGTAGTTAAGTATAGAGCACAGTAAGATCATATAAATGTAAGCGTTAGGGTTTTTACCCCAAATAAAACAAAAAGAATTCACTGTGGCAAATCTCTATTTGTCATGAGTAAGTTCATTCACAGAGGTAAAGTATCGAATGCCTGATTTTAGTTAGCGCGCATCTAGGGCTCGGTCATCCTCGGAGTAAGCGCGAGCGCCCAACAGCTGGTTGATATAATCGAGAGTACAGGAAGCCCCTGAAGGGTGGAGGGATGTATTGCTAACACGGCCATCCTACAGGGGGCGGCCTCGCACCGGGATTAAAGTTCCATCTGGAATAATAACCAAAAACAAAGAACTGGCTGCCGTAGCGTAGCACATTTATTTTATAATACACTTAATAAATGCGTAACACCAGCGTTAATGCAAATAATCATGTAACATACGTTCTTGAGATCTTTATGTGACAACATAATACTCATATTTCCTAATGTAATTTAATTTCAAATCTTTTGTTTATGTAAGGCTGAAAATCATAACAGAACTCATATTTCATCTGACATAACAATTATTCTTTATTGTGGGACTACCGCAATATTACTTTGTGTTCTAATATTAACCTTGATCTGCAGTGATTAATATTAACCTTTCGGTGGTCATCATTTATTTTTGTGGGACTACCACAATATTAACCTACGCGGGACTCCCGCATTTTTCAATTGCTGATCCGTAAGAGGACGTGAATCAGATGTACGGTACTCCCGTATTTTATTTTGATTTAAATTATTAAACGGTACTCCCGTTTTCTTTGTCTTTTTTTTCACATGGTACTCCCAGAGTTTCTACTTACCTTAACACCATTTTTTTTTTTTTTTTATTTATTTATTTTTTTTTTTTAACCACACTTGGTTTATTTATCTTAATTACACTTTGCTATCGTCAGGTTCTCGGCTATCGACATACTTCTGCTGACTGTCGCTCTGCTCTCGCGCATGCTCTGCTTGAGAACCACCTAACTCGGCTGTCCTGTAGCGAATACGTCATGGCCTTGGCCATTATGAGCCCAAAAGGAGAGTCCGCTAACACGGTCATTCTACAATCGGAGCGCCCTCGCTCCTCAACTCTTGTATCTTTCTGGAAACAAAGAAACAGAAACAAGACAGAACTCTTATTGTCACATTTAGTTATTTTAATAATGATCCTCTCCTTTTACACTAGGTGGTATTGCTACCTTTTTAGGCATAGCAGGGTTGCCACTATCCTTTCATTTTCATTTTTTTTTTTTGTTTTATTTTATACCAAGTGGTTTTGCCAACTCTTTTTAAGCATAGTGGGGTTGCCACTATCCTTTTTTTCTTCTTCCCACCAAGAGAGAAACCTGTAACAAAATTGAAAAACACAAACATTATCAGGCAAGGCTTAATAATACGTTTTTGTTGTCATACAATGTGGATTTGCCACATCTTTCTTTTGCATATTGTGGATTGCCACAGTATGTTCTTCAACCTGTTTTTGCTTTTCTATTTAATTGTGGAATTACCACACTGACATATTGTAATTTAATTTAATTTTTGTGCAGGATCACTGCTAGTCTTTCATTTAATTGTGGGACTGCCACGATAATACAATTTACATTTTTTTCAATTTTTCTGGAAAGTAAACTACACTCGGTACCAGTGTCTATCAAACAATTAACTATTATACTCTGAATTCTAAAATTAGTACAAGATCATTGTTCAGTTCTAGAGAAAAAATAACAACTTTCGTGAACATTTATTGCTCATCCCGTTATTTTTTTCTCTTAAATCATGGCAGATTTTGTTGCAAAAGCCACAAGTGATTTTCAAATTTAACATTTCTCATGTCTTAATTCTTCAAATTTCAATTTTTTTTTTCACAATTTCGACTTATATGCCATGATTTACAACAGGCAAAACATAGTTTCTGCATTTTCCCTCCTTGAAATGAATAAACCCGTTTAAAAGTGTTGCTAAATTCAGATTTAGATATTTCAAAGTTATTCAGCAAAATCAATAAATCAGCAATAAAACTTCCATTACTTTTAAAATCAGCAATTTTTTTATCTGAACGTCCTCAATGTCACCAATTACAAGCTCTAATAACAAAACTGATCATCGGCCAAATTAAAATGCAAAGATTTAATAATTAGAGACACTTTCATACCCACAGTACGAATCAGATCGATCACTGGTATACAGGTATACAATGATCATTAGTATCAAGCTTATTATTACAGTACTTACGATAACCTCTCATTTGTTTATTTTGCATTTGTGGGCCAAAACACAGTTGTTCGTGTGCTGCCACCGTGCTACGCCTACCTTTCTTACACACGAGACAACTCTCGTTTGGAAGGATTTTTTAGAATAGTGTATGGTCCATTATATTTCTGTTTTAATTTTCCTCCACTCGCTAATTTTGGACCCTCTATAGCAACTAAAAAATCCACCTGAAAATAATTCGCGTGTAATGAAACATCAAATTGCTTAGCTCGCTATTTTCGATGATATAATGCTGTCTGTATTTGTGCTTGACAACGGCCTCGTCAGGGTCAGCCCAGTCGTCACTGCGTCTGCCAAAAACTGCTGAGTTGCTAGTAATCTTGGATTTGCCTCAAACTTAACGTTAATGTTGTTTTCACTATAATTTATGAGTATGAGTGGTTCCTTTAATTCCAACATCGTCGGCTGTCTGCTCCTGACATGTTTATATTTTGTTAAACTATTGAAGGTTGTCCATGTTAGCACTTTACGTATGTTGAGTAGGTCATGGTGAAGTTTCAAACCGTTAGTGCCTTTTTCCACTCGTACATTACGTCGGCAAATAACATCCCAGCCAATAATTACACCTAAGTTTCCAGGAACTGCATCATCGAGTATGATTGTAAATAAAATATCCATTGTTGTAGTCGGTAACACACTTCGCACGTGCCGATACAGTAAACTATTTTCGCTCCAAACTCTGACATAATCCACATTTCTTTCTTTGATTACTGCATTGAGCCGAACAACAGCTGATTCACTCAGCATTGATATGTCAACACCATTGTCAATAGAATATGTGAAACTCATTGTTTTAAATTGTTTTCATTTCACCATGCTTATACCAGTGTCTATAAACTATAAACATTGCTTATACCAACAATTTTACTCCATGTTTCCTATCTTTTTGTAATGAGTGCACATTCATTTTTATTGTTTGTTATGAACCTTTGGAGCTCTTATTTTTGGGTGTATTGACGACCTCGACCTCGATTAATCGTAAAGCCTGTGATGTCACAATAACAAAGATGGGCTCTGCCTTTCAATGCTTCCCCCAGCTTTAGCTATCATCAGCACATCGCCCACACGACGTTTATCCTTGAGTTTTGTGGCTACGTCAAACCATTCCTCTATCACGTAGCTTGGTATCCGGATTAAAGTCTGCCAATTGAAATGATGTAGCTGCTGATGTTGACGCTTGCGCAGTCACATTATCTGCTACGGATGAAGCTCCACTACGAGGCGTTAGCTCGGGTGCCATATTAAATTAGTGAGATAACAATGCTAACTGCACTTACTGCATCGCCATTAAGAATAGTAACGTTTCGAGCCACTGCACTTTTATTCGTTTAGGGAGCTTAACTAGACAATGTCTCATGTTCGCCCTGCTCTTCTATATTTTTGACACTAAGGTCGTCAGACTAAGTCCGCTGTTCTGCCGCCATCTTGTCGCCAGTCACAGTAATAACGGTGTGCTCTATTCTTCTGCGCTTCGCCAGCTTTTACGATCATCAAAATGTCGCTAATTCTTAGTTCCGCCTTTAGCTTTGTGGCGTCATCCAGCCACTCTTCTATGGAGTATGTGCTGGTATCAGGGTCAAATTCTGCTAAGCGGAAATACGTAGATGGTGACGTTGAGGCCTGCGCGATAGGTTCACCCACAATGTTCAACACGGGCGTTGGCTCAGCGGCCATCTTTGTATTGCGCGTTAATTCCGCCAATTGTTGTTGTAGGGTAGCTACTAAGGCTATTAAAGTGTCCTGCCACTGCCGTTTTGCACGTCTTGGTAACGGAACTTTCGGCTCCTGCTCGTGTTCACTACTGTCACTATCGCGTCCGATATTTTCCATATCAAAAGCGTCCTTCTCCATATTAACTAAAGTTCGTCACTATAAAACTGTTTTTCTTTTTCTCGGGCACTTTGGATAGCATCCCACTTCTGATGTAAGCGTTAGGGGTTTTTACCCCAAATAAAACAAAAGAATTCACTGTGGCAAATCTCTATTTGTCATGAGTAAGTTCATTCACAGAGGTAAAGTATCGAATGCCTGATTTTAGTTAGCGCGCATCTAGGGCTCGGTCATCCTCGGAGTAAGCGCGAGCGCCCAACAGCTGGTTGATATAATCGAGAGTACAGGAGGCCCCTGAAGGGTGGAGGGATGTATTGCTAACATAAATACACCAAATGAAGAAAAATAAACAAAAGCAAAGCTCCCACCATAATGTACGGTTATTGATTATTGTACTGACTGTATTATGAGAAGATGAAGAAGATAAAAGCTTTAGTAGGTAACTACTATTTACCTGATTTGTTCAATAATTGTTGACATTTTAGAGTTTATTTCTATTTTTGTACAAGTGATGCATGACGAATTGTAGATAATGTAATGGTAGAGTGGAGCATTCCAGGCAAGTACCAAATGACCATTAAAAGCGTTCTCGGACAGTATCTACGAATATACAGGATGATCCATGAATTTTCAGCAAAACTTGTTGTGACTGTAACTTTTAAACCAGCTACGGAAATTAATTCATATTTGGTATACATCACTTACAACAATGCCAACAGCCCCGAGCAATCAGAATTCCAAAGTTCCATGGCCGTATTATGAAAATTCTCATTTCTTGTGTTTACATAAAATAGTTCACACTGTACATGATTTTTTTAGTATTCCACATAGCAATTTAAAGGTACATGAGCCACCTACAAAAATTATGTACTTGATTTTTTTTTGTCACACATTCACCGATTTTGAGATGAACCATCAAATTTGGCACTACATTCTTAAAATTAGATTTTTGGATGTTCTATATAGCAGCAATAAGAACAGTTAAAGCAATATTTCGTTACTATACATCGATGGCAATAGTACCACTACTTTCTACTATAATTTTATATCCACAATAAGAAAATCCCAGGTCCCAATCAGGAAATTTCAATTTCACGTATCATATTAGAAAAGTATAGGAATTCACAGAGTAGACTTGGAGAATAATTTGGCACATCGAATTATGACATGAAATTATTGTTTTGCTTATTGCAAATTTTATTACGAAGCAGGTTTTATCTTATATGAGTGTTTGTGGGACAGTTTCTAGAATGTCTGTCTTATTTTCAAATCAGAAATATGCAGATATAATTTTTATTTACGGATTTTGTGATGATCATGGCAGAGCGGTTGCAAGGGAATACCATAGATGATTTTCTAACTGTTGAGCACCGAATTACCCAATGTTCGCGTCAGTTTTTAACTATTCCCGTGAACATGACTCATTCCCCTCATTCCAGGTAAAACTGAACGAGAAGTCAATGCTGACCCCGAAGAAGAGGAGAACATTTGAAATATTGCGAATAAAAATTCTGCGGATAATGACGATATGATATTTTTGAATGTAGCTCTGCATATCATTATGAACCATACATAGAAACGAAAAGGAAAGTATGACATTAGAATAAAAGGCTCGTTTTATCATGCTGTTGGAATGATCCTCATTCTAAAAAAATATGAGCGTGGGAAGTGAACGGCTTCAAATACAAATCGATTTGATAGTGGGCAATTCAATTTTCGGATGGCTTCAGACGGTAAATTTAAATACAAGTCAGAGGCGGTCGAGTCATGAAAGTTGGCACAGGTTGTAACAAAATTGCAAGTTATTTCCTTCCAGTTTGTCGTTTTCCGTGATGAATTAAGTTTCTGCCGGTCTAGTCCAGATGACGCCACAGATTTCTACTGGAGAGTTAATTTTGCAGATTATTGTACTTATAAAAAATACCTAAATATGTATCTAGTGTTGCTCATACTGTACTCTCAAATGTTTGTCTCTTTCCAAACTATAATCGAGTTTGGGAAGCCAACGACGACCGACGGTTCGACTTCTTTCTTATTAGTGTGGCGTTCTGAGGTCAACACCTGTAGTTCTGCGGTCTATTAAAATTTATATTTTTACTGATATTATCGTGTAATTTTATAATTATTGTTATTTAAAAAGTTGCTATTTTGATTTAACGTACTTTTGGGGTAATTTTCATAAAAAATGTTGTATCGTATTTACCTCAATTTACGCCTTGGCCGAATTTTCTTTTCGCTGATCTATTCGCGTTGGTTGTTCTTTAGAACGGCCATCATTAATATCGATTTATCGTACCTAGTTGGTAATTTATCTAATATCCCTCTGATATTGTAATAACTTCGTGTATTTATTTCACTTAACCTTCAGGTTATTGTAAATCTTAGATTTACCCGGCATCGACTTTAAGGTCACTTGATTACGTTGGTAACTGTGTGACGAGCGGTGACTGGTAACATTTTGAGTTTGATACACTTTTTGAGAAAACCATTTGTGTACCTCATAGTGTCAAATAGTGGTGGCTGGTGGATTTAGGTTATACAATATCTCAATATTGGAGCATGGAATCCAAGCAATATTTTAAAGTACGGCTATCAGTACTGATTGAAGAAGTTGCAGAAAAAAAATTAAAAGAAAAATGGAGAAAAAAGTTACAAAAATGCGCTGCCACCCCAGATTACTTCTAGACTGTTAGTAAAATATTTGAATTTTTTTTTTTCGTAATCAGAAGGAACATTTATTACCCCGCTTTTTTTGGTTTTCGAGAATTTTGATTTTTTGTAAAGTTATGACATTTTGAAATTTAAGTTCTTCATTGTGTAAATTTCAAAATGTCATGATTTTACAAAAACTCAAAATTTACCAAAACCAAAAAAAAAACAGGGTGAAAAATATTCCTCCTGATAACGAAAAAAAAAATAGTTTGCAAATATTTTATTAATAGTCTAGAAATAATCTGGGCTGGCAGCGCATTTTTGTAACTTTTTCTTAATTTTTTTTTGCAAAACTTCATTCAGTACTGATAGTCGTGCCTTCAAATATTGCTTGGGTTCCATGCTCCAATACTATGATATGGTACAACCTAAATCCAGCAGTCGCCACTGGTGCCAAGAATATGTTTTACAGTTTGAGTTCCAACTATAATTAGAAATCTTTTCTTGTAAATAAGGAGGGACCTTTGAAGTACTGTTGGCTAAGAGGTGAGTAATTTTTCTTTTGATATAGTCAAACTGAATTTGTGCAATAATTGCTAACTCTGAGGTCAGGAGCTTCAAAGGCACTCCTTCTGTTTTAAACAGGAGAACAACCAAGTGTCACTAATTTTAGAGTGTCCTAGCAGGCCTTAAGGAGTTACATTAGTGAATCGAGCACTACATTGTTGTCTTATAGTTGTTGTTTGAAAGACAGCTTTTGTTTATAACTTTTGTGTGAGAATAACCTAACGTTGTATATTAGTGCATATATTTACCAACCAGACCTCTGTAGCATAAGATGTTTTCTAAATTTAAAATATCGAGTACTTAGTTAGTATTTAGTTACGAACGCTGCTCTAGTAGATCCTTATCCTAGTTCTCTCGCAAAGATACCTGCCTAGTTATCTAGCAATCGATTAACTTCTAATTATGTGCACTAAACATATAGTCAGCTATATGTTATTATTTAACTTTACCTAGAATTCATTATTACGTCTCTACAAGGAACTAATAAATAATTTAACTTAACGTTACCTTTAATTTGACAACAATTATCATATTGTTTTATATTTAATAAATATTTATGTACGTTATTCTTCTATTTGTCTGTCTGTGTACGATAATAATAAAGGTGAAATAGATATTCAGTATAATTTAGGGTATTTTTTACTAAAAGGTAATCTTCAAGAAAACAGAATTCAGAATATCTATTCTGAATTCTGTTTTCTTGAAGATTACCTTTTTAGTAAAAAATATCTTAAATTATACTGAATATCTATTTCACATTGATTATTATCGTAGTTGTACCTATTTTATTTATTGGACTAGCATTTTTTTTATTTAACGTAACTTTTATTGATACTTAATTTCGTTGAAGTCTTTAACTTCATAAGGTATTATAAGATATAAATCCTAATTTGGTTATTTTGCAATTTACTCTGTACATTTGTGTTAACTTTCATATTTTTCTATGTAACTGGACAATTTGTCTATAGTACATACTGATCTTATAAAAGTCTCGTCTTTTTATGTACCTGAACCAAGAGAAGACTGTATAACTGGTGGATCGAGCTAAACGTTGTGTACTAAGTGAGCAGAAAAACACTGTTTTATTCAACTCGCATTTCATCTCAAGGGCAAGATAGGTACTGACAGTGGTGATACAAACTGACACCAAACCCATTCAGAGCTTAGTCATTGGAGGATTCCTCGCAGGACTAACCCATTTGAAGATACGTAAGATCTCGATCCCCAGTAACATGTTACATTTGGTCAGAAGCATTTTATAAGAGAGTCACTTTTCTAAAATTAACGTCACATCATTTCTTATTTAAAAAATTATAAACACTTTTTATTACTTGTCTAATTTTAACTTTATTTGTTATTTTACAACTAATTTCATCCTATTCAGATATTTTCAAGTAAACTGTCCGAATAGGATGAAACTAGTTGTAAAATAACAAATAAAGTGAAAGTGTTTATAATTCTTCAAATCAAAATGGATTTTCACAAAGTAACTTCATCGTCAATCAACTTTTTCATTGCTTATTGTTTGTTCTGTTGGTGTTCAACCTCTGGATTGTATTTTTTAACAAAAAGAGGCCATCTGAGTCTATGTAAATTTAATAACTATTCAAACATAAAATCACAAGAATAATTTAAACATGCTTCTTTATCTGAAATTTTATTAATAGATATAAAAGTTACAGGAAGTTTTAAATGTTGTTTTATAGCAGTGTATGTGCCGCCTAATATCACATGTAATTATTATACAGATATATTTAATTTTATGCAAGATAATATAAAATGTGATAAAGTTTATATTAGGGGAGATTTTAATTTACCAGAGATAAGGGGTCTAGACACAGATTTTTTAAATATAAGTACTAAAGCGTCACTGTTATATGATTTTCTAAATTTTAATTCATTTAATCTATATAACAATATAAAAAATTTGCAAGGTAAGACATTGGACCTAGTAATAGGTTCAGAAATAAATCCATTGTGTTGTAAAGTTACCAAAGAAGATATTCCTATTGTCCCAGAAGATAACTACCATCCGGCTTTAGAAATAGAAATAATTTTTAATCAAAATAATACCCAGGTAAATGATTGCATTGAATCAAAAATTCAGTTTAACTTCAAAAAAAGCAAATTTTTTACTATTAGCGGAAATGGTTAGAGATGCTAATTGGCAAGAAGTATTAAATAAAAATAATGTGAACGAAGCTGTTGAATCTTTTTATAAAACACTACTGGACATTTTTGAAATTTGCATCCCTAAAAGTAAAATAAAATTAGGCAATGCAACTAAATTTCCTCCTTGGTTCACACAAGAAATAAAACTACTATTAAAAGAAAAAAACAAATTAAAAAGAGTAGAAGAACTTCGGAAACAAACAATTTAAAATTTAAGGATATAAGAAGAAAACTAAAATCTCTCATTAGAACAACTAATAAAAATTATATAACCGATGTTGAAAATGATATAAGCTTAAACCAGAATATGTTTTGGTCATATGTAAAAAAAAGGAAAAAATGCAACACAGAGAATGTAGGTGAATACCATATAAACAAAATACCTATAGAAGTATCAGAAACGTCAGAAAACTTTGCTAAATATTTGTTCTCTATATATGAATCGGAGAAGCCTTCACTGGATATTAACAACATTGAAAATGATTCGTTTCTGAATTGTCCCAATAGCAATAATAACCCATTGTTTTTTAACGAAGTTAGTGAAACAGATTATATTACAGCTGTTAAAAAAATTAAAACCAAAGAAATCACCAGGTAGTGATGGAATTCCGTCATATATAATTAAAGGGTGTCAAGAGTGGCTAAAACTGCCGCTATTATATATATACAATACTGCAATAAGAACTCATACATTCCCTGATCTTTGGAAATCTGCTATATGTACACCGATTTATAAAAGCGCAGACAAAAAAGATATTGAAAATTATAGATCAATTTCCGTAATGCCGTAATGCCAAATTATTTGAACAAATAATTTATAGTCATTTGTGGAATCATGTTAAACTTCCTATAACAGAATATCAGCATGGATTTGTTCCTAACAAATCGGTAGATACCAACTTATTAACATTTGTCAATGATGCAAATCACGCGATAGAAAGACAGGATCAAATAGACGTTATTTTTACAGATTTCCAAAAAGCATTTGACAAAGTAAATCATGATGTTTTATTGCAGAAACTGCGAGTGCCAAAGTAGCGGATGCTACTTTGGCACTCTTTAAAAGCTATGTGCAGAATAGAAGTTTTATGGTCAAACACAATGGGAGATTATCTACAAAATACTGTATAAATTCTATAGTGCCCCAAGGGTCAAACTTAGGGCCTTTACTATTTTTAGTATTTATAAATGATTTACCATTACAAATTCAAAATTCAAAATATTTACTCTTTGCTGATGATCCAAAAATTTACAAAATAATTATAGATGCCCAAGATTGTAAATCTCTTCAAGATGACGTAAATAGAGTGTACGATTGGAGCTGTCGCTATAAACTGTCATTTAATTTAAAAAAATTTACTACTATGACCATAACTCATAAAAAATCTTCCGTCGTGTTTGGCTACAATATGAATCGTACTGTTTTAACAAGACTTAATGTTACTAAGGATCTAGGTGTAACATACAATGATCAATTATCTTTTAGACAACATATTGCAAATACAGTAGCGGTTGCTAATAGATTGCTGGGATTTATAATAAGACAGCTTCTTTTAAAAATATTAAATTGTTAAAAACTCTATACTATGCATTTGTGAGGTCGAAATTAGAATATGCATGTGTTATTTGGTATACAGAACCCCAATTGTATCTGAGTACGATTGGAAAAATACAAAATAAATTTTTAAGACATCTTCATTATAAAAAATGTAATCAGTACCCAGACTACACAAATATTTGATCTATAATTCTTCAAAATGAGTTTGACATCTTAGCATTAGATACTAGGCGTAAAATCATTATTATTATATTTTTGTACAAAATTGTAAATAACTTGATAAATGACACTAATTTATTAGGGTTAATTCCATTTAATGTCCCGTCACCACGAACTCGTAGTTCCACATTATTTAATACTTCCGCAGCAATCATCACCTTACGTGCTCCTCTCTTGGCCATGCTTAAATTGGCCAATGAGGTCAATGTTATTATCAGTCTAGATTTTTGCTTTACACCCTTAAAACAATTTAAACAAAATATATTAAACTATTTTACTGAAATCCAATATTAGGATACATGTATAGTAGTGTTACCCTCTAGTTTTATTATTTTAAGAGAATAGGGAAAATAAATAGTATTGTATTTGTTAATTAGATGTTGAAATCCTTGAAATTAGGCTTAAGTCTGTTTGGACTCTATAAATAAATAAATAAATAAATACCACTTTAATATACATTATATTGAAAAACGTATTTTTATTCGACTTCCTTCCCAAACTGGATTTAAGAATTAGGGTTATCTTTATCTATTAAAGTTAATTTTTTAATTATTTGGTACTTGTAAAAGTCCTGGTGACCAGCCTAAATTTTGGTGAAAACTCAGTTCAATATAAGTCCTTATGCACGACCTGCTAACTGGGCTACCGGTCAACAAGGACAACTACCAGCTCATTGTTTTATGCCAGAAATTGGTCTGGGGGTGTTGCAAAGTACACCAACTGCTGCTCTGTAGTCAAAACTATAATGCACTGCCTGATTGTTACTTCCATCCCATGGTTCGAATTATTCGTTAATTGCCTATGTATGTTTTAAATAAAGATGTCATGATCCTAAACTGAAGATTTTAGAATCAGTCAAAAATCGATTCGTACAAATGGCTGAATAAATGAATGAATATTAAAGAAATGATAATTATCCTATTTGTTTTGTGAAACGTGGACTTGAGACTATTTTCTCTTGAGAGAAAGCGTACATTCAAGTCACAAGTGTGGACATTGTTTTTACATATTTATTTGCAATTTTCGTACTGTTTCCACTATATAAGATGGTGTATAATTCATTTTGTATGGCCCGGTTTTAATCTGATTAAGGAGCTTATAAGCTCGAAATAGTGGCGAATCGTATAATTTCACTTTACTCTAAGCATTATAGCACATCCCTGCCAATTATCGATGCCCATGGTAGTGTTAATGCTATTTTCCAGTATAAATTAAATTTTAATTTTCTGCATGGTTAATTCAAGGATTATTCCTGTAACTAAATGAATGTCTGTTTATCTGATTTATGTAACACAATAAAAATCAATGTTTTAAAAGTATTATTATTTCGAACGTTCAAACACCCAAGAAATATGTTTGCATTATACTAGAATTTAGACACTTTTCTTGTGCTAAGGATAGGCTAATCAATTTCTATCTCCTGAAAAGATTGACATGGGCCCATTAACCCAATTATGCTACGTCTGGCTGACTGGATTGCGGGTGGTGTCAAGTTTGGGTTGAACTTTCATAGCGTTAATTACCTACGCGCAAGCAATTAGAGTAATGTAAAGTTGTGTTGGTCGATTGGTCGGTGTATTCGAGAAGGCTCAGGAAGTCGTTTAATTAAAGTGTCACTAGTGGCGACAAGTCCACACAGTCTGTCTCACCAATCATTGCGTCCAAGTTCCAGACCTTCCAACGGATGAAAAGCCATTGCAAATTGGTATTCGTCGTCCGCATTCACTCCAGCTTAGACCCTTCGGTGTAGATAAATAGCCCACTTACATTTCGGTCGATTTAATTCAACGCATGTGTCTCACCTCCAGGGTTTCGCACGTTAAAAATGGAACATTGAAAGGGCCACCCGCACAATAAGAGTGGCTTGTATTGGTTTTGGATAATGGCCGGAGATCAAGAAAACTGCCAGTTTTTCGATAAAAGATTTATCACTCTCAACATTCATTAACTCTAGCCATCCTATGATTAATTAGGTTATAGAAAAGAGCAGCAAGAGTTCGTATTATCTGTTCGGGACAGAAAAACGATTATTCTTGTACTGTTCAGGTAGACATCGTTAATATAAGATTTAATTCAATTTCAATACGGAGGCCTACAAAATATTTTTCTCTCTATATACGAATCGGTGTGAAAGGAAATCCCGCTTGTTTAAAGAATTACCTACTTAACTTTATTTAGAAGGTGACTGAATGTATTCTAAACAAGATTAAGTACCCTAATATATTCTATTCATTCAAAGAGTGAAGAGTCATTCACAAAGTCAAGCCAACTAGAAAGGGAAGCGAGCATGGGTTATTTAAGGTTTAAGTGTAATCTAAAATATTTATTTAATCTAAATGTGCATGCACCCTATACAATGTGTCTGGTGGCTCATCGTAAACATTTTGACTCATTCGACAAAACATGTCGATTTTATTGTCAAGGGGGACACTTAAATTCACTATTTTCACTGATACCACCTCAAACCCTAAACGGGAGTGATATTTACTCCTAACATTTCAAAGTGTCAAAAGAGAGATCAAGTGATACATAATTTTAAAGCCTATTAAAATATCTTGACAACGGCTTTTTTAACTGTCCTATTTTCTGAGAAAATGCGTTCGATGGATTTAAGCGGCCCATTCACTAGGCGATATTGAAGCAACATGATTGTTTTGAAATTGCTGGGAGACTCAGTTGCTCTCCCACTTCCCAGCTCCCCTTGATCAGTTTTTTGCACACATTTCCTCTCAAAACCTGATCTGAGTAGTCTTTATTACTTATTTTCCACAGGCAGCCATGAAGAAAAACGGTATACGTCGCTGAACTCTTTCAGAAACGATGGCTTAAGAAATCCTTTTCCGTAATCACGTTCCTCTTGTTTCTCTTACTGTTTCCTCAGCTTCAGACATTATATACACAAAAATTCGGAGACAATCAAAACGTCAGAAAATTTACCAAGTCACTAATAACGTGTACTCTATAAGAACCTACGGAACTTACAATGGAAAAACGCATTCGAAGATTGTGTGGTGACAATACATAGTAACACAGAGATGTGTGCATCTAATAAGTCAGGCGATCTGGTCGAAATCGTTCATTCACTGGGCAACCCACGGTGCAATCTGCTTCAGATTGCCGGCGATTGCGAACGGATTCACGTGACAAACCATAAATCACAACATTGCTCAAACTATTCGAATATCGCTTGCAATATGATTGCGTTTGCCCACTGACTAGTTCAGAAGAATAAAAGGGAGTAGACCAATTACATATGTTGTGGCGTCCGCCTGCTTTGTGACTTCCAGTATACGGACGCCGTATCGCAACCTATAGAAATCAATTCTAACATACTGATAATGCCTTTTTTGATTGATATCCGAATTTTTCGATGGAAGCAATTTTTACCGGAGATTGAAAAATTTTGTATATTTTAGTTCAAGCATTCTCCACCGCATGCTCCATGGCGTATCTTGCTCAGCGCTTTGAGTATATTGGAAGCTTTCATTCGACAGTGGATGTGGTGTCCACTATATCGGCAACATTGTACTGTTATAACACTTTACTATAAACTGCTATATCGCTCATTAGACAAGAATATATTGTATTATTTGATCGTGGCGCGTATTTTTTGAATGTAATTATAAATTGGTCTATGTATTAAATAATTACCGGAATTATGAGGATTACGAACATTATTTATATTAATTATAAAAGTAATTTTCAGATATGTAATATATGTATGTATAAGGTTAATTGTACTCGAGAGGTAAATAGTCGTAATGTTATAAATAAGATTTCCAAAAACACTAAAATATTGCATGATATATATACTTCACCAACGAAGTTTGCATCATTTGGAGAAAATGAAATTGTTAGGTAGAGGATTAGCATCTCCAGATAATGCTAACTTGGTTGGAAACTTTCCGTTCTAATAAAGTTAAAAACACAACTTCTATTAACTATTAAAATTAAATCTTTAAATATTTTTAAATTATATAAAAAGATTCTAAATATATCGCACTATTCTGCTACAATAATTTTATTTTTATCAAAATAAATTTTTTTATATAATATTTGGTCTTTTCGTACCAAAATATTTTATACAAAAATTAAAGATAGAAACCAGCCTGGCTTACATCGGTTTAAATTTTAAATGTCGAACAGACCTAAAATTTTTAGCAAAATTCTATTTTAATCCAACATAGAGGTCGCAATCACTTCTTTCAATAAGAACTCTCAAAAAAAATTACGCTGTTGTTCCCAAAGTAATATAATCTTTTAATCATTTTAAATCGATCAAATATTCAAATATAAATGTTAAAATAAAAAAAGTTCTAGTTAAAATTTTTAATCACCCCAATTAAATAAAACTTGATTAAAATTTAAATTATAAAAAAAATAATATTTTATAAAACTCTATAGGGTCTTCTCGTCTTTTAATTATATTTAAGCTTTTTAACTAAAAATAAAATTCTAAAAAAATTAAATTGATACAATCTTTTTCATTCTACCTTTCATTCCATCTTTTAATTAAAAAACTAATGATTATGCTACCTTTGCACGGACAAAATACCGCGGCCATTCAGTTTTCTCTCAGTGGACAGGTTAAACTTTAAATTATTTTCATAGACATGTTTTTAATAACAGGTGAAAAATACTTTTGCCGAATCCCTTAATTTAACTTTAACTAAAAACTTAAATTATAAAATTAGTTAATTATACTAATTCTATCATTATTTTAATATTTTTATTATTTAAATTTTCATTTTTATATATTTAAAATCAAAAAATATATTTTTTTATGAATTAATTATAATAATAATATTAACATTATTTTAAAAATGAAAATTTCTAATCCTATAAATTCATAAGTTTTAAATTAAATTTTAAAAATTTATTTTAAAGCATCTTTTAAAATGTAATCTTTTTTATTAAAAATCTTTTATAACAAAGAAAGAAACAAATTAAATTTTTTTCTAAAAAAAAACGATATATTTAAAAACGTATAACATTTAATTTCTGATATTATTAATATTTATTTAACAATAGAATAATATTTTATTATCACTTTTAAATTCGAGAAAATTAAAATTTTAATTTCTATTTAATAAACACATCATACAAAATATTTTTATTTCTTTTTTATATTTTATAAAATTCTTTCGCAATACTAATTTTGAAACAAAAATTTTTTTCTAAATTCCTAATGAAATAATAATTTATTTATTTTATTATTTTTACAGATAATAATTTTTTATAATCAAATAAAAATGAATTTCATCATTAACCTTTTAATGTAAATAAAGTACTTTTTATCAAGTCTAATTTGTTCTTTCTAGGCTCACTTTCCAGTAAGCCTATTTTGTTACGACTTATTTCACTTTAAAACGAAAGCGACGTGCAATATATATATATATATATATATATTAGAACCTAAATCATTTTAATTAAAATATCAAAATTAATATCAAATTCATATTAAAATTTTTTTGAAATTTTTATTTTTAAATATATTTAATGTAACCCATCTCTTATTTTTTATAAACTACACCTTGATCTGATTTCTTTTTATTAAAAAAATCTTGAAAATTAATTTTCTTAAAAAATTTTTATATGAAAATTTTTTAAAAAAAGTTATTCAAATCGTGGATCAATCTGATCCTCTGATTAGACTAAAATACCGGCAAAATCTTTAATGTTAAGAAAATAAACTTGAAATAATCTAATTTTTTACTTTATATTTATAATGTTATGGCATCTAATCATAGTTTTTTAATGAAATTTTTCAACCTCATTTATTTTTTAAAATTATTTAAAAATTAAAATTTCACCTAATAATGTTTAATTTAAAATTTTATTTATTATTTTAAATTAATTTAAATTTTTTAAAATTAAACTATTTCGTTTGTTTAACCGCAACTGCTGGCAAAAACTTTGTTAAAATTTAAATTTTACCTAAATCTAATTTTCGTTAATTACTTCCTCACGCCTCAGAGGAAGCTATGTATGAGAAAAAAATTTTGAAAATTCTTATTGCATTTCTGGACGAATCTCGACGAATTATGACGATACACAAAATTTTAGACAGTGTCTGTGTGTGTCTGTCTGTGTGGTTCGCGATAGCAGTTACAGTTTTTGAGATAAAGCCTTCAAATTTGGTACACACATTCTAGAGGTCAAGGAAGAGATTGAGGTCGTTGATGAGCAAAATCGGTCCCAATGTCTAAAAAAATATTAGTGACATTCCACCAATGTAACTTTTTTAAAACGTCAAAAAATTTGACTTTTTGAAACGTCAAAACTTTTATTATAAACTCCACCACACATCGAGTTTTACTACGGTGAGAAAGTTCTGATCCCCAAGTAATTGGCAGAGGTTTTTTACATTTTTTACTGCTTAATAAAATAAAAAATTATTTAAATTGTCTTAAAATAAAATTTACATATAAAATTAAATTTAACTTAATTTTTAGGCTAGAGTAAAAATTTTTCTTTTACTTTATTTTAAAATAAATATAGGTTTGATCCCTACTAACCAAATTTAGAAAACATTGAAATTTTTCTATAATTTTTTAAAAATTAATTATAAATCTAAACATACCATCGTTTATTTTTTTGAAAAGTTATAATACTTATTTTTCTAAATAATTTATTAACTAATATTTCCCCAAATATTTCATTAACTTTAATATGTCCCCAAATATTTCATTTACTTTAATATTTCCCCAAATATTGCAATAACATTAATATTTCCTCAAATATTTTATTAACTAATATTTCCCCAAATATTTCATTAATCTTAACATTTCCCAATATTTTATTTACTTTACTTAAAAAAAAACTATATTTTCTCATCAAAAATAAAAATAAAAAAATCCGGTGAAAAAAAATTATTCTTTTTTTATAAATTCAATATGTGTTTTAAAAAGAAACCTTTATTTTCCAATAATTTTTTTCTTTGTAAAAAAATCCATTTATATTTTGTTTAAAAATCCCCAGTTAACAATATTTTAAATATGGACATTTTCTAATGTTTTTCTTTTAATTTTTTTTAATGAGTAAATTTTAAAAAAATGGAAAAACTATGTCTTTACTGAAAAAAATATTTTTTTGATTAATTTACCCAATAAATCGATTGATTTTGTACGAAAATTATCAATACTAAGAATTTTTAACTTTTTTTAAAAGATGTCCAGTTCAAAGAAATTGAATAATGGAAAATTTCTAATACAAATTTCATCATTTTTTTTGTGTCCTTTTACTTCAGTAAAAAGTTTCATTTATTAATTTAAAAAAAAATATTTGTATACAAATAATTATTTCAAGTATTATAAAATTATCAAAATAAAAAAATGTAATTTTTTAATTAAATTATTCAAGAATTTAATTTTTATACCGGGTGTAACAGGATCATGGTACACCCCCCTTTCCTCCTTTAGTTTTGAAGACAATTGAAATTTGGGTTATCCTATATACATAATAAGCGGCACTTTTTGACATTCAAGTGATTTTTTTTTCACTTCCGGTTTCGCTGAAAATGACTTTCGATTTTTTAAGGAACACCCTGTATATTATAGCATTTTTGAATTTTGCATTATTTTCTGAATCCAGCGATACCAAAAAAAGTGACGTTTCAAACGTCAATATTTTTTATAATATAATTTTTAGTTTTCCATTTAAGTGTGCCATGATGGTCCCGATTTATTCTAAATCATTCGTGTAATGGTAGAAAAATCGAAATACCGTCAAAAATACTAAATTACGTGATTTATGAGCAAATAAAGTTCATCAAAATGGTTTTTGGGGGAAAACTCAATTTTTTCAAATGGAACCACATTGGTACCGTGGTACCATTTATTAGTACTATTAATAAGGAATTTATTCATATGTCGTAATAAAATGTGCGCTAAATACAAACAAAATTACAGCTAAAAGAAAATAAGAAAATACAATTTTGTTCTAATTAAATGTTAAGAAGTAACTAAGGTGGCTTTGAAAACAATGAAATATTTAGCTTGTCAAACATTTGTTGGTTTACAGGTGTTTTCATTGTCTTTAAAAATTGTTTAAAATTCTTGTTAATTGTCTTCAAAATGCCGCAAATTTATACAAGAGATGAAAAAGTGGACATGTTAATTTTTTATAGAGAATGTAGAAAAAATACACACCTTTATGCTGATAGGCAATGTCCAGTGGGAAATTATTTTAATCGTCTTGAAAATCAATTCCAGTGTGCCCAACAATGATCCCGAAGAAAAATTTCATTCTTGACGAAGGAACGGAAATTAATGTTTTGGCTCGAGTAGAAGTTGATAAGACTTTTTCTTTAACACAAATTGGGTTTGAATTGGAAATACGTCACCAAACAGTAAATCGAATTTTGCACAAATACCACCATAAATCTTTTAAATACCAATTGCACCAAAACTTGTACGAAAATGATTACGAACGTAGGATGGAATATTGCAATTGGATTTTGCAGAATAACGTGCAGCCAAACAATGATTTTTTGGAAATGATTTTATTTTCGGACGAGTCTAGGTTTACAAATTTGGGATTATTTAACCGACAAAATACAAAATATTGATCACAAGAAAATCAAAATTTTTTACGGAAGGGTAACTTTCAAGTGCGGTTCGGTTTCAATGTTTGGCTTGGAATAATTGGTAGTAGAATCATTGGTCCAATAATATTTAAAGGACCTCTGACTGGTGCCAGATACTTGGGATTTCTGCAAAATGAAATTGAGAACAGTTTAGCTGAAGTACCTTTCCATTTACGGCAGGAAATGTATTTCCAACAAGATGGCGCTCCTCCCCATAATTCAAGGATAGTAATTGATTACCTTCAACGAAGATTCAGATAAAACGTAATTTCGACCAATGGTCCTGTGAGGTGGCCTCCAAGGTCACCTGATTTAACACCCCTTGATTTCTTTGTTTGGGGTCATCTAAAAAACATTGTCTACGCAACCGCCGTTACAACCCGTGAAGACCTGGAGCTACGAGTAAGACGAGCAATTAATGGCATAACGGCCCAGCAATTGGCGAACGTTCTTCGAGAAATAGCTATGCGAGTTCAGAAGTGCACTGACGTTAATATACAGCATTTTGAACAACTGTTGTAGTGTTTTGTGTTCATTTTTTGTATTCCAAAGCCATCTTATATGTATATAACAAGGTAATTAGAACAAAACTGTATTTTCTTATTTTCTTTTAACTGTAATTTTGTAATTGTATTTATCGCACATTTTAATAAGACATATGAATAAATTCCTTATTAATAATACTAATAAATGGTGTCACGGTACCAATATGGTTCCATTTGAAAAAATTGAGTTTTCCCTCAAAACCCATTTTGATGAACTTTATTTGCTCATAAATCACGTAATTTAGTATTTTTGACGAGATTTCGATTTTTCTAGCATTACACGGGTCATTTAGAATAAATCGGAACCGTCATGGCATACTTAAATGGAAAACTAAAAATAATATAAAAAATATTGACGTTTAAAATGTCACTTATTTGGTACCGTTGAATTCAGAAAATTTTGCAAAATTCAAAAATGCAATAATATATAGGGTGTTCCATTTAAAAATCGAAAGTTAGTGTCACTTCCGGCGAAACCGGAAGTGAAAAAAAAATCACTTGTATTTCAAAAAATGTCGCTTGTTATGTATATAGGATATCCCAAATTTCAATTAGTTATCTTCAAAACTAAAGGAGAAAAGGGTGTACAATGATCCTGTTACACCTGGTATATAATTTTCAAAAATTAATAATATGAATTAAATAATTTTATATTTAAATTAATTTTTATAAAATAATAATTTTTGAATATTTTTATATAAAAATTAAATTATTTGTAGTTTAAAAAATATTATATTTTCATTGTAAAATTAGAAATTTATTTATAAATAAATACTTAAAAATAAAATTTTACTTCCTTAATATATTCAATATTAAACTCTAATAATAAGCAATTTAAGTTAAAATATTTAAAATTAAAAATATTAGTCAAATAATTGTTAAAATAAACTTTTAAATGATTTTTAGATAATAACTGTAAAAATTTTGAAATTTATGAGAATCGAATGTGTGGGAAATGCATTTTTCTTAGCTTTTTTGTCAGTTCTAATGAAATATTTTCCAGTTTTTTTATTTGAAAATCGAAAACTAAGGATAAAAATAAGACACGCAACTTTTCTTAATTTTTTTCCATTTATTTAAACTGAAAAAAAAATTAAGTCAAACTTCCATGACGTCATTAAGCGCAAAATCAAATAGTTACTTTTAGGGTATTCCATAATATGCTGTTGTGTGGAATTATACCAGATTTGACATTTTACCGTAACATAATTATTCTCTTGTTTATTATTGTAAAAATATAACAGATAAGTTATCTGTTATCTTCTACGGTTTTCCATATTTGTGTGTTTTCAGAATGTTTTAAAAGAAATACACAAACAAAAATGCTAAAACAGAAATCACAACAGAATAATATAAGTACCATCTTACCAGTGTCCCTATAAGATTTTTAGCGATTTCCTCAGTTTGGGCTTAGTGATATAATTATGAAAGATTTTAACTAAGGGCTGATTTTTCATTCTACTAAATTACAAAATTACAAAATATATATATAAATATCTTCAAAATATAAGAATTTCCACTTTCATTCAGATCAATGAAAATACCTCATCCCCATTAAAAAAACCAACTGCGAATTCTCTTGTACACTATAGGTAATAACATAGTTGAAAACATTTTTTCACTTAAAATTAATAGACAAAACAACATGTTTAGATGAATATTATTAATATTTACTGTACACATTTTAGTTAAGCTAGTAAGAATTCTCGCTGCAAATGCTGGAATCAGTTTTCTTAGCTTAGGAATGACCCGAACAACTTTTCAGAAATTTGGCAACAACGCTGGAAGCCGTTACCACTGTCAAGTGTAAAATATATACATTTTCGGAAGCCCGATATGCCTAGATTTGAAAGGTGGTATATACGCTGGAGTTCACTTATATCTAAATTTGAAAGGAGTTCATACTTACTGCAATGTGAACGAGGAAAAAAAATTCTTAAAAAGTATAAACATCACCGCTAGATTGTAGCAACATAGACATGTAATATACTTCAACTAGATTATATATATTTCCACTCTTTCTGGTAGACGTCATATAGCTGGTTTTTGTACGGAAGCCATAAATATAGTGTGATATATATATATATATATATATATATATATATATATATATATATATATATATATATATATATACATATGGACTCACACGGGTACCACTTCCCTAATTTATACATGTTTTTATTTAATTATCGGAAAAAAATATATAGTTACGAGAAAAAGAAGGAAGGTAAGTTTATAATAAATGATGTCACAAGATGATATTGTATTATACTGTGGGAGAATCATAAGTAAATTATTAAAAATTATCTCGAGAACTTATTGTCCAGTATCAGCTGAGATACATATTTTTTAAAACGAGGCAAATTCATTTCTTTAGCCTCTTGAGGAATAGAATTGTACATTTTACATATGTTAAATGAGTAAGACCTTTCATAAAGAGAAGTCCGATGCATAGGCGGAGATAGTATATTTTTGTATCGTGTATTCAGTTGATGCGTATAATGTCCAAATTTGAGTTTCTTATATAAATACGAGGGAGTTTTACTGGTAACAATTTTGTGATAAAAAATACAACTATGCAAATTTCTCCTTTGTTCCATAGTTAGCCACCCAAGCTCCTTAATTTTTGAGGATATCGACTCATATTTTTGGACATGGCAAATAAGCCTTGCACATGCATTTTGAATTCGTTGAATTCTGCGATTGTCATATTTTGTGAGACATGAGTTGTATATTACGTCACCATAGTTAAAGTGCGACAGGACAAGTGAGTTACAAAGCATTATTTTTGACACGATCAATTAAAGAACAGCACCCATATATGAGTTTTAAATTACTATATGCTTTTTTTTAAGTTTAAATTTATATGGGCCGAAAATCTTAAAGAATGATCAATTTGCAGGCCTAAATTTCTTGTCACGTCACTAAATTTAATTCTCTCATTCTCTACAATTATATTTAGTTGTGCCATACACGTTTGACGTAGTTTTTGCGAACCAAACAGCATAATCGAGCTCTTTGCGGGATTTACAGTTAAGCAGATGTTTCGTGAGGCCTTCATAAGAAATTCAAGATCCTTGTTTATGTCAATTGACGCTGTATGAAGGTTACTTATGGAAAATGAATGATAAAGTTGCGTGTCGTCTGCATAAAAGTGAACTTGACAATGGCGTAGGGAGTTGCGTAAGTTTGTTGTGTACAAAATAAACATTAATGGACCTAAAATAGACCCCTGCGGTACTCCATTGACTACAATATGCTCCCGAGATTTCTTATTATTTAAAATCACTTCTTGCTTCCTATCACTGAGATAGCTACTCATCAAAGCCTCCGCATCTGAACTAAAGCCATAATAGTGTAACATTGCCAAAAGCAGTCCGTGATTAATTCTGTCGAAAGCTTTTGAATAGTCTACAAGAATTAAAGCAGTTAGTTTTCCGTCATCAGTTGCCGAAAGAATATCATCAACCACTTTTAGCATGGCAGTTACACAACTATGACCCGGGCGAAATCCTGATTGCGTTTCTGCTATGATGTTGAATTTATTTAAATCATTCCTAATTTGAAAATCTAAAAATTTTTCCATAACTTTAGAAAGAGTGGGTAAAATACAAATGTTCCTTAAATCTTTAAAGTCCGCCGGCTGTGATACTTTAGGCAGTGGGTAGCACATATGCATGTTTCCAACATTGTGGATAGTATTTACGTAGAATACATTCGTTAATAATATGAGTTATGTATGGAATGATTATAGGACAGCAGTATATAAGCATTTTAATGTTTATTTTGTCAACACCAGTAGCTTTCATTTTGATGTCAAAAAGAAAAGTTCTCACTTGTTCATTGCTTATTAGGGAAAAATTAAATTCCTCGATATTTAATTTGATGTTATTCTTATAGAATTGTAAAGTGTCATTATCGGGTAGGTTTCCTGATTGTGAACTCGAAATAAAATAGTTGTTCAATTCGTCCGGATCAGAAAGATGATCTGGAATAACATTGTTTACTGGCCTACTATATATCCTTTAATTCCTTCCACATTTTATTATAATTGTTGTTGCTAATTTTTTGTTGGAAAAATGCTTTTTTTAAATTTTTTATAGCCTGATTAACGTAATTGCGTACATTTTTATAATAGTCCCAGTGCGCAGGCAATCGTGACGTTTTGAATTTGGAAAGAGCAGTGTCTCTAATTTTCATAAACTCTTTTAGGGTTTCTGTCAGCCACGGTGCTGCTTTTTTTGTTAATCTAACAGTTTTAATTGGTGCATGTTTGTTAAATAATGCATGTATTAAATTATTAAAAGTTGTTAATTTTATGTCAATATCTGTACAATAAATAATTTGATTAAAATCAACATATCCTAAAGCAGTTTTAAATAGATCATAATTAAATTCTCTGAAGTTACGGTAGGTGTACAGCACAGGTGGTATTTGTTTTGATTTCTTGTTTATATTATCTGACACTAAACTATGGTCTGACAGATTAGATACATCTGTGACGTCACACGACGTTACTACGACAGTGTTAGAGCATATTACTATATCCAACAACGTAGAACTAGTTGTGCCTACCCTAGTCGGAGACGTTACAACTTGTGTTAAATTATAAGTTTCAATTACTTCATTCAGTTTTTTATAAGCATTACTAGTGGGATCTAAGAAATCAATATTAAAGTCTCCTGCACATATTAATTGTTCATATTTAGGTGCTACGTAACTTAAACAATCCTCAAACACGTTTATGAAATCACAAACATTAAATTTTGGCGGCCTATATGCCACCCCTACACAAGTCGAAATTCCCTTTAAATTAAAGTTAAGCCAGATTTGTTCAGTATTAGCCATTTGTTCCATATCAATTATATTACATTTATATATATTCTTAATATAAACGATTATGCCACCTCCTCGATTTACTTCTCGGTCTTTTCTAAATAACTGATACCCATTTAAAGCCACAACTTCATCTGTAATATTTGAATTTAGCCAGGTCTCGGTTGAAAAAATTATATCCCAGCTGTTACCGTCAACAACAGTTTCTCTAAAATTTGCGAACTTTATAAGTAAGGATCGAATATTTAATACTGATATTTTAAAATTAGTTGCATTATTGATAGCCATATAATGAAAAATAAAAAGATAAATAACATATACTTACGATTTCTCATGTACATATATTAAGCTGAATTAGTTTGTTTATATTATTAAAGTGCATGTGTTAAGTTTTTTACTGAAGTTATATTTATTATTCTACTACCTTCATCCTTTCTCATGAATAGTGAACCATTTTTAGTCCACAAAAATTTGAAATTATTTTCCTTTTTAAATTGTTTTGCTTTGTATAACAATATTTTATTTTGCACTGTTAAAAAGTCATTGATATACACTATTTCGTGAGATTTAACATACTTAGCAAGAGAAGTGTCTTTTAAATTTTTAGTAGAAAAGTCCTTTTTAACTTTACGACATTTCATGAGCTCTTGTTTATGAATATTTTTCAGGAACTTGATAATAATGGTTTTCGACTGATTCGGTTTGTTTACATTCTCCCTTCTTCTGTAACAGCTATCAATCATCGCGTCTTCTAGCTTGAAACCGAGAGCCGCGCAAACGATCTGCGCGGTAACAGCGACGTTCTCACCTTTCCCTAACTCTGGTATACCAGTGATTTCCAAACAGTTAATTCGGCTATTCTGATCCACCATATTTAGTTTTTCCTTTAGTTCGTCATTTTCTCTTTTTTAAATTGATTACATTAGTTTCAATATTATTTATTTTGGTTTCCTTGTCATTTAGGTCATCCTTAATTTTGTCCATAATTTTTCTTATTTCAGCAGATTCGTCTTGCAGCAGAGTGATACTTCTAATTGATTCTTTCTGATCATTTCTTAGTTCTCTTATTAAGTCAATTACATCATTTAGAGTTGGTTCATTGGATGACATACTCCCAGAAACGGTTTTTTGAAACATTTTGCTACTACAGTCTTTGCATGTCCACAGAAGACTATTGCTGTTAATATTTGTTAAATATGAGTCTGCTAAATCGGCACAATCGTGATGAAACTCTTTAGTACATATTTTACATTTAACTTTTGTTTTCGTATTAAGACGACTTTTACAACCTGCGCAACTGGACATGTTTGAAACTTCTGGTAACTTGTACTGAAATAAGGAATTCACCAAAAAAGTCTCACAGTGTTAAGTTAATTAGATATATTGACGAATTGCACTATAACAATGTAATTCATTAAACACTTTTCTACACAGAACGCTGGACCGTCACTTTATCTTAATGATCGATTAGTTTTTTTAAATTTTTGTTTATTTAATGTCCTTAAAAACAGGAAATCTTTGCAGCAAGTAATACGAGACTCTTTATATCTACATTCGAGCACACAAAATCAATATATATATATATATATATACATATATATATATAATATATATATATATATATATATATATATATATATATATATATATATATATATATATATATATATATATATATATATATATATATATATATATATATATATATATATATATATATATATATATATATATATATATATATATATAAATATATATATATATATATATATATATATATATATATATATAAATATATATATATATATATATATATATATATATATATATATATATAAAAAAAAATGAATAATTATCGGGTATGCCCGCATAAAGAAAAATGGCAAGGTGGAAATAATGCAAATTGCAAATGGCAGAAAGATGCAAACCGTGGACACGTGTTTCTGACTAATTGGTCTTCATCAGCACGGTGTAGCTGAGTTAAAATGATGGACAAAACTTAGAAAAGACACAAAAGGAAAACCACTGACAGGGAGCCAGTCGCACTTTTGTGGCTTCCACTTGGATGATTCCGGTATGGGAACGACGTCCAAGTATCGCAACGCGGCAACTATAGCTACCTGCGTGGAATTCCGGACCCAGGAAATGAATGGCTCCCTGTCAGTGGTTTTCCTTTTGTGTCTTTTCTGAGTTTTGTCCATCATTTTAACTCAGCTACACCGTGCTGATGAAGACCAATTAGTCAGAAACACGTGTCCACGGTTTGCATCTTTCTGCCATTTGCAATTTGCATTCTTTCCACCTTGCTATTTTTCTTTTATGCGGGCATACCCGATAATTATTCATTTTTTTACTGTTCGTAATTAATCCCGCGATGAACTCCTTCTCTGTACTTTTCGCGGGCAATACCTATTATCCTTTTCTTCCTGTTACATCTCATCCCGCAGTGACCTTCTATTCTTTGTTACTCTATACCCTGGGTAGGGAATAACACGCAGGTAGCTAAGTTGCCTCCGTGGCAATATTGTCTGATGCCCTGTAAACACGGGGTCTTTCAATTGCAGCCACAAATGTGCGACTGGCTTCCTGTCAGTGGTTTCCTTTTGTGTTGTTGAACCTAAGTTGTACCTATCCTTACAACTTATAGCCGTCATGATTACGAGTAGTGACTCAAAACACGTGTCGACGGATTCATCATTTTTTGCGGGCAATACCCATTATCCAAGTAAAAAAAATGTATACACATGGAATTTAAATAATTTTATAGCAATTTAAATTTATGTATGCTACATACATGTGACCACGTGTTATAAATCATTTCTATGGTGATATAACCGTTATCAACCAGAAATAAAATAACCTTCGTTGATTTTTTCACTTAATCGACGACGACGACGATGACGACAACGATGTTGACGATGATGATGATGATGATGATAATAATAATAATAATAATAATAATATCGATAGCCTGGATTGATTACCGCAAGGCATTTGATATTTGCGGTTTGTAGAACATCACAAACTGTAGGTGTGGGTGCAGGATTGTTCAATGAAGCAAAAAGAGCCGCAGATGAACTCGGTCTTGCATCTGACATTATGCGAGGAGGCCGGCGAGATGCTGATGTAGTCAGTCACTGAACTTTAGCCAAATCGTCTGAAAGCCCGAATCAGAGCTGCTGAATAGGAAAAACTGTTTCGGCAGCATTTCGATAAATCCCAACTTGGTGTTTTCTATAAAAATATAGAAACGATGAGTTTACTGACTAGACTAACATTCGCTTTTTTAAGGTCAGCTGGGTATAAGTCATAGACCGAAGGATTTATTATGGCCTGCCAGGATTGGTTTACCGTAACCGCGTGTAGCGTGTAGAGGTTCCTGATATCAACTGCAGAACCTGCCGTCAGGCGCCGAAATCGCTCTTGCACTTACTCTTTGCGTGCCTGATATATGCGATATCGGCCTACATCCATCGACATAACGCGGCGTTACGAGTGCTATGCTACCATCTAATGTACTCGTACGGGGTAGACCAGACACCAGTGCTGCCTTACGTCTCCGGAGATATCGAGTTCGTTGTCGAGAACGAGAAATGCCGGATTTATTGGAACTACTCGTTCCAGACTGTCAGGCCAATCCAAGCCAACAAGTCTGACATAGTCCTTCTCGACCATCAACCCAAGGTGATGTATGTCATCGAGTTCTCGGCACCTGCGGAGAAAAACATCGCCTTAAAAGAAGAGGAGAAACGTACCAAATATCGCGATCTCCGGTACGAGCTCCAAGTGCTGTACCCAGGCTACTCGGTAAAAATGGTCGTCCTAATAATCGGTGTACTCGGAGGGATAAAGCCTACGCTACTCTCGGAACTGAAGATCATACCAGCCTGCCAAGTGGCTGGCAGATCAAATGCAGAAGGCGGTCATTCTGGGTTCTCTCCGTCTGCTTAGGGCACACAATTCTGGTATCTACAGTCACTAATCCTACGGGATGTGGAGTTAATGCGCCGATTCCGAATAATAATAATAATGATAATAATAATAATCCTGTATTACACAGGATTCTGTGTAATACAAGCGGAATCTATCGATGGCCTGGATTGATTACCGCAAGGCATTTGATACAACATCGCACGAGCTATTGTTGTACTTGCTCGAATGTCTTGCGGTACCAGCACCACTAGTGAGATGCATAGAACAGCTGCTGCCGCTCTGGAAGACCCGCTTCACCATAACATCAGGTGCACAGCGGGTCACGACAGGACAAGTGGCATTTAGGAGAGGAGTTTTCCAGGGTGACTCCCTGAGTCCGCTCCTCTTCTGCATCTCACTGCTGCCGTTGTCTGTTGGGCTCCGCCAAACCCGCGGATATCAATGTGGGCCACCCAGCGACCGGAGGCATAAGGTCACCCATCTATTTTATATGGATGACCTTAAACTTTATGCCTCCGGAGAGCGCGAACTACAAAACGCTCTTAGGGTGGTCGAAGAATATACGCGGGCAATTGGTATGGAGTTCGGGTTGGACAAATGTGCAGTCGTCCACCTCAAGAGAGGACGATGCGGGGAATTTCCTGAAGACGCGCAGCTCGCAGACGGAAGCATCCTAAGACATCTGGATGCCGGAGAGACCTATACATATCTGGGTGTGCAACAAAGGCACATCCAGGATGTATCACAAATAAAAGATTCTCTCCGCGGCAAGTACAGACACCGCCTACGAAAGATTTGGTCTTCCGAACTTTCGGGGAAGAACAAGGTGTCTGCAACTAATATGCTTGCCGTTCCGATTCTGCTCTACTCCTTCGGAGTAGTAAAGTGGAGGGTAGATGAGCTGCGTCAATTAGACAGAGATACCCGCAAGATGAAGAATATTCACAGAAGTATTCATCCTAGATCGTCCGTTCCTCGTGTGTACCTCCCACGTCAACGGGGGGGCCGAGGACTCTTGAGCCTGGAGTGTACGCATGGCAGAGTAGTTCTGAGTATGGCATGTAACATACTCAGGAGCTCAGATCCCCTCTTGCGGTTCGTAAAACATCACGAAACTGTAGGAGTGGGAGCAGGATTGTTCAAGGCAGCAAAAAGAGCCGCAGATGAACTCGGTCTCGCATTTGACATCGGGCGAGGAGGCCGGCGAGGTGCTGATGTTGAGTCAGTCACCGAACTTCAGCCAAATCGTCTGAAAGCCCGAATCAGAGCTGCCGAACAGGAAAATCTGTTTCGGCAGCACGTCGATAAACCCCAGCATGGTGTCTTCTATAAGAACACAGAAACACTGGGTTTATCGACCAGGCTGACCTTCGCCTTTCTAAGGTCAGCAGGGCTTAAGTCGGAGACCGAGGGATTCATTATGGCCTGTCAAGATGGTGTTATCAACACCTTGGTCTACCGTAGCCGCGTGTGGCGTGTAGAGGTCCTGATATCAACTGCAGGACCTGCCATCAGGCGCCGGAATCGCTCATGCACTTACTATCTGCATGCCCTATATATGCGATTTCGGCCTACATCCACCGGCATAATGCGGCGTTACGAGTGCTATACTACCATCTAAGGCACTCGTACGGGGTAGACTAGACACCAGTGCTGCCTTACGTCCCCGGAGATATTGAGTCCGTTGTCGAGAACGAGAAATGCCGGATTTACTGGAACTACTGGTTCCCGACTGTCAGGCTAATCCAAGCCAACAAGCCTGACATAGTCCTCCTAGACCATCAACTCAAGGTGATGTATGTCATCGAGTTCTCGGCTCCTGCGGAGAAAAACATCACCTTGAAGGAGGAGGAGAAACGGACCAAATATCGCGATCTCCGGTACGAGCTCCAAGTGCTGTACCCAGGCTACTCGGTAAAAATGGTCGTCCTTATAATCGGTGTACTCGGAGGGATAAAGCCTACGCTACTTTCGGAACTAAAGATCATACCGGCCTGCCAAAAATCAGCTGAGTGGCTGGCAGGCCAAATGCAGAAGGCGGTCATTCTGGGTTCTCTCCGTCTGCTTAAGGCACACGATTCTGGTATCTACAGTCACTAACCCTGCGAGATGTGGGGAGTGGCTGTAGTTGATGCGCCGGCGCGACTCCCGTGAGGCGTCGGAGGCCACGGGGAGGACTGACCGGCATCGGGAAACCGAAATAAAAAAAAAATAATAATAATAATATCTATTAAGTTTAGTATAAGACTACTCTTACTTATCCTAAAATCCTAACTTAAGTGAGCTTTTGAAACTGAAATAAATTTTGTAATCGATAATGTCACTTAATGTCGAACGAAATTATATGGAGTACGTTTCGAGTGTTGACCAGTTCATGTTGCAGAAAAATAGTCTCTATACAAAAATAAGATAAAAAACGGCACATAACGTTGTCAACTTAAAACTTCATAGTCTACCATCGCTATATTCGATGTCAGTTTTAATTTATGATCCAACTCTGGCTATTTTCGAAAAATTTAGTTAGGGCACGAAATATTGATCACCTGTTTATTTAAAATGTAAACTGGAAAACGTACCTCCTTTAATTAAAGCCGTCCAAGGAGCAACCCACTGTTTAGTGTGTGGTGGAATTACACCCTTTATAGATGTTTTATGTAACATTGTTGAAATTCTGCTTGCTTGAACAGAAACCAAATTTCCTCCAATGCCGTTTATAATAGGCTGAAAAACTTCATAGCCCCTGAATTGATCTACTGCAGAGTCTAAAACCAAACCGCCGGACCTAAAATTTAAAATTCATTATTTTAATATTACATTTATCTAATAAAACAATAGTAGATTCCAGTCAGATTAACTTCAGTATAGCGCCATCATTTCACCTAACTAATAATGGTTTGGTGAAATATTTATGAAAAAAGATTCCAGGTGCCTAATTATCTAGGTAATAATCATTGTGCCGAACATATATGGTAATAAAAATGTTTGATGTGTCAATGTGTATTGAGAGTTTCGCTGTTTGCAATTATACAAATCGACTCTAGTGTGATGTCAATTTTAGCGGATATTTGATTTCATAAACAAGTCTCCAGCTAGACGAGAAGTATGTCGTTACTATATTTGTTCGGCAGTAAGAGTATAGGGGAATAAAAGATCTATAATAGTAAAGACCACGCCTACTGCTCGTGTTGCAAACTTCACCCTCGTAAATAATAGCCATCATTACATTCTCGTAGAATAATATACCATTTGTTAGTTTAATTTGACAAAAAATTCTCCTATGTGACTCCCTGAGATTAATCACGGGCCGACACTCTCGGAAAGAGTCACCCTAATCACAGTAGAATTACAAGGAGTTGTGATTATAATTTAAACACTAGACTACAATACTACACTAGAATATTAGCCAATATCAAATATTAAATGTTAAAAATCGAATAGATATAAATTTTACCACAAAACTTTAACATACGAAACGATACCTGAGACAATAATAAGGAAGCCAGTTTTAATAAACAGATCACTGCGAACATGCAACTATTACAGCAACACAGCGGATGCACAAGAATGAAGAAACATATATGGACTTTATGACCCATCCTGTTGTTACATGAAAAACTTATCTAAATTAAGATCTCTGATTGGTGTTGAATCATAATAATCCTTATTCCTTGTTAATGATATATAATTTTTGTAAATAAAGGCACGTCATGATTACATAGGAATTTTAATAATAATAATAACAATAATAATAATAATCATAAGGGGTGCAAAGGACCGGCAACCTCCACGTTGGTGCACCCTGGACAGGCAGAGGCAACTCTGCCTGACTAATGCCGACCGGGAGTACCAGGGCTAACTACCCTGTTACTCCTATTGCTATGGTTCCATACAACCTTAGAAGGACCCCTCACATTCGACCTCAATCGGATGGAGGTCAAGGACAGATGGGAGGGGCCTTACCGGACGGTCCTAACGATGAAGGAAATGCAATTGTACATGGACGCTTTAAGTGGACGAGGGAACTTCGGGATGACTTGCTGACCTGCCGCGAGAGTAGCGAACCTGAGCGAAGGGGATACATGGCGCGATTGCATGCACTTTGGTGCGAAATGCACCCAGAGCATCGCGCCTTCTCTCAACAACATCTGAGAGATCAAGTATCCTTTCTGCTCAGGACAGGTTACGTAAGAGCACCCCGTCAGCTGGAAGAACTGCCAGCCGCAGTCCCACCGCGGCAATTACCAGCTGATGGGGAACATCCTTTAGAGTTCACCGGTGTAGACTTAAGGACGAGGGTTAGCCTTAACACCAGGGCTAACCTAAAGCCACAAGACCTGGCTAGAATGGACGCGGTAATCGATGAGGAAATTCCGGAAGATGTAGACATCTGGCAAATCAACTGTGCCGTGTACAACGCCGCGAAGCAACTCGTCCCCCGTGAGAGGTCAACCAATCACGGGGTCGAGAAAGCCAAGCGGCGTGTACAAAAGGAAGGCAAGATACAGTCGGCCAGACAACACGCTTCTCGGATCCAGAGTGTGGTGGAATATAAGACGACTGGTAGAGTTTTTACTCCCAGGATCCGGCGCATAGCTGCCGGATTAAGACGTCAACACCATACTCTAAATCTGACAGTGATGCTTACCATCAAGCAGCACTGTCTAGATAGGATCCGAGCGCTCATGGCGATAAAGAAAACATTGAAGAGGTGGGTGAGGAGTATGGAACAAAACAATTTGTTCCGTACGAATCCTTCCCGCCTCTTTCAAGAGCCACAGCGTGTTGTCGAGAATCCGCCGACTGTAGAAGATGTCGAAACCTTCTGGAAGGGAATCTACGAAACGTCGCGTCCATTCAATAGCGACACTCCATCAATTGCACACTTCGAGGCTCTGTGTCACAGACATCTTGAAGTGCCAGAAGAAGTGTGCCCGGCAATCAGTACGGAGGAAATCCAACAAGCACTTGTTGGTACCAAGAACTTCGCTGCCCCGGGCCCAGACGGCATTAACAACTGGTGGTGCAAGAAATTTCCTTCCACTCACTGCCGTCTGGCGCGAGTTTTCAACTCATGGTTGAACGAGGGGCAGCAGATTCCGGATTGGTTCGTCGAGGGACGTACTGTGCTTATCCCCAAAAAGGGGGATCTTTCCGACCCCTAAGAATTATAGGCCGATCACTTGCCTTAACTCCTGCTCCAAGATATTTACACATATCTTGTATGCTAGGACGCTGAGGTCTGTTGATCCGGTCTTCCAGCAGATACACGAACAGCGTGGTGCCAAGAAGGGCATGGTAGGTTGCAAGGACAGCCTGCTGATAGACCGCTGTATTGCACAGGATTCTGTGCAATACAAGCAGAATCTATCGATGGCCTGGATTGATTACCGCAAGGCATTTGATACAACATCGCACGAGCTATTGTTGTACTTGCTCGAATGTCTTGCGGTACCAGCACCACTAGTGAGATGCATAGAACAGCTGCTGCCGCTCTGGAAGACCCGCTTCACCATAACATCAGGTGTGCAGCGGGTCACGACAGAGCAGGTGGCATTTAGGAGAGGAGTTTTCCAGGGTGACTCCCTGAGTCCTCTCCTCTTCTGCATCTCACTGCTGCCGTTGTCTGTTGGGCTCCGCCAAACCCGCGGATATCAATGTGGGCCACCCAGCGACCGGAGGCATAAGGTCACCCATCTATTTTATATGGATGACCTTAAACTTTATGCCTCCGGAGAGCGTGAACTACAAATCGCTCTTAGGGTGGTCGAAGAATATATGCGGGCAATTGGTATGGAGTTCGGGTTGGACAAATGTGCAGTCGTCCACCTCAAGAGAGGACGATGCGGGGAATTCCCTGAAGATGCGCAGCTCGCGGACGGAAGCATCCTAAGACATCTGGATGCCGGAGAGACCTATACATACCTGGGTGTGCAACAAAGGCACATCCAAGATGTGACAAGAAAAACATCACCTTGAAGGAGGAGGAGAAACGGACCAAATATCGTGATCTCCGGTACGAGCTCCAAGTGCTGTACCCAGGCTACTCGGTCAAAATGGTCGTCCTTATTATCGGTGTACTCGGAGGGATAAAGCCTACGCTGCTCTCGGAACTGAAGATCATACCGGCGTGCCAAAAACCAGGCGAGTGGCATGCAGGTCAAATGCAGAAGGCGGTCATTCTGGGTTCTCTCCGTCTGCTTAGGGCACACGATTCTGGTATCTACAGTCACTAACCCTGCGGGATGTGGGGAGTGGCTGTAGTTGATGCGCCGGCGAGACTCCCGTGAGGCGTCGGAGGCCACGGGAGGACTGACCGGCATCGGGAAACCGAAAATAATAATAATAATAATAAGGGGTGCTAAGGACCGGCAACCTCCACGTTGGTGCACCCTGGACAGGCAGAGGCAACTCTGCCTGACTAAAGCCGGCCGGAAGTACCAGGGTTAACTACCCTGTTACTCTTTTTGCTATGGTTCCATATAACCTTAGAAGGGCCCATCACATTCGACCTCAGTCGGATGGAGGTCAAGGACAGATGGGAGGGGCCTTACCGGACGGTCCTAACGATGATGACAATGCGATTGTACATGGACGCTTTAAGTGGACGAGGGAACTTCGGGATGACTTACTGACCTGCCGCGAGAGTAGCGAACCTGAGCGAAGGAGATACATGGCGCGATTGCATGCACTTTGGTGCGAAATGCATCCAGAGCATCGCGCCTTGTCTCAACAACATCTGAGAGATCAAGTATCCTTTCTGCTCAGGACAGGTTATGTAAGGGCACCCCGTCAGCCGGAAGAACTGCCAGCCGCAGTCCCACCGCGGCAATTATTAGCTGATGGGGAACATCCTTTAGAGTTCACCGATGTAGACTTAAGGACGAGGGTTAGCCTTAACACCAGGGCTAACCTAAAGCCACAAGACCTAGCTAGAATGGACGAGGTCATCGATGAGGAAATTGTGGAAGATGCCGACATCTGGCAAATCAACAGTGCCGTGTACAACGCCGCGAAGCAACTCGTCCCCCCGTGAGAGGTCAACCAATCACGGGGTCGAGAAAGCCAAGCGGCGTGTACAGAAAATCGAGGGCAAGATACAGTCGGCCAGACAACACGCTTCTCGGATCCAGAGTGTGGTGGAATACAAGACGACTGGTAGAGTTTTTACTCCCAGAATCCGGCGCATAGCAGCCGGATTAAGACGTCAACACCATACTCTAAATCTGACAGTGATGCTTACCATCAAGCAGCACTGTCTAGATAGGATCCGAGCGCTCATGGCGATAAAGAAAACATTGTAGAGGCGGGTGAGGAGTATGGAACAAAACAATTTGTTCCGTACGAATCCTTCCCGCCTCTTTCAAGAGCCACAGCGTGTTGTAGATAATCCGCCGACTGTAGAAGATGTCGAAACCTTCTGGAAGGGAATCTACGAAACGACGCGTCCATTCAATAGCGACACTCCAGCAATTGCACACTTCGAGGCTCTGTGCCCCAGACATCTTGAAGAGTCAGAAGAAGTGTGCCCGGCAATCAGTACGGAGGAAGTCCAACAAGCACTTGTTGGTACCAAGAACTTCGCTGCCCCGGGCCCAGACGGCATTAACAACTGTTGGTGGAAGAAATTTCCTTCCACTCACCGCCGTCTGGCGCGAATTTTCAACTCATGGTTGAACGAGGGGCAGCAGATTCCGGACTGGTTCGTCGAGGGACGTACCGTGCTTATCCCCAAAAAGGGGGATCTTTCCGACCCGAGGAATTATAGGCCGATCACTTGCCTCAACTCCTGCTACAAGATATTTACACGTATCTTGTAACCTAGGACACTGAGGTCTGTTGATCCGGTCTTCCAGCAGATACATGAACAGCGTGGTGCCAAGAAGGGCATGGCAGGTTGCAAGGACAGCCTGCTGATAGACCGCTGTATTACACAGGATTCTGTGCAATACAAGCGGAATCTATCGATGGCCTGGATTGACTACCGCAAGGCATTTGATACAACATCGCACGAGCTATTGTTGCACTTGCTCGTATGTCTTGCGGTACCAGCACCACTAGTGAGATGCATAGAACAGCTGCTGCCACTCTGGAAGACTCGCTTCACCATAACATCAGGTGCACAGCGGGTCACGACAGAGCAGGTGGCATTTAGGAGGGGAGTTTTCCAGGGCGACTCCCTGAGTCCTTTCCTCTTCTGCATCTCACTGCTACCGTTGTCTGCTGGGCTCCGCCAAACCCGCGGTTATCAATGTGGACCACCCAGCTACCGGAGGCATAAGGTCACCCATCTATTTTATATGGATGATCTTAAACTTAATGCCTCCGGAGAGCGCGAACTACAAAACGCTTTTAGGGTGGTCGAAGAATATACCCGGGCAATTGGTATGGAGTTCGGGTTGGACAAATGTGCAGTCGTCCACCTCAAGAGAGGACGATGCGGGGAATTCCCTGAAGATGCGCAGCTCGCAGACGGAAGCATCCTAAGACATCTGGATGCCGGAGAGACCTATACATACCTGGGTGTGCAACAAAGGCACATCCAGGATGTAACACAAATAAAGGAATCTCTCCGCGGCAAGTACAGACACTGCCTCCGAAAGATTTGGTCCTCCGAACTTTCGGGGAAGAACAAGGTGTCTGCAACTAATATGCTTGCCGTTCCGATTCTGCTCTACTCCTTCGGAGTAGTAAAGTGGAGGGTAGATGAGCTGCGCCAATTAGACAGAGATACCCGCAAGATGATGAATATTCACAGAAGTATTCATCCTAGATCGTCCGTTCCTCGTGTGTACCTCCCACGTCAACGGGGGGGGCCGAGGACTCTTGAGCCTGGAGTGTACGCATGGCAGAGTAGCACTGAGTATGGCATGTAACATCCTTAGGAGTTCAGATCCCCTCTTGCGGTTTGTGAAACATCACGAAACTGTAGGAGTGGGAGCAGGATTGTTCAAGGCAGAAAAAAGAGGCGCAGATGAACTCGGTTTCGCATTTGACATCAGGCAAGGAGGACGGCGAGGTGCTGATGTTGAGTCAGTTACCGAACTTCAGCCAAATCATCTGAAAGCCCAAATTGGAGCTGCCGAACAGGAAAATCTGTTTTGGCAGCACGTCGATAAACCACAGCATGGTGTCTTCTATAAGAACTTAGAAACGTTGAGTTTATCGACCAGGCTGGCCTTCGCCTTTCTAAGGTCAGCCGGGCTTAAGTCAGAGACCGAGGGATTCATTATGGCCTGCCAAGAACGAGAAATGCCAGATTTACTGGAACTACTCGTTCCCGACTGTCAGTCTAATCCAAGCCAACAAGCCTGACATAGTCCTCCTCGACCATCAACTCAAGGTGATGTATGTCATCGAGTTCTCGGCACCTGCGGAGAAAACATCACCTTGAAGGAGGAGGAGAAACGGACCAAATATCGCGATCTCCCGTACGAACTTCAAGTGCTGTACCCAGGCTACTCGGTCAAAATGGTCGTCCTAATAATCGGTGTACTCGGAGGGATAAAGCCTACGCTGCTTTCGGAACTGAGGATCATACCGGCCTGCCAAAAATCAGCCGAGTTGCTGGCAGGCCAAATGCAGAAGACGGTCATTCTGGGTTCTCTTCGTCTGCTTAGGGCACATGATTTTGGTATCTACAGTCACTAACCCTGCGGGATGTGGGGAGTGGCTGTAGTTGATACGCCGGCGAGACTCCCATGAGGTGTCTGAGGCCACGGGAGGACTGACCGGCGGCATCGGGAAACCGAAAAAAAAATAGTAAAACGTATTTATTTCTGCAAAGATGAAAAAGTTTGCACAAAAACAGGCAATAATCAGTTGGTAAACAAGTGGCGAAGTTTAGCTAGATCAGCTACTTTTACACTTAACCTCTGCGAAAATAGACTTACCCCTAAAAATAGTTTAACTAAGATTAACAAAGTAGGGAAAATAGAGAAACCACACATATATTACGGCATAAAAACGTAGTTATCATTGATTATTGGGAGAAAAGAAGAGTTGACTATAATAGAAATGTACAATATAGTGTGTGTAATATACCACAGGCTATAGAATATTATTTTTATTAAATATTTCTAATTTTACTGTTTTGCGAAATCTATGAATGGATAAAGATATGTAATTATCATTTAAAGAGTTGTAAAGTTTAATCACATTGGAAGTAAATGATCTTAAAAAGAAAGCTATTGATTGCTGAGGCATGGTAAGGGTATTTTGATGTCTAATATTTACATTGTGAATGTCATTTCGAAATATAAGTTTTTCTTTTAAGTAGGCAGGGGTAGAGGTAAACAGGAGTTTATGAACTAAAATTAAAAGGTGGTAATCTGCTGCTTTTGACATGTTTAACCACTAAAGCTGTTTAAAGTGGAACGAGATATGGTCAAGTTTTCTTTAGTTGTAAATAAATCGGCTCTCTTGACGTTTATTTTTAGAACAATACAATATAGCTACACTTTTTCCGGACTTAATTTTAAATTATGACAATGTGAATACGTACTTATAGATTTTAAATCAGCATTGATCATGTCAGTAGATTCATTTGTTTCATTTAAATAAAAATGGTGAGATATATGAGAATCATCAGCATATGTCTGAAGACAGGAAAATTCAACGTGATTAAAAATGTCGGAGGTATAAATTATGAACAATAATGGACCTAGGATTGAACCCTGTGGAACACCTGAAATTATAGGGCTGATTTTAAATGACTGTTCAGAAATAACTACTTGCTGATGCCTTCCCTTAAGGTATGAATTAAAAAAAATTATGGCTATTTCATCAAATCCATAATATTGTAGCTTAGCACAAATCGCATTAAATTATCAGTTAAGTTCAGTAACGCAGAGGTGGCACTATATCCTTTTCGGAATCCTGATTGGTGTTTAGGTAATAGATTGTGATTAATAAAATATCGCGATATTTGCCAGTAAACTATTTTTTCTAAAATTTTTGATAAGATTGGGAGGAGACTGATAGGACAAAGATCCCGTAGAGAAGTTGGTAAATTAATTTTGGGGATGGGTTTAATAATCGCTGTTTTCCAATTTTCAGGAAAGTTACCCACTTCCATGCAGTAATTTAAAATATGCGTGATGTGCAGTAAAATTATATGGATACATAACTTAACCATATATAAAGAAATTTTCTAGGCATTCGATTTTAGAGAAAAAATAGTATTTCGTATTATTTCAGCATGATTTCTACGTTTTGTAAGTGTTTAGAATTCTCGTAAAAATTGATGGTATCATCACTGTTCTAATTCTTGCTGTATGCAGAACAAATCATTGACCTCATCTGGATTCTTAAATTTGATGGAAATGAAACATCATTACTTTGTTTAATGTTCATAGCTTTTATACCACGCCAAAGATCTTTTGGATTTTTCTGTTCGTGTAAAAATTGTAAATAAGCAGCTTTTTCGCATCTAACTGATGCTAATGTAAACATTTTTAAGTCTCTGTATTGGATCCAGTTTTCTTCCGTTTTGTTACGATTGTAATCTATTAGAGCACCATTCCGTAGTCTCATTAGATGTTTTAAATTATCCGTTAGCCATAGCGTGAAAGGATTATTTACCCGCACGGTTTTCAGCGGCGCGTGTATATTAAATAAGTTTATAATATTATCCGTGAGTAAATTTATTTTTCCTTCAATGTTTGAAACATAGTAAATATTGTCCTAATTTATTTCATGTAAATTTTTATAAAATGCATCCTCATTAAAACGTTTAAAACCTCGAAACGTGACAAATGTTTGCTTTAGTTTAAGTTCCGATATGTTTATTGTTTATACTACACTATGTTGCTCTATGGTTGGATATGATATCCACATTTATAGTACCGTAGTCATTTATTGTGAAACCGCTTTGAAAAAAAACTGGATCAACAATAGTACTTGTACTTTATGTAATACGCGTGGGCTCGTCAATAACCTGTACAAAACCATAAGTTTCGAAACACTCGGAAACCAAATTATCATGATCAAATAAATTAATGTTAACATCACCTAACAAACACTACAATATTATCATATGAAACCATCAACTGTGGTAAAATATTGTCAAATATATCCACACTCGCTTATAAGTTACTGTGAGGAGGTCGGTATACAACAGCAACGACTATATTATTTTTGTTAAATTTTAATTTGATCCACAGGTATTCAAGTCCAGCATTGTTTTCTTCATCAATATGAATTGGTCGACAAGTACGACTACTTTTAACATAACTTCCTACACGCCCTAGTCAATCATTTCTGAAAAATATATAATCTTATATTGCAACTACATCAGAACTAATATTTTCAGAAAGCCAGATTTCTGTAACTGCAAAAACTGAAAAGCAATTTTTCTTAACCATATCACAAATTTCGCCAAAACCTGTAAATAATGATTGACAATTTAAATGACCAAATCTTAAATTAGTTTTATTATTCATTATATTCAGTTATCTTTATTTGGTTTTGAATTAGAAGCCTATCTACATAACAAATTGTTGTCTGTAATCGAGTGATTAAATGGCATGTAGGATTTATGTTTCTCATTATATTCAACACAGTTAATACATTTTTAATGTCTCCTACTATTTTTATGTAAACTCTGCATTCGCGGTAAACAGTTTGTTTGGATTTGCAATCATTCTTCGTATGACCAAAGTGGGAACATTTGAAACATCGTATGAACGAATAGTGATCACTGACATTACACCTCTGCCAACCCACAAAGACATGCTCAGTCGTCATTAATATATTTCTAATCGCAGGAGACATTGCAATGACAACATTAGCGAAATCCAGGTCGCCGCGAGTTTGTATGAATACTATCTTGATGTTCTCGGGTTTAAAATTTGTTAGCTCCTGATTTAAGCTGATTAAGTTATTAGTGAAGGTTTCTTTATTTGCATAACATTTTTCAACATCGTAAATTTTTAACCTGGGTTGCAACCTGTTACTCTCATTAATTAGATAGCTGTTTCGAATTTTGTCTACTAAATTAGTTTTCAATTTATTTAGCATATCTTTATTGATGCAGTCGCAAGCATATCTCCTCTAATCTTTCTTGTGTTTGCAATATCTACATTCAAGGCTACAGGATTAACCTTAAATTTAATATCATCTATTATATTCGAATGATCAATATTTTGATCCTTTGGTTTGATTAATAAAACAGCGCTAGACTGTTTATTGTTTTTATGTAGTGGTTTTTTCGTATTAGAAGAAACCTGTGGTCCTGAAGCGACGATAGTAGAAAATAAAGGTTTGCCTACAGTTTTATTTGAGAGTTCATTTAATTTTTCCTTTTGTAATTCATTTACCCGTTCTTGTTCTGCCACTAATTTTTTTGTAACTTTGAGCTCACGTTTCAAGCAATCATTTTCCTTTTTGAGAACATGAGCATCTAGAACTTCTGTTGTAGCACAAATTTTACAGTACCATATCTGATTTTCGAAAATAACCACTTTTGACACATAGTTAAAGCATTTTGTATGTAAATAACTATTACATTATTAAATATGATTTGAACGAAACAACTAACTCAGCGGGTAAATACCCCGACCTGCATTGGATTATACCCTCAAATCATGATAGATCGATAGCCAATATCATTTGTCAATTCCTAACCAGACATAGACCAGTTTCGAACTTATTAGTTCTCCGCAGTATGCCATAGGTTATAGAACAGACAAATGATAATGGCCAACCTGCTAGTCATATACTGACTGAGACACATCTTGCGAACGTCATGACAGACTCCATTCTGTACACCGTCAGCCACCTACAATACACTTACACTACGTCCATCTCACTTGTTCAATCTCTTTATTAATATTTGGCCACATTTGGCGGTTTACACATGGTATACGGTTGGAAAGATGTGGCAAGATGCTCGTCATGGTTAGTCCATAGGAATAAAACTACCATCAGGAAAATGTCGCCGATTAATTATGTCATATTAGTAGTGTTGATGGCTTTGTAGAAATCCGAGTGCACTACCATGAAGAATATTTACAAATATTTTTGAGGATTATTTTGGACAAATGTTGAAACTTGTTCCGCACGGCTTAGTAATAATAAAATGTTAGAGCTGCCACTCGAGACAAATTGAAAATCTTCAACATCCCAAGTAGCATTTCAATTTGTAATTTGGTCACGCCAACGTTGCGACCGCTATCACAACGTTGGCGCGATCAACTATAACTCAAAATTCTGTTTCGGATATTCTTGGCGAAAGACTGAAATTGTTGAGAAAAACAAATAGGTTTTAAGGAAAAATGGTGAAGAAAGAAGAATATTTAGTTCTTTTTGTTATAAAAGTATATAAGCTTTCGTAAACATATTTTGTAACAGGATTGTTAAGTATGGTGTTTCGTTTAAAGAAAATGGTATCTCGCTGTTATCAATTGAATTTAGCTCATTACAAAAAGTGTGTAGAGGAATTATTTCTGCTGTCTCACTGGACATTCTAGTAATACTACCAGTGTCATATCTATACATGAAATTGTTTTTTCTTTATTGACAACGATAGCCTCAACTCGTTCAACAGCGTCAACAATTCTTCTGCGTTTTTGTCTATAGGATAAATGTAATAAATATCTATTTCTAGGAACATTAAGTAGATTTAAATGAATTAAACAAATTTTAAACGAACACAAAAACTAATATCAATAAAAGAACACATAAACTGACAGACTGCTAAAAACATACTGTTATTTTAGGTTGTTAATGGTCAAGTACGATATGCACATAAGTGTATCGTGTTTCGAAAAGCATGCATACAACATTTTCACTATTTACCTATTTAATTATTTTCTATAAACAATAAAAATTTTTATAAAAAAGGCATCTTATCCTTTATGGAGTTATGATAAAACACCAGTATTTGCAGGATATTGCAATTTTTATAAATTATACGAACCTGTTACATTTTACGTAATATTAATAGAACATTAGTACGCGTTGAATATGGACCCCGTTATTTAGCAATGATAACTAGGGCTGTCAAAAATATTCCGTGGGACAGTGGCGTACGCGAAATTAACTAATACGAGAAACAATAAACTGTTACAATTTATAACAATGTATGTAAAACTTACCCTCTTAACTAGCTTGATGAACTAGCTTGCTTATCACAAATTGAAGAAGATGTGTAGCAATTTTGCAGCATCAGGTATGTTTCTATGGTTGTCTCCATGAGTGATGTTCGCTTTGGTTCAAATATAATCTTATATTTTGAAATCGACCGTTCGACATCTACTGATGTAATACACGCATACGTAAAAAAATAGTCTTTGAACGCACTTAACGGATCTGGGGCTGCACCATCACATATTTGTCTTAATTTGGTAAAATCGGTGTCCTTATTTAACACATTTGCTAACTTTTCTTTAATGCGCTCATTTGTTACGTCACCTATAGCGTGTAGCAGTAGATTTACTTCGTCACTATTGCAGTGACTGAGCTAACGACAACGTTTTCTAATTTTTTTATGCTTTCATGTAATGGTTTATAGTTCCTCACAATATTTTTTAAAGCTGTTTCAACGGAAATATCTTCGAATTTTGTCTGGCTTTCCTTAATTGCTGCAGGCTTATCTGGATTGAATTGTAGTATCACAGATTTTATCTGTTGGAAATATTCAGCATAATAAAAAGCTGCCTGCAACAATGTTCCCCAATGTGTAAGAATCAGCTATGGTGGTTCAGGAATACCTGGACACTTGCTATGAAATTCACGGAGACGTTTAGGAGATTTAAGAAACACTTTTTTTGTACTTGCTATTAATGCATCCACCTCTGGAAAACCTTTTCGAATAGTTTCTGCCACAAGATGTGAAGCATGCACTTTACAAGTAACATGTATAAACGTACAACCTTGTTCTTGCAAAGAACGGCTTACCGAACGCATTGTCACGGCGTCATCAATCACAAACATCAACACTTGACTTTTTGACAGTTCAAATTTTTCTAACGTCTCCAGCACCACCCTGGTAATTGTTTCGCTAGTACACTGACTTAGTCTTTTGCTAGCTAGTAACAATGGAACTGTCGGTTTAAGAGGGTCCAGTACTCGTACTGTAACATTTAAAATAGAATTTTTTTTACAATCTGTTGTCTCATCAACAGATAACCACAGCCGTGTATTTTTTAATTCACATTTCATCTTATTTACCATGTCTACGTGTACAATTGGTAGATATTTACATAACGTTGTGCGACTTGGTAACTTCACCTGAGCATTGTATTTATTCCAGGACTCTCGAAATGGTTGTTTATCGAATATGTGCAGCGAAACATCACAGGCAATCAGCATTAATAATAAATCAAACATAAACTGTGTTGTCGAAGGCATGTCATTTTTTTATTTTTGTGGTGTACACTATTTACGTGAAGTCCACAATCACGCTTATCCCAGCACATCAAATATTTCTCGCACACTTTACAAATTATTTTAGCACCATCATAAAATAAATCCGGGAATTCACCTATAAATTTATTCACTTTGTCAGCAAAAGGCTATTCTCTACCCCTGCGCACGTCTGCCATGTCTTATTATTAAATTAATATCAACAATACAGTACAACAAATAAAATAAAAACACAAAAACAATATGCAATACGCCCAAGTGACTTAACGTGTACACAACTTGAAAGCTAATAATAGACTGGACTGGAGAAAGAGTTTCACGGTCAAGGTGAATGCCGGCGACAGTTAAGTACATCTGTACTCTACGACCACGATACACAGAAACGATGTGCAGCTTTAATGATAACATAAATTAACATAAATATTATAAATTTTTGTTTTACATGACTTATAAAATATTATTTTATCAATATCACGTAAATACCATTTGACTCTTAAGTAACAGAGAAGAAACATTACCACGTAATGAACATGTTAAAAATAGTGGGCACAAATATTAAAGTACAACATTTTGTTATAAAACAAGGTTCATTTTTAAATCTCATCTAGTTATAAAACTACTACAAGTTTGGTTGACTGGGAATAAAATTAAATATACTGACCCACTGATTACTAAAGCAGTAAGTACTGGTGTCCAGCCATGAGTTAATATTTTTTTGGTATATTCATTTCTTCTTACTATAAAAATCCAAATTGGAAGAAGTATACATACGTAACATCCAACAATTACACCCATCAACCATGGGTAGTCGTCTAAAAATAAAAATAACTGCAATATATGAAAAAACTTTACACACACACATACACATCATATACAGTGAAAACGTAACCCCCTCACATGTTAACTTTTGAACAGTTTGACATAGATAAACTAATATTTGGAATGCTTCTACGTGAAAATAAATAGTGGCGAAAAGTCAGTACCTTATTTGTTTCGTTTATAACATTAGTGAGTATACGCATGAAACAAATACCTTAAATTTTATTATATTATGCCATCTCCATAGGTGATGCAGTGATGGGATCGTTTTATGACATTTCCCAAAACCTTCTCCAATGGTCGATCGCTATGTTGGATCATCGTCGCATATATTTACTCTCAAGGCTGCCAAAGTCTCGGGACATTTCAGGTGCACTCTGTCCCTTAAATACCTCTACAACAGGAAAAGTCTGTTGTTGTTAATTCTGACGATTTGCATGATTTTTGCAAATACATGCTGCACAAAAATAATCGATAAACTGTTTTGATAGCACAGTTTAACGATTACCATACGCTTCTTTCGGTGTATACTTCTCCATAAAATTTTTTTATATGGCCCTACTTCTCAAATGACAGAACAAAACTAAATAATGTGTCAACTACAAACAAAATGCCGATGTCTTTCTATAGGGTACTGACATTTGTTGAGAAGCAAATGCGAATTATCTCTCAATGATGGCGCCAGGGTATGATCTTGATCCAAAATTTTAAAAGGCCTCTGGGGTCAAATTACATTTCATTTCATATCATTTATTATGCTGAATAAAATTAAATCGTTTTCAAATATTCTATGGATACAAATTAAAATTTCAGTTTTTTTATATGAAAAAATCGTCTCGAACTTTTGCGATCGTTCTCACGTCAATGTTGGCGCATATCTGGCTCCGTGGTCTAGAGGTAACGTATTTGTCTCGAAACTTCGGGGTCCCGGGTTCGATTCCCGGTCGAGGAACTGGGATTTTTCTGTGAGAGAGATTAATCGTAGTATACTCGAATATTGGGTGTGTGTCCAATGTCTCTAAATGTATGGCCCTCTCCCACACAAGGTCATTCCAGACCTTCAGGAATAAAGTGGGTTGTAATTTCATGTGGTGTGTCCCGATGCCAGTCAGTCCTCCCGTGGCCTCCGACGCCTCACGGAAGTCGCGCCGGCGTATCAACGACAGCCACTCCCCACATCCCGCAGGGTTAGTGACTGTAGATACCAGAATCATGTGACCTAAGCAGACGGAGAGAACCCAGAATGACCGCCTTCTGCATTTGGCCTGCCAGCCACTCGGCTGATTTTTGGCAGACCGGTATGATCTTCAGTCCCGAGAGCAGCGTAGGCTTTATCCCTCCGAGTACACCGATTATAAGGACGACCATTTTTACCGAGTAGCCTGGGTACAGCACTTGGAGCTCGTGCCGGAGATCGCGATAATTGGTCCGTTTCTCCTCCTCCTTCAAGGTGATGTTTTTTCTCTGCAGATGCCGAGAACTCGACATACATACATACATCACCTTGAGTTGATGGTCGAGGAGGACTATGTCAGGCTTGTTGACTTGGATTAGCCTGACAGTCGAGAACGAGTAGTTCCAGTAAATCCGGCATTTCTCGTTCTCGACAACGGACTCAATATCTCCGGGGACGTAAGGCAGCACTGGTGTCTGGTCTACCCCGTACGAGTGCCTTAGATGGTAGTATAGCACTCGTAAAGCCGCGTTATATCGGTGGATGTAGGCCGAAATCGCGTATACGTGGCATGCAGATAGTAAGTGCATGAGCGATTCCGGCGCCTGATGGCAGGTCCTGCAGTTGATATCAGGAACCTCTACACGCCACACGCGACCACGGTAGACCAAGGTGTTGATAACACCATCTTGGCAGGCCATAATGAATCCCTCGGTCTCCGACTTAAGCCCTGCTGACCTTAGAAAGGCGAAGGTCAGCCTGGTCGATAAACCCAGTGTTTCTATGTTCTTATAGAAGACACCATGCTGGGGTTTATCGACGTGCTGCCGAAACAGATTTTCCTGTTCGGCAGCTCTAATTCGGGCTTTCAGACGATTTGGCTGAAGTTCGGTGACTGACTCAACATCAGCACCTCGCCGGCCTCCTCGCCTGTTGTCAAATGCGAGACCGAGTTCATCTGCGGCTCTTTTTGCTGCCTTGAACAATCCTGCTCCCACTCCTACAGTTTCGTGATGTTTTACGAACCGCAAGAGGGGGATCTGAGCTCCTGAGTATGTTACATGCCATACTCAGTACTACTCTGCCATGCGTACACTCGTACACTCTAGGCCCCGTTGACGTGGGAGGTACACACGAGGAACGGACGATCTAGGATGAATACTTCTGTGAATATTCATCATCTTGCGGGTATCTCTGTCTAATTGGCGCAGCTCATCTACCCTCCACTTTACTACTCCGAAGGAGTAGAGCAGAATCGGAACGGCAAGCATATTAGTTGCAGACACCTTGTTCTTCCCCGAAAGTTCGGAAGACCAAATCTTTCGGAGGCGGTGTCTGTACTTGCCGCGGAGAGAATCCTTTATTTGTTTTACATCTTGGATGTGCCTTTGTTGCACACCCAGGTATGTATAGGTCTCTCCGGCATCCAGATGTCTTAGGATGCTTCCGTCTGCGAGCTGCGCATCTTCAGGGAATTCCCCGCATCGTCCTCTCTTGAGGTGGACGACTGCACATTTGTCCAACCCGAACTCCATACCAATTGCCCGCGTATATTCTTCGACCACCCTAAGAGCGTTTTGTAGTTCACGCTCTCCGGAGGCATAAAGTTTAAGGTCATCCATATAAAATAGATGGGTGACCTTATGCCTCCGGTCGCTGGGTGGCCCACATTGATATCCGCGGGTTTGGCGGAGCCCAATAGACAACGGCAGCAGTGAGATGCAGAAGAGGAGAGGACTCAGGGAGTCACCCTGGAAAACTCCTCTCCTAAATGCCACCTGCTCTGTCGTGACCCGCTGTGCACCTGATGTTATGGTGGAGCGGGTCTTCCAGAGCGGCAGCAGCTGTTCTATGCATCTCACTAGTGGTGCTGGTACCGCAAGACATTGGAGCAAGTACAACAATAGCTGATGTGATGTTGTATCAAATGCCTTGCGGTAATCAATCCAGGCCATCGATAGATTCCGCTTGTATTGCACAGAATCCTGTGTAATACAGCGGTCTATCAGCAAGCTGTCCTTGCAACCTGCCATACCCTTCTTGGCACCACGCTGTTCGTGTATCTGCTGGAAGACCGGATCAACAGACCTCAGTGTCCTAGCATACAAGATACGTGTAAATATCTTGTAGCAGAAGTTAAGGCAAGTGATCGGCCTATAATTCCTCGGGTCGGAAAGATCCCCTTTTTTGGGGATAAGCACAGTACGTCCCTCGACGAACCAGTCCGGAATCTGCTGCCCCTCGTTCAACCATGAGTTGAAAACTCGCGGCAGACGGCGGTGAGTGGAAGGAAATTTCTTCCACCACCAGTTGTTAATGCCGTCTGGGCCGGGGGCAGCGAAGTTCTTGGTACCAACACATGCTTATTGGACTTCCTCCGTACTGATTGCCGGGCACACTTCTTCTGGCTCTTCAAGATGTCTGTGGCATAGAGCCTCGAAGAGTGCAATTGCTGGAGTGTCGCTATTGAATGGACGCGTCATTTCGTAGATTCCCTTCCAGAAGGTTTCGACATCTTCTACAGTCGGCGGATTCTCGACAACACGCTGCGGCTCTTGAAAGAGGCGAGAAGGATTCGTACGGAACAAATTGTTCTGTTCCATACTCCTCACCCGCCTCTTCAATGTTTTCTTTATCGCCATGAGCGCTCGGATCCTATCTAGACAGTGCTGCTTGATGGTAAGCATCACTGTCAGATTTAGAGTATGGTGTTGACGTCTTAATCCGGCTGCTATGCGCCAGATTCTGGGAGTAAATACTCTACCAGTTGTCTTATATTCCACCACACTCTGGATCCGAGAAGCGTCTTGTCTGGCCGACTGTATCGTGGCCTCGATTTTTTGTACACGCCGCTTGGCTTTCTCGACCCCGAGATTGGTTGACCTCTCACGGGGGACGAGTTGCTTCGCGGCATTGTAGACGGCACAGTTGATTTGCCAGATGTCTGCATCTTCCGGAATTTCCTCATCGATGACCGCGTCCATTCTAGCCAGGTCTTGTGGCTTTAGGTTAGCCCTGGTGTTAAGGCTAACCCTTGTCCTTAAGTTTACATCTTTGTTTTAATATACCCACATAGGAAAAAATCAAATGAGGTTCAGTAAGGAAAGCGGGCTGGCCATTGTATTAAACCTCGACTACCAATCCACTGCCTAAGATAGGCTCTGTCTAGGATAGGCTCTGTCTAAAAAGTTGTAGTGGGGGTACCTGATCCTATTAAAATAGAATATTCATGTCAAATTCCATTTATTTATCACTATTTAAACTATCATTGGATCTATTATTTTCCAATATCTCAAGATATAATTGGCCTGTCAGATATTACTCATGAAACAGCGGTCACACAATATCATTTATTGTGCCTGTAAACATGGAATCACAGCTATCGGTGCTAATTGTGAAAGAGGTACTAATTATTTTAACAAATTTATTAATAATTTTATAATTTTAGTGCCAACTTCACACCAGGACGACAGATGGTGATAATTGCGAAACTTATACCACCATTTAGCATCCATTGAGAACCCCGTAAATATGCAAAAAACAGAGGTGCTAATTGTTTTAACAAAATTATTAACAATTTTATAATTTTAGTGCAAAAATTTTCACCCAACCATCGATCGCATCGGTGCTAATTTTATTTTTATATTATTTTAGTAAGCGCATGTAAGTAGGTACCGCCTAAATTTTTCTATGCAGTTTATGATTCTTTTATTATTATAAATCTTTCTTTTACATTTTCTAGTTGTTTTGTAAAGTTGATTTTATTATTTTTTAAATAATATATTTATTACATCAGATATTGTTTCTTAGTTTATCTTTTAAAAGGCAGTAATCTGGAAGTAATTGCTAATAACAAGGACAGATTGGTAATTAATAATTTTTAATTCCTGAAATTCTACTTCTACTTACGTGTAGGAAATAAACAAAAATTTAATAATTATATTAGTTTAATGTAATATAACTGTACGATATCATGACATGTTAACATAGAGTTTCTAACTTGTTGAGACAACTTTTACATTTTTTTAAGAACTGTTTCTGAAAATTGTGTTAATAGTTAGATTAAGTTTCAACCTGATTTGTTTAAACGATACTTGACTCCATCGACTATGGACTAATCGGCTTTGATTTGATGTTGTTTTTCCATTTAATTTTTTTAAAGATAAGTAATTTTATTCTTGCACTTTTTTTTACTTTTGAATAAGAAATATTATAATTTTACTATTCGACTTTCTTCACTATGAAACGGAATTATAGAATATATCATTAACATATTTATATATTCAAATTGTTATACCTCTTGCTGCCGTATGGTTTATATTTCCATTTGGTTCATTTTATAGAAACCATAGGTTTCACCATTGGTTGTGATGTTAGTATGAAGTTTGCACCAAAGTTATGAAATTGTTAATAACTTTGTTAAAACCGTTAACACCTCTGTTTTGTTTACATATAGTGAGGTGCTAAATGATGGTATAGGTGTCGCAATTAGCACCGATGGTTGTGGTATAAGTTCACAAATCTTCATTTATTAATATTTCTACTCAATATATATTAAGTTTTTTGGAAAACTGAGTACCTTCACCGAAAATATGAGAATTAATTATCGCTCCAATACCTGACACCTTGTTTGTTAAGGTTACCGCTCAGATAAAAGTCCAACTGTCGTTAAAAAATTTTCTTGAGATAATTTGGATTTTGGGGAACACAAGACTCAATTCGTCTGTCAGGATCATCTTCGATAAGTAATTGGTGTAACGTATGAGGATCAAATAAGTGTTTCATTAAAACCCTTTTTGGCGGTGAAACATCACAATTTAATGTCACCTGACAAAGTGATTGTTGTGACCCTTTCACCGACTATTTCGATTTGATTTTCTTCAGAAATATATGGTCGGCCAGTTTTTGATTTTAAGCAGTTCTCTACAATGTATCGACCAGCTCTCTAAAATATTTACAATAATTAATCCAGAAACTTTCCATTAAACATTTTTTTTAATCTAATTGTCTCCCAAACTACAACCGATTTTGTAGAGAAAATGTAAAACGTGAATCCCAAAAGGAACGAATGAATGAAAACATTCATGGTTTTAAGTTTAATGTCACATTTATTTGTTTTTTTTTAATACCTATACACATTTTATATATGTTTCATAGACTTCAGGTATGGTTTAAAATTTTAGAGCAAGATGATGTCTGACGCCATCTATGAGGGAAAGCCGCCATTTGTCGCTCAAAAAGTAGTATTTTTGTTTACCCCAAAATTGGTTGTTTTTTGTCAAGCCATTCAAAAGTTGGCGGGGGGAGGTTTTACGAACGCACTGTATCTGTTTATATAGGCAGACACAGTGCGGATGAATCAAACTTCACCAGATGATAGATAATCAAACATGATTAGAGTCTGTCAAGTAAACCAGTATCCATAGGCGTTATACACAAGAGTTACCATCCATTAGAAGGTGGCATAAATTATAGTTTTTTTTTTAAATTCTGAACCCTTGAGAGGTACAATAATAAAATGTTAGTATTGTGCATAATCGAAAAAGATGAATTCTTTGGATAAATGGTTGTTTTCCAACTCATATAAAGGACTTGTTGCAGAAAGAGTGGTTGTTATGTTCATTTTTTATGCACTTCAGAATTTTTTTTAGAGAATACCCAAGAAAGATATATGAAAGGGATAGGACCGATAATGAGCATTGGCATTATTACTTCTAAAAACTGAAAATTAGATGGCTAACATTTTTAGAAACCTCGAAATGATCTTATAAAAGTATTTAAAATTTAAATACAATTTGTGTGCTTCCAAATACTAGTAATTTTTTTCAAACAACTATCAACTGAAAACAAAACGGTTTCTTAAATCTTAAGTTACTTTAATCATCTTGACATTTTGTACACAAATTATTCGTAAACTATTCATCCTAACAAGTTTTAACAAATGCAACTTTTTATTTATTTCTTAAATTTGAATGATGCTCTGGGTTATATTTCATACAATAGGTAATGTAAATAATAAAAATGGGAGTGAAGAACCACCCTTACTCCCTGAATCAACCCTTTATAAATTTGATAGAGAACAGCTGCTTAGTTAAAAAATGCGTCTCTCTTAATTGTACAATTACGTATATTTTAAATGATCGGAGGGTACTGAAATCCATGTCTGTCTTTGGTAACAGAGAAAACTCATTATTGAAACAGGTTAACTCAAAGAATACACAGAAAAAAAATTTTTTGAACAAAAGATGCGACTAGTAATTTCCGATGTACTTTTTCTCACTGAATCTGAATCTGACATCAGAATGACTCTGTCATCACGTCACAATTCTTTCCAAGCTACTTTTTGAGGTTAAGAAAAAATTGTGACGTGATGAAGTATTTCTGACATCAGATTCAATTTAGCAAGCCAAAATACGTCGGAAATGACTACTCGCGTCTTTTGTTAAAAAAAAAATTGTGTGTATGTTATCATAGTGATATATTATTTTATTATAATTGAGCTATCCTGTTTCAATAATAAGCTTAGCCCCGCATCGCCACAAACACATGGATACTAGCGCCCTCTAGCCGTTTAAAGTAAATGTAGCTCTATGTACCACTATTTTATTATCATAGCTCTCAATGTTTCGTAGTTATATCAGAAAAACTGTATTTTATATCACGTTTTTAAGGGACTGGAACTTCCTTATGCAACTCCTATGGACACTAGTTTATTAGACAAAGTGTAATTAATTTTTTATCTATCATCTAGTGAAGTGTTTATACATATGCAACAGGGTGGTTCTTAAGTAATGGGACACAGAGCAACACTGAATTACGAACATCAAAATATGATGACTTAGCCAAACTTAACTTAGTCTAGAAGTTGACATTAAAAGAGAAATAGAGTGCAAAATTTCAACTTTTATTTTAATTTTCTGCCGTAATTTTGCAGTTTGGTAGATATCCATCTGAAAATTGGTAAATGGCGGTTTTTTATGATGGGAAATAATAATCCGTTCCTAATTTTAGGCTAGCTTCTAGAGGGCGCCACATGAGCTGCACTCGATGTTTTAATCAAGGCGCAAATTTTTTTACGTAAAATTTTTGGCAATATCAATTAAAAGCTTGTGTCGTATTTCCATTTTCAAAAAAAAGTTATACCGTTTGAATGTCACTAAAGTTAGTCATTTTCGAGATATTTGCAATTTAAATATTAGATGTAACCTCTTAATCATATTAATTTGAGTATCATTTGATGGTTTAAAACGAAGATGTATTAATTAAACTGAGTCCTTATCAAGAAGTAATTGTAACTGTCAGTAGATTTTATTTAAAGTTTTGAGACATCTACATAGAAAATGCCTCGACATAATTTATTTTCTAATAAAGAAATGCGTGATATGGTGTGCGTCAAACGATACTTAAAATATGATATGATATGACGTTATTTCGAATACTTAAATTGTAAATATCTCGAAAATGGTTAATTTTAGCGACATTCAGAGCGTATACCTTATTCTAAACTGTCAAAAATTTTAGAGTAAATAAAAAAAATAAAAAAAAATTGAAAACTTGCTTTTCTTAGCCGTACTAAAAAGTAAAAACCGCTGCCAATTACTTGGAGATCAGAACTTCCTTACCGTGGTAAAACTCGACTTGTGGTGGAATTTATAATAAAAGTAATTTTTGACGTTTCAAAAAAAGTCACTTTTGACATTTCAAAAAAAGTCACTTTGACGTTTCAGAAAAGTCACATTTTTTGACGTTTCAAAAAAAGTCGTATTGGTGGAATGTCACTAATATTTTTTTAGACATTGTGACCGATTTTGCTTATCAACGAACTCAATCTCTTCCTTGACCTCTAGAATGTGTGTACAAAATTTGACAGCTTTATTTAAAAAACTGTAGCTGCTTTCGCAAACCACACAGACACATAGAAAAAAAAATTTCTGTCTGAAATGTTGTGTATCGTCATAATTTGTCGAGATTCGCCCAGAAATGCAATAAAAATTTTCAAAATTTTTTTCACGAATACAATTTTTTTTTACTTTCTACTTATTAGTCATATTTTAATTAAATTATTATCATACATTAAATTATTATCATACTTTTGCAGTTTTTTCAATTTTCATCCCCGCGTCCATAATTTTTTTTATTTTCTACTATTTAGTCATACTTTAATTAAATTATTATCATACATTATATTATTATCATACTTTTGCAGATTTTTCAATTTTCACCCCCGCGCTCCCAAAGTTTTTTTTATTTTTTTTGTTCTCTACTTTTTAGTCATACTTTAATTAAATTATTATGATACATTAAATTATTATCACTCTTTTGCAGATTTTTCAATCCCCGCGCTCCCAAAATTTTTTTTAATTTTTTTTTTATTTTCTGCTTTTCAGTCATACCTTAATTAAATTATTATCATACATTAAATTATTATTACACTTTTGCAGATTTTTAATTCCTCACTCCCACGCCCCCAAATTTTATTATTTTTTTTTATTTTCTACTTTTTTAGTCATATTTTAATTAAATTATTAACATACATTAAAATATTATTATACTTTTGCAGATTTTTCAATTTTCGCCCTACGTGGGGATATTTGCAAAAGTAACGGTGGAATATTGTATTGTCATCCGACCTTAATAAGTGGAAAATTTCATCAATTGGTTGTCAGGAAGTGTGTTAAATGAAGGATGCAATATTTGAAGACAAACATTCTGGAAAAAAAACTGAAAAAACTACATTGTGAGTTAAAGAAAGAAAAGCAAGTATTTTTTACTTTTTGTAGCAGCTCACGTGGCGCCCTCTAGAAGCTAGCCTAAAATTGTGAACAAATTATTATTTTTCATCCTAAAAAGCCTAGTATAAAATTTTTTATATAGAAAATTGTTTAAATTACGGCAGAAAATTATTATTTCTTTAAATATCAACTTGTGGGTTGAGATAAGTTTGACTAAATCGTAATATTTTGATGTTCGGAATCCACTGTGGCTCTGTGTCGTATTACTTAAGGACTATCCTGTATATATACCAGTTGTCATTTTTTTTACTTATTAGAATAAGTAATATTAAAATACGCTTATTCGCTTCTAAATTGTACGTTCTTAGTTTCAAAATGTTATTGGAATAACATTTTGAAACTAAGAACATACATATTAGAAGCGAATAAGCGTATTTTGATATACGTTTATTTTTTATAACAGTTTTAGATAATAATCAAATTCTACATCAAATTGTTATACGATGAAAGTCGAATTTTGACATATCCTTTAAATATGGCTTTTCATAAAAATCAAAACATAGTTAAAAATCTTAGTATAATAAAAATGTAAAAAGAAGGCGTTGAAAATAATAACATGACTTATTTTTAGATATTTGAATGCAATATTGAAGCAAATGTTTATTTTATTGTGAAATTATTAAAATGAATACAAAATATTTCTTTCCTGACTTTTTAAATAGTTTCCCTTATGTTTCTTTTCACTATACAGGAATCCTTATAATGCATGCTTTAAATTGAGGTAACTATTAATAGATTACATTGTAAATGAATTGTAGAAAATCTAAAACATTTGGTATCGTCAGAAAGACATAAAAGACATAAAAGAAAGACATAAAACACATAAAAGAAATAAAAAAATCAAAGTTTTAGATTTTTTTGCAGTTCATTTACAGTCCATTGATATTTACATCAATAATTTAAAAATTTAAATTATAACGTTTACTATAGTAAAAAGAACGATAGGAGTTACTATTTAAAAAAAAAGAATAGTAATTGTCGTCTCAAAGTCAGAAGAATTATTATGATTTTTTTTAAATACTTTCACAAAATAATAAACATCTGCTTCAATGTCGTATCCAAATGTCAAAAATAAGTCATATTATCATTTCCAATGTACACTTGGTAAATTTTTATTACAAAAAGACTTTTAATCATTAATTTAGATTTTGGTGAGAAATTTAAGTCGTCTTAAAGAAAATGTCAAAACTTGACATTCATCTTATAGAAAATTTTATGCGGAATCCGATTATGTAAATATGCGGAGTTTCCATTAAAAAAATTCAAAGTTAGTAGCACTTGACACTGTCTACGTCACGAAAGATTGCCGTTATATTACAAATTTATGTAGAATCAACAACGTACGCTGTTCAAGCGTTCCTTGTTTACAAAATAATAAAATGAGAGAGAAAGAGAGACAACGTAAGGAAGTCTATTATATGAGACTCTTAATATCTCCAACTAACGTTGTTAATGCGCTATACATAAACTTAACCTCCCTGAAGAAAAATAAAGAGATGGTACGATTTCGTACGTCTCAGTAACAAGCAAGAATAGATCAATTGATCGAACGATTTTGACTAACGCCATTGTCACATGTGTCATGGTTTTCTGTTTCTACATGTCAGCTGTCAAATTTGGATTTGTTTATCTTTGAGTTTGACTGTTACGGTTGTCCTTATTTTATTGATTTTTACATATGAAAAACAGTTCTTTTCACAACTAACGATAGTTGATCTTCAAAACAAAAGATATGTTTTAATGTGTAATAAATAAAGCTGGAACTTTGGGATACAATTCTCTATCGCAGGTATCAGGGTCAGCCATGATACAAATATATTGATATACCAATGCGCATGGCTCTCGACCCAAGCGTGACGTCAGTAGCAAATCAACCGAATTTTCGCAATTGCTTTAAAACGTTGTACACTTGACTAATAATAAATTTAAATAATATAAGTAATTTAAGAGATACATTTTAATTTTAATTATATTGTACAAATATCAAAATATATTTAATAACAGTTTTTATATTACATTCTAAAAAACATAAAACCTTCGTTATTTTTTACTTTTCGGAAAAAGTTACTCTCTACAAAAAAGTTTTGCTTGTCTAAAAAAATGAAATTCGCATAGATATATTCAGCGTCTGATATATATGGTACACAAAAATTATGAAAACCTAAAAATAGATTGAGATAACTATTTTCATTTTCAACTTTATAGAGAAAAATACCAAATAAAAATTTTTTGGATTAAAAAGTTACCTCAGATATGAAAAATAAGTTGGACATCGAATTTTGTTTTTCAAAAGTAAAATTCATATTACCTGTAAATAATATCATAGCCATATAAAATGTAGATTAATAAAAGCAAAAGTATAAAATGAATAATGAAATACATACCGCTTGATACAATGTTTTATTCAGAATTACTGATGTTCGCCATCGCATTAGAATACATGGTAACGTCACAACTAATATTCGTTCTGTATTCGTGGCTGTTAAATTTGAGTGATTTGATCTGTACATACGTTAGTAAAAAGAAAATGAACGTACCACATCTACCGAGGTTATTGATGCAAATTCTAAATAGTTCACATGGGCAGGCACTGACAAACCGCGTAGATAATTTTCGCGAATTTTACGCACACTGTTCTTGTGTAAAACATTTTTTAGTTTATTGTTTATAGCTCCACTTTTGCTGTCCGATAAAGCCAAAACCCTTTGAACATTCAAAATCTTAGTATATATAACATTGACAAGCTTATTACATAGAAAGTATGTTGTTTCATCCACTGTCACCCACAAAATTTTATTTCGCACATCCCCTATAATTCAAAACATTTTGGTATACACTTGATAGATATGTTTTATGCAATATATAGCTACTAAGTAAAGGAAAACTACATACACAGAACATCACACACAAGTCATAAAAGAAAACCTCTTTTGTAACAACTGTACTGGTAATATTTTGTCGATAGATAGCCAAATTTAAATGCTCGATTGCATGGAATATACAGAATATGCAAACCACATCTGTTGTTTTAAAAAATGACAATTTATTTACTTTGTATTCATGCATTTCTAGAAAAAATCATAAAATATTTATTGGGTACTACATAATATCGCATGAGAATTATATGTTTCTAAGCAACAATTTACTGTTTTTACATGAGAACGGATTTATGATTATAATCTCTAGAAAAGTCATTTTGATTCCATTTTTATATGTGGAACGTATGGAATAAAATAATCCCGCATTTGTCTGACATGATGCATGTAGAATGGTTTAAATTTACCCAAATTTGTAGGAATTATAAGAAAATTAACCAACCTTTGGATTTGTACTTAAAATCATATGAGTTTAAAGTATACTTTAGTATAAAAAATGCAAATGGTATACATTTTAGTAATTTAACTGACAGTAAAAAACGTATAAGGATAAATAATTTTCAGCTCATGATTTCAAAGAGTAACAAAAAACATAAAGTGTAGCAAATAGTGACATGATCTTTATAATTAGGATAATATGGAAATTAAGTTTATGGCGCTATTTTTCATTCAGTAGTGAAATTTCTTGGCCATAAAAATGTAGAAAAATATTTACAGTAGATTGTAACAAAATTCTCAGTTTTGGGCGAAATGTCGCTTAGAAACCTATGGTTCTCATGCGACGATAAGCATCCTTTAAAACTTAACATGATAATAATTATAAATAACTAGTTTTTTTTACTGCCAATTAATATCTGAATGCATTAGTATAAAAGTTTTACGTAGATAATAAATCAAACACTTCCAAAACATGTTAGGTTTGAAAGGATGCTTATTATGTACAGGGTTGTTCATTATAAATTACCCCCCCCCTCTATCATCGTTATTATTGCCTATAGAAAAAGTTTTAAATAAAAGTTTTGTGGTTATGACTGAATTTTGTTAAAATGCAATGAAAAGTATAGTAGCGTGCAGATTTCAGGGGATGCAAAAAAATTCTATTTTTTTCTTAAACGGTATACCTACCCCATATATTATTAAATTTTTGGAATGATCCTTTGTTCGTGATTTCAAAAATATATCATATGTTACCTCTACCATATACCGTTTTTGAGTTATTAAACGTCGAATATCTTAGTTAAATTAGTTACTGTAAATATGGAAAAGTTAACATTATTAAAGTGAGCTATGAAAATGACAACTATTATGTTTGGTAAGTGACATTTCTTTAATGAAATAATCAAAATGGTTTACAGTAAGGAAGAAGAAAACCAAATATGTGTACAAAATAGATAACAAAGATTTATTTAGGAAATTTAAATATAAATAAATGATCTTATAAAAGATGTTCGATGTGTTCACCATTATTGTCAATGCATAATTGATAACGTCTTGTTATATTTATAATTGCAGCGGAAATTGCTTCATTATTTACATTCAGATTTTTTATTTCAAGTCGACTCCTGTCTTTAATGACTTGAATACTATTATTATTATTATTATTATTGACAATGTCTTTTAGAAATCCCCAAAGAAAAATTAATCCATAGGCGTCAAATCCAGACTGTTAGGTGGCCATTTAATAGGTTCATTATTCCCATCCATTTTGGGAATACATTATTCAAGTGATCTCGAACAGGTAGGACACTATGCGGAGTTGCCCCATCCTGCATCCAAATCATATCATCAAGTTCGGCTTCCGGAAAATTCTGCAGAAGAATATTTTCTGCCTCTGGGATAATTATTTCTAGATAGGTAACTCCAGTTCAAGTATAATCATAAAATATAGACCCAACAATTTTGTTTCTGAAAATTTCACACCAAACGCTAACAGTTTTTCTTCCTGATTTTTTTATTTGTTTTACCAATCTTTTTCTGTTGTGCTTGTTTTCCCATGTCCTCGATTTTTTCTATTAGAAACTCCTGCCGTAGAAAAGGATGATTCATCAGTCCATAATATTTTATTAAAAAAATCGGGGTCTTCATCCAAATTTTGAATCATCTGATGGCAATAGTCCAGCCTTTTCATTTTATGAGGCTGTTAAAACTTGTACGGATAAAATTTTATATGGTCTGTAGCTATTATTTTTTAACGTACGTTGGATTTTGGAATAACTTTTACCTAATTGATACACTGCATTATTTATGCTACATTCAGAATTTTCTAAAAAATAATACAATGTTTCAAAAAAGTCCATTTGCGAATAAATTTGGATGGGCTTACTTCGAAATCGAGCAGTATATCTAGCTGTTCTTCCTGGTTTGCTTGAACTACACGCATTTTTCTACTAAAACTGGTGGTATTATTATTCACCTTTCGGTAAATATTTTTGAACGTATTTTCTGATGGTGTTGGACGATTTGGATACAACACCCTATACGTTCTTTTTGCTGCACGTTTATTTTTGTTATTTTGTATATAACAAGTTAATATTTGGTTTTTTCTTCCTCACTGTAAACCATTTTGATTATTTCATTAAAGAAATGTCACTTATCACACATAATAGTTGTCATTTTCATAGCTCACTTTAATAATGTTAAATTTTCCATATTTACAGTAATTAGTTTAACTATTTGACGTTTAATAACTCAAAAACGGTATATGGTAGGTGTAACATATGGTATATTTTTAAAATCAGGAACAAAGGATCATTCCAAAAATTTAATAATATACAGGGTGTCCCATTTAAAAAACATTATTTTTATGTATCCCCTGAAATATGCACGCTATTGTACTTTCGATAGAATTTTAAGAAAATTCAGTCATAACCACACAACTTTTATTTAAAACTTTTTTTTCTATAGGCAATAATAACGATGATAAGGGGTGGTTAATTTATAATGAATAAATTTGTAACACGCAACGATTATTTTATTATTTTTTCTGTTGTTGTCATTAGAGTTTTCAAATATTTTTTGTAGTTTATGCACAAACGGTAATGACGGCGTCATTCCTAAGAGCGTTTTATGCGATAAAGACCTTCACGCACACACCCATACAGTTTCAGATTACCACGATTACTAAATTACTACTAGGAGAGACAAAAACATCACAAGCGGACAAGCTGCCAAGCTTAATATACGTATACGGGAAAGTCCTTCATTCCTGCACAGTAGGGCAACTCTCTGCCTGTATCTGACTGGTAGCATAAGTTACAGGTATATAAATAAACACACTAGATAAATTTTTTTTTTGTTTGGGATGTGCCAGCACTGAAAAATGGAACATAAATCCGGACCCTGCTAATAAACTACCTTAATTTTTCATGATGAAAAAATCCCATTAAAAATAGTTTAGAATGCAATTTGTGTCTCCTTACTAAAATTCAAAAACATAAATTTACTTTGTTGTAACTGTCCTTTTTTCAACAAATTGGTACTTTATTCTCAATTTTTAAAAATCATTTTTGCCAATTGAGAGTGCTCTGAAATCACAAATATTTTTTCTAAACTAAATTAGTATTATGAATATCTTTTGTTCTTAACACTTCATCTTATTTTCAACAAAAAACTGACTACTAGTGCAAAAAGAGGCAGTCCCAACAAAGTAAATTTATATTCCTAATATTTGGTAAGTAGACACAAATTTCATTCTAAACAACTTCTTTAATGTGATTTTTTCATTTATTGAAACATAAAGATAGGAAATTTATTAGTTACGATTGCTATAATTTGACTTATAAAACACCCTGTATGACACCAAATCAACTCATTTTTGATATATCAAAGTTTTACACCAAACAGGAATGATTCTCGAAGTGTCATTCCAAAATTCAAAAATTTTTGTCCATTACATTCTTGTGACATATATCCTGGGGCACAGAGTATATGCCGCTGCGTCTGATACAAGCAGTAAAACATTACAACATTTAACACCAATATTACACAAAGCATTCACCACTATTTCCTCAACTGTTCGCACATTGGTTTGCAACACCCGTTTACTACAGGTGGAGATATACTCTGAATAGCACTTAAAATACGATATTAACGATTATATGTTCCTGAAATTGCATGTCTTTGTCAACACAAATCTACACGTACTGATTTTTCGCGTCGATGATATTACCAATAGTTGTTACTATTTATTTTTATTTTTATTCTCGTGCCAGATACATATCCACGCACTACGACGTTTGTTGACAAACTGCATCTCAATTAGAAAATACAGTCTCGCTGGATACTGCGCACGCATGCTACTATCCTTTCCTATTGAAAAGACATTCTAATACGGACGCCGATCCCTGGATTTAAGGATTTTCAAGGAAATTGTACGGAGTCTAGTAATAGCCGTTGTGCATGTTGGTGATATACAGGGTGAGTCTTAAGTGCGTAGTTATATTTAAACTACCGATTCTTAACATCTGTAGAAACCCACTGACACATTTTTTTCTTAATTCCCACATAAAATTGAGTTATCGACTTTAAAAAAAATAAGATGAAATTGTTTTGGAACTGCTGATTACTAGAAATATTTCTCATTTTATCTGAAATGTTGCATTGACTTGAAACAGTGTTGCCGCATTTCATATGCAATTTATCACCTAGCCAGTAAGTTCGTTCCCAAACATAATAATTTTGAATGAAATAATTACCTAATTATGCGATTAATTGCTCCATTTGAAATAATTTTTAAACATTTTTAAATACCTTTTAATATAAGAAATCTACAATTTTACCTTTTTCTTGCATCAATTAACCTTTCTTTCAAGTGTTTCGTATGGAACATACAACTAAAACCCAATTTTTCGAAGAACAGGAAACTTATGAAATGCTACTGACAATTTTGATTTCGTTTTCTCAAAGTTTATAAAAGAATTAATATTTTTTAACAAGTAGTAGTTACTAACCATGCGATTATAATAATTTGAAGTAATCCTGTAATTTATTAATAAAAAAATCGTTTTCTAACACTCATATGTTTGGCTGGTTCATTGACCTGATAGGTCAATAGGTGAGTTACACTGATCTATCTTTTACGTACATTACATTACCAACCAATTCATGATTCACATTACATATTTCACAGACGGCAGGAGATTCTTATCACATACACCCGTCAAGCATATTCGTATGAATTAAGATAGAAAAACGAGTTCAAATCAATAACATGGTTCATTCACTAAATAAAAACAATTACCTAGCTTTATTTGTAAACAAAATCCAAGCTTTGACAAGAATTATTCTAATAACAAAAGGTACTTTTAAGCAATGTTAAAATATCGCAAAACTGAAATAAGAGCATAAAAGAACAAACAACGCACTCAAAAAACCGAAACCAAACATCCTCGATTTACCTAATACCTAATGTAAATACAATAGTATAATTATTTCCAAGAATAAGATTTTTACGTAAATTCACTCTGAATGATTTGCAATTATTATTCTCTCTATTCAATTCTATAAGAATAACAACGACAGCGATAGTGAATTGGTCACTCCCGTTATTATTTTCGTAAACCTCTATAGTGAATAAAGGACATACACGAATCTTGGAAGAGGACAGGACCAGATTTAGAATTACAATAACATTAAACCATTTTCTAGGTGGACTTAAGTCAACATTATTTCTCACTTCATCTGCAGTGACTGTACTAGACATTTAGTATCGTATTTTAAACAACCTGGACACAAAACAGTAGAAATTACGATGGACAAATAAAAATCAGATTAACCAAATAACTGCTCGCTCTTATACACGACATGCCTGATTACAATTCTGTAAAATAGGCGGGGTTCGCCTTCCTCGATTTTATTGCCAGTAGACCAATAGGAAAACGAATCGTTCCGTGATCCGATCTGATCACGTGAATATCACTCAGTTTTATGTTTTCGTCCAATCTATTAGTGCTGCCACTGATTTATAGTACAATTGTTCTAGATTCAGTACAGTTTAATAATTTTAGTATAACGGCACCTCTTTCAAAAGTCTAGTACATCATCATAATTTGTTCCTCAATGCGGTATTTCAATAAACAAATGAACAACTAATGCTCGTCTTAAAAGTAACATCATTTACTTGTCATGCCTTGTCACTTTTTCGTGCTCTAAAAATAAGCAAACAATTTAGTTTAACCAATCACGGAAGAACAAGAAATTTGTATTCAATCAATTAGTAATAAGCATTTATATCTAGTAAACATGTTTCAAGGCGTTCGTTTTGATTACGAAATAATTTTAGAAAAAGATAGACTACTCTTAAAACATTTCTTTCTGCTGTGTCTTTTCTTGAATGTTTTGCCGGCCTTTGTCTCTTCTGTAACATAATTGTATTCTGCTTGTCACCAGAATAATTAAGTTCAACTGTTAAAAATGTTTTACAGGAAAACAATAGGTTTTCTTCCAAGTTAGTTTCGCAAGAGTGGGTCTCGGTCCATACTGTTTTTTTTATTATTTTTTTCATAAAAGAACGCTTCCAAAAAAGCATTCTATTACAATTTTCTGATTTCTAGTAGAATTGTTTATCAAAAGTTGATACGATTTACTCAATCCGGTTCTGCACTCAAGATAATACAACTCCGAATGACAGACATCTACATTCCGCAGATCAACACGACCATTTATTTATTTATAAAGGAGTATAAGTTTTTGTTATCAGAATTTATTGTTGATTTTACTAAAATGGGCAAAAAATAATTCTATTGTAGATGAGATAGCAATTAATAATTTAAGACGTAGACCTCGATCGAATCACAGCTGATGTTCTATGCTATATTAAGTAAACAAACATATTAAGTAAACAAATCTGCTTTTCCGTTCGTTAGAGTAGATGCTTCTTTATAAAATGATTATTTTCAATTTTGTTTAATTTTTTGGAATATAATTCAAATGGCATATTACCAGTTGTGTACTAATTTAAAATTGAATTGTGACGAACTGACAGTGGCAACACTGCCTTCAATGACGTCATTTCTGTAAACGGCATTTAGAGAGATATCCAGTGACCATCAAAATGTCAGCTGCTGGAGGACGAAAAATTTATCAGAAATTCAAATTTTTTTTGCTCAAAAAAAATTTTTGACAGTGCCAATCGGTTGTACTCGACGAAATATATTGAGGGTTAAAATATAACTATGCATTTAAAACTCACCCTGTAGATATATTGTAAACAGTCACGCCGGCCGGGAGCTTTGCTGTTTGTGAATCAAATACACAGACTTATTAAACGTTTTCCTAAAGGTTACGATGGAGTAGTAATAAAGTGCTTTATGTTCAAGACGAATCTGTAATTGTAAAAGCCATATTCAAAGCAAACGTCATACAAAAAGTCGCCAGTTACAGGTTCCATACAAATAAAATGTTTTTTTAATCTCCACAACGCATTAAAGAATTTCACAAATCGTGTCCAGGAATTCTTGTTCCTCCACAGCCGATATTAACAAGATGGGGAACTTGACTAGATGCGGCATTTTATTAATAATAAATATATTCCACGTACCTAGTTAAATCTGTAGTTTTCATATTTGACCCAAAGAAGTCCAAAGATATCAAGGAAAGTCAGCAGCTGTTTGAAAATTCACAACTCGAAGCAGATTTACTCACTATACAAGAGAACTACAGTATATTAGCAAATACTACATATTAACCAATTGCAAGATAGTTCTGCCACCTTAGCTCAATCGTTTGAAGTAGTTGATAACGTAACTATAAAATTTAACGAATGCCTTTGGTGTTCAAACTACAACCACATTTAAAGTTTTATTAAATAAAAATCCGGATTTTGCGTAACTACGCCCGCCACATTAAGCAGTGCCTAAGTGATGGAAATTCTATTAGTGGTCTCCAGCAGTATTATGCGTATACAGATATTATATCTCTGGATGTAGAACGTCTATTTTCAAAATAGAGTTTGATATTCACAGATAATCGTTCATGTTTAAAGGAGACTACTGTAGAAAGCGCCTGAATCATGCAGGCGTTTAGGCGCACTCAACCTTAACTTTGAATGAAATAACACATGAATAAATTTAATTAATTATCTTTAACCAAATTAGTTATGTCATACCATTACGAAAATGCTACTGAAATTAATACCAAATTTCCAAATTTAATAATGTAATGAATCTTAAAAATACACACAATTTTTTTTTCTAGAACGCCATCAAACAATTCTTTTAATTTTTAATGATGTTAATTGATTTAAATGTAATTATTAATATCTACAAATAATAAATAACGAGGTTGTTGTACTTTCCATCTCTCTTGTTAATTAATTATAGACATGTATTATTTTATTTAGTTTTTTTTCATAATATTTATATAAAAACAAAATTAGTTCAAAATTAAAGACTGGCGGAATCATTAAATTATTTTGACTTCTAACAGACAAATTTTAGTTTATGTTTTCACTTTTTCGCCTGTCAACGAATAAGTGTGTTTATATCTGGACGTCATTTCAACAAGTATGAATTTGACTAAAGCAGTGCTGATTTGATTCATATGAATTATAGCCATGACGCAACGTCAATCTTTCGTGATGTCGATAGTATGAATATTACCATGAATATCAAATAAAAGTGTAGCCCATGATGATAAAACAATTAAGGATACAACATCACCAATACTGGCTGCCATCGGTGTAGCTAAGTTATCTGGATTCAACTTTATCTTATGAGAAATAATTATTACACTAACTAACACAAAATCTAAAAAGAAAAAATTAAATAGTGTTTGTAATATTGGTTGTAAAATTAGATACCTACCTAATATGAAACAAGATAGTGTTGCTGTTAAAATACTAGATGTTGCTAAAAGTAATGTATGTATCCATTGGAAATTGCCATTAGTCACAGAGGATGCTGCTACAGCAAATACAGAAACTATGCAAGAAGCTACAATGGCTTGTATCTGTTGAAAATAAATTAAATACATTGCAAAATTTTTCCGTTTTTTCAAAAAACGAATTAGAAATAACTAAAAACACACTTTTTTAATGAGAAAGGGGGCATTTATCATTGCAATAAATTTTTTTTTTTTTTTATTTCTTAGAACTGTTTTAAATGAGGACAAATCTAGTACAAATTTTGCATCAAAATCCGCAATAAATCCTGTTTACCCTTTTATAGTGTAATTAGCCAAAATTATCCCATGTAAGCGCGTTGTGACTATAATTTCGAATTGGCTGAGAACGGTAAATACATTTAGTATTTTATGTGCTATGACTGCTGGATTTGTCCTTATTCAAAAAGAGGAATTAGCGAAAAAGCATTACTAGCGATTTTTTTTTTGTTTTTTTCTTGGTAGAACAATAGATTATGGATTAAATGTTATTGTTGTCAGAAAACAGGCTAATTATTTTTAACTTTATTACCAGTGCTAATATTCAATGAGATAATTTAAATCAGCTACTTAAAACAATCTGAGATTCAAATAATGTCGATTTAAATCAATTTACTCATATCAACAAATACACCTAGTAACCTAGTTTGGTAAACTACATTTTGTGAATTAAGAGTAGAATGTTACTAAAGTTTTTGTTAAGTATACAAAATTAACTAAATAGATAAAACTACAAAGGAGCGAACAAGATCACGCATCAACTATGCTGAACCGCACTCACCGATTCGTGATTGTGGATACCCTTCCGCTGCTAATGGTCAAACGTAAATGGCGCATACCAATGACCGTGTTCGCACCTTTGTGGTTTTATCCGTATGCAAAATGTAAGTTAAAACATAGAGCTTAGATCGATGTATTATTTAAACAGTCATTGTCACTGTTAATATCAGATAGCGTGTTTAAAATTGTGTAATGGTATTTTCTCAAAAGTACAAAACTTTTATGCTAGAGTCGTACTTTCGTAATGGGCGAAAGATTGGTGGACAATGGGAATATTGAAGATTGTTTAGAAGAATTTACGAATTAAATTCATAATGTTGTTTTTAATTATAGTACACTTCAATGTACTCTGGACTCTTCCATGAGACAGACAATGTGAAACGAAAAGAAGGTTGTTGACGAGTCAATGAAACGCACACTTGAACTTACTGAATATGCATGGAACATGCGCCTGGAACTTCTGTGTGTGTTTTGGCTCGGGTAACTAGAGTACCAGTTAGCACATGTCATGCTGTTTTGAGGAATGACTTGTCTCTATTTCTACCATTTCTACCTTACTTGCATCCAAGAACTCCATGAAGTTGAGTATCTACGAAGAGCGGCATTCTAACAGTGGCATTTGATCAATTTTGATGAGCCCTTTGACAAAACCTTCTTCCCGACGAAACCTGGTTTCATTTCTATGGTTATGATAATTCGCAAAATATGGGAATTTGGAATGCTAAAAATCAGAAAGTTTTTAGTATATGCCTCTCCTCATCCACAGAAAGTTGATGCTTGGTATGCCATTAATAAGAGAAGAATTATTGGTAATTTTTTTCTCATGGGACTTTAACAGTACAGAGATATCGTAAAAAGTTTCTAATCCCCTTCGTTAATCTGATTGATGCCAGTGAAACGACTTGTAGTTATTTATATCAAGATGGAGCCCGAGCACACACAGCAGTCACAACCGTCAACATGTTGCAAGTCATTTTTCAAGTTTGTTTACTTATTCTTAATACTGAATGAATTTTCTCCAAGATCATGTAACATTACTTCTTACGATTTCTTTTTGTGATATTTTTTAAAAAAAAATTATTCTTTCAAATTCCTATTCCTCACAATGACCATCCTCAACTCAGAATAGCAGAGCAAATCGAAGAACGACAACAATCCCATTCTTCTGAAATGGTCCCGATCAACAATCCCATTCTTCAAAGTGTTTTCTTTCGATTTCGTTAAAATGAGGAAGCGTTTCTGGAGTAATGTAGTGGATACTTTCAGCAACTTTTGTAAAAATCTTGTATTTTTATTAAAAATAAGTGTTCTGTTTCTATAAAATTTTATTTTGTTCATTACGTGTAAGATAAATAACATAATATGACACGTATGACAGCTTAATAGGAACCAATCTAAGCCCTACCTTACTTGACGTCGTTTTTTGTTTAACATTTATATTATATTGTTAATTATATTGTAAAGCTTCCAGAAACAAACTCCAGTCACTATAGGTGCTCCGAAAGAAAACGATATCGCTTCGAAAAGAAAATGACTTTAAACTAGACTTGATAATTAAATGTATAAAAAACGACTTAGCTCATAGAAACTCGTCGTTAAAATAGCCAGCGCAATATATTTTGTATTTTGGTGAAATCCACACACATGAAAAATAAAAGTACATGAACTTATAGCAAATTGTATGATATTTTATTTTATTTGTCATTTATTTTATGTTTTTGAGTCTTTTCTAACAAAACTTTCCGGCGGCTGAATTTATCTGGAGTTATAATCTCGAATTAATAATTAATTTCTCGAAAAATTCTAATTTGATGTCATGTACAATCTAAATTTCCTGGCTGTATGTCACTGATAAAGTTTTTACTAACCTGAACTAAAACAATATTGCCAATAATCATTTTAAATAGTTCTTTTTTACTTTTCATATTTCCTAAGTTAGCTTGAGTAGATAATCTTGAAGCAAGACACATATCTAAATTTCCTTTTAAACCTAATAAGGCAGGTACCAAGACAAGTAGAGCTTTTACTTCTTTAAATACTTCATATTGCTGAAAAATAAATTATGGAATTAAAAACATATCATACGAAAGGAGGGATATATTAAATAAATTGTCTCGTTGTATGTTGTAATATTTATTTTATATTATATTTCTAATTTTAAGAGAAAAAAATCGTTTTTCTTAAAAACTTTTGCTTGGTTAAAATATAAAGTTATAGTTAGTAGAGGGGATGAGGTATGGACATGCGTTTAATTTCCGATATTCGATCATGCGAAGTTAAGCAGCACTGATAAGAGTCCGGCAATTGGATGGATGAACGATAGCTCATCTAACAGTCGGTAGGCTGTCAACAGACAATCCCGGGAAGGCCGCTAGCCTGATGCAGGCGGAGAGGCAAGCCCGGGTGGAGGGTCGGAGAGACCTACCCAGGAGGTTTGCCACTCTACTAGCGGTGCAGGCGGGCAGGCCCAGGCGGTGGGTTAGTTGACAGTCGAAGACCGTGGTTCGGAGTCCACGCTAAACTGTAGGTCCCTAGGTAAAAAGGGCCCATTGTGGCCTACTTGCCTAGTAAAATAAGTAGCTACTACTATAGTTAGCAGAAATCTAATTTTATGTACAGGGTGATCTTGTGAGAATTTCCGCCCCCCTTACTTGTATATACAATGTTTTATGCAGATCTTGAAAATCATATCAGAAAAATAATGAAAACACACAAGATGGCTACAGTTATTAATTTAATTTGTTTAAATTGAACACCCTGTATATTTTTACATATTTTAATAGGACGAAATATCGGATTGATTACATGGGTATCTTGGTTATTAGTGGCGATAAAGAATCACTTAAATGAGCAAAGTAGTGCAGAATTTTATGCCCATTAACATGGAGTCCAGAAACAATTATTGATTCCGATGGATTTAGATTTTGTTTAAGAAAAAAGACAAAATTACCATTTTTAAAAATGCAATTTTGTAACTTTTTATCAATTAAAAAATGTTTAAGATTATTTTGCAATAATTTTTTTAACGATTTTACGGTGGCGATTTTAATTAATTTTTTCATACAGTTTTTACAAAAATTACATCAACTTAATTTTTTTGTTATGGACGCCATATTGGATTATTGCATTTTTAAAATGTAGGTCTGAAAAATAAATTAAGAATGCCACTGTAAAGTCCTTAAAAAATTATTGGAAAATGATTTGAAATATTTTTTAATTGAACAACCAATAAAAAAGTTACACGGCATATTTAAGAATCGCAACTCTGGCTTTTCCTAAACAAAATCTAAACCAATCGCAAATAAGTTATTTTCTTGAAGCCATATTATTGGGTATAAAATTCTGCACTACTTTTTTCAGTTAAGTGATTGTCTATCTCCTCTAATAACCAAAATGCCCATGTAATCCCGTGGGACACACCGTATATATGAAAAATGGAAAACATGTTTCATAAAAAATAGCTTCAGTTGTCTTGGTAATAAGATTTTCAAAATATTCTTTAAAAACCTTGTAACTTTTTATGAACTACTTTTGAATAGCCAGAAATAACAAAGTTAATGGAGATGGGACTCACACAAAACATTTCAAAGTACGTTTTTAAAATTTAATTGAGGTCAGTGAAGAGTTAAACAGAATGATTTTTTTAGATCAGAATTATATATACTGGTATAAGAAAGTTATGTGCTGGCCACATCAGATATTTATTTTCATAAATGAGTTTTGAAAACTGTTTATTTAATTAACCCGTTAGCTCCTACCGTTACAATTATGTAAAAGTAAAGTGGTGCTATCTAAACGCATCTCTTCTTGCACGTGGTGTGAATTTTCGCTTGGCAACAAATCAGTTCCTTTCAAAAGACGGTAGCGTTCAGATTAGTTTAGTTGTGTGATTTTATTACACAGTGGGTTGAAATTGTGCTTCGTTAAAATACGACAAAATAAAAAAGCTGTAAATATGGACTACGTCGATAAAGAGTGAGTACACCTAACACATTTTTTTAGAATAAAGTTGGTATGAGTATAAAAATAGTATGAATATGTAAATACATATTTCTTATGTACACTAGCCTTGATATTTTTTCCTGTAGGTTAGGAATTTTGCTGTTACATATATGTAATGCTAGGATGTAATGTAAGCATATTCTCGCGGGTCTTTTGTTTCAATCTAATATGTTTTGTTTTTATTGTAGGACATTTTTAGTAAGCTTTATTTCAAAGTATTAGTATACAGAGTATTCTAAAAATAATGTTGAAAAAATTATATTTTTTTGCTGAACTAAACGTAGGTATTTGCTTATTTCAGAGGTCTTGCTGCAATTCTTCAGTAAGGGCTGACTGTTCCAAGAAGCCTTTGGAGAAGTTGACGGGATAAATGGTTCCATAGAGGCAGTTTATATAGCCCCACCGGATCTGGCTATTCTGACGGATGAAGATTCCGGAGACGAGGACGAGGGTGGAGATTTGGACCACTTGAGCAAACGTCAGTTACTTGCCGATGCAGAAGTTAGAACTGCTGGAGGAATTATACTGGGAGAACATATGCCTACGGATCAGTCAGAATCGAACGAAGATGGCGTTTCTTCTACAAATCATATCAATACGACACTTATGGCGTTTCTTCGAGAAATCATATCAATACGACACTTGCTCATATGTTATGCCCAAAAGTTTCTGACGCTCGGAATTGGATTTCGGGAGATTTCACATATAACGAGAAGCAATTTCCCGAGGCAGATTATTCATTATTTGAAAACAAATCAGTTGTTGATTTATTCGAAATGTTCATAGATGAAGAAATAATACTATTTCTGGTACAGGAAACAAACAAATATGCTCTTTTCAAGAACCAACCCGATCCAGGAGTGTCGCCAGAGGAAATGAAATGTTTTATTGCTATATTGATTCTTAGTGGTTACAATGGTCTTCCTAGCAAGCGAGAAACGAACTTGTATACATATATATATATATATATATATATATATATATATATATATATATATATATATATATATATATATATATATATATATATATATATATATATATATATATATATATATATATATATATATATATATATATATATATATATATATATATATATATATATATATATATATATATATATATATATATATATATATATATATATATATATATATAACAGCGATTGTAACAGGATCATGGTACACCCCCTTTTCTCCCTTAGTTTTGAAGATAATTGATTGAAATTTGGGATATCCTATATACATAATAAGCGACAATTTTTGACGTACAATTGATTTTTTTTTCACTTCTGGTTTCGCTGGAAGTGACACTAACTTTAGATTTTTAAAAGGAACACCCTGTATATTATTGCATTTTTGAATTCTGCATAATTTACTGAATCTAATGATACCAAATAAGTGACATCAATATTTTTTATAATATAATTTTTAGTTTTCTATTTAAGTGTGCCATGATGGTTCCGTTTTGTTCTAAATGACCCGTGTAATACTAGAAAAGTTGAAATCCCGTCACAAATACTAAATTACGTGATTTATGAGCAAATAAAGTTCATCCAGATGGTTTTTGGGGAATATTAAATTTTTTCAAATGGAACCATATTGGTACCATTTATTAGTACTATTAGCAAGGAATTTATTCATATGTTGTATTAAAATGTGCGATAAATGCAAACATAATTAACGCTAAAAGAAAATAAGAAAATCCGGTTTTGTTCTAATTAAATGTTAAGAAATAACTAACTAAAGTGACTTTGAAAGCAATGAAACATTTAGCTTGTCAAACATTTGTTGGTTTACCGGTGTTTTTATTGTGTTGCGCCCCCATTGACGTTGGAGGTACACACGAGGAACGGACGATCTAGGATGAATACCTCTGTGAATATTCATCATCTTGCGGGTATCTCTATCTAATTGGCGCAGCTCCTCTACTGTCCACTTTACTACTCCGAAGGAGTAGAGCAGAACCGGAACGGTAAGCATATTAGTTGCAGACACCTTGTACTTCCCCGAACGTTCGGAAGACCAAATCTTTGGGAGGCGGTGTCTGTACTTGCCGCGGAGAGAATCCTTTATTTGTGTTACATCCAGGATGTGCCTTTGTTGCACACCCAGATATGTATACGTCTCTCCGGCATCCAGATGTCTTAGGATGCTTCCGTCTGCGAGCTGCGCATCTTCAGGGAATTCCCCCGCATCGTCTTCTCTTGAGGTAGACAACTGCACATTTGTCCCACCCGAAATCCATACCAATTGCCCGCGTATATTCTTCGACCACCCTAAGAGCATTTTGTAGTTCGCGCTCTCCGGAGGCATAAAGATTAAGGTCATCCATATAAAATAGATGGGTGGCCTTATGCCTCCGGTAGCTGGGTGGTCCACATTGATATCTGCGGGTTTGGCGGAACCCAGCAGACAACGGTAGCAGTGAGATGCAGAAGAGGAGAGAACTCAGGGAGTCACCCTGGAAAACTCTTCTCCTAAATGCCACCTGCTCTGTCGTGACCCGCTGTGCACCTGATGTTATGGTGAAGCGGGTCTTCCAGAACAGCAGAAGCTGTTCTATGCATCTCACTAGTGGTGCTGGTACCGCAAGACATTCGAGCAAGTACAACAATAGCTCATGTGATGTTGTATCAAATGCCTTGCGGTAATCAATCCAGGCCATCGATAGATTCCGCTTGTATTGCACAGAATCCTGTGTAATACAGCGGTCTATCAGTAGGCTGCCCTTGCAACCTGCCATGCCCTTCTTGGCACCACGCTGTTCGTGTATCTGCTGGAAGACCGGATCAACGGACCTCAGTGTCCTAGCATACAAGATACGTGTAAATATCTTGTAGCAGGAGTTGAGGCAAGTGATCGGCCTATAATTCCTCGTGTCGGAAAGATCCCCCCTTTTTGGGGATAAGCACAGTACGTCCCTCGACGAACCAGTCTGGAATCTGCTGCCCCTCATTCAACCATGAGTTGAAAACTCGCGCCAGACGACGGTGAGTGGAAGGAAATTTCTTCCACCACCAGTTGTTAATGCCGTCTGGGCCCGGGGCAGCGAAGTTCTTGGTACCAACAAGTGCTTGTTGGACTTCCTCCGTACTGATTGCCGGGCACACTTCTTCTGGCTCTTCAAGATGTCTGTGGCATAGAGCCTCGAATTGTGCAATTGCTGGAGTGTCGCTATTGAATGGACGCGTCGTTTCGTAGATTCCTTTCCAGAAAGTTTCGACATCTTCTACAGTCGGCGGATTATCTACAACACGCTGTGGCTCTTGAAAGTGGCGAGAAGGATTCGTACGGAACAAATTGTTTTGTTCCATACTCCTCACCCGCCTCTTCAATGTTTTCTTTATCGCCATAAGCGCTCGGATCTTATCTACACAGTGCTGCTTGATGGTAAGCATCACTGTCAGATTGAGAGTATGGTGTTGACGTCTTAATTCGGCTGTTATGCGCCGGATTCTGGGAGTAAAACTCTACCAGTCGTCCTATATTCCACCACACTCTGGATCCGAGAAGCGTGTTGTCTGGCCGACTGTATCTTGCCCTCGATTTTCTTTACATGCCGCTTGGCTTTCTCGACCCCGTGATTGGTTGACGGTTCTTCCGGCTGACGGGGTGCCCTTACGTAACCTGTCCTGAGTAGAAAGGATACTTGATCTCTCAGATGTTGTTGAGAGAAGGCGCGATGCTCTGGATGCATTTCGCACCAAAGTGCATACATTCGCGCCATGTATCCCCTTCGCTCAGGTTCGCTACTCTCGCGGCAGGTCAGCAAGTCATCCCGAAGTTCCCTCGTCCACTTAAAGCGTCCATGTTCATTGACTTGGTTATCAACGTTGAGACCATTCGGAAAGGCCCCTCCCACCTGTCTCTGACCCCCATCCGCTTGGGGTCGATTATGAGGGGCCCTTCTTAGATTATAAGGAACCCAAGCAGTAAAGGTAGCAGGGTGGTTAGCCCTGGTACCCCGGCCGGCATTTGTCAGGCAGAGTTGCCTCTGCCTGTCCAGGGTGCACCAACGTGGAGGTTGCCGGTCCTTAGCACCCCTTATTGTTATTATTATTATTATTTATTTTTTTTTCGGAATATTCGATGCAGGTCAGTCCTCCCGTGGCCTCCGACGCCTCACGGGAGTCGCGCCGGCGCATCAACTACAGCCACTCCCCACATCCCGCAGGGTTAGTGACTGTAGATACCAGAATCATGTGCCCTAAGCAGACGGAGAGAACCAAGAATGACTGCCTTCTGCATTTGGCCTGCCAGCCACTCGGCTGATTTTTGGCAGGCCGGTATGGTCTTCAGTTCCGAGAGCAGCGTAGGCTTTATCCCTCCGAGTACACCGATTATTAGGACGACCATTTTGACCGAGTAGCCTGGGTACAGCACTTGGAGCTCGTACCGGAGATCGCGATATTTGGTTCGTTTCTCCTCCTCCTTCAAGGTGATGTTTTCTCCGCAGGTGCCGAGAACTCGATGACATACATCACCTTGAGTTGATGGTCGAGAAGGACTATGTCAGGCTTGTTAGCTTGGATTAACCTGACAGTCGGGAACGAGTAGTTCCAGTAAATCCGGCATTTCTCGTTCTCGAGACTCAATATCTCCGGGGACGTAAGGCAGCACTGGTGTCTGGTCTATCCCGTACGAGTGCCTTAGATGGTAGTATAGCACTCGTAAAGCCGCATTATGTCGGTGGATGTAGGCCGAAATCGCGTATACCAAGGTGTTGATAACACCATCTTGGCAGGCCATAATGAATCCCTCGGTCTCTGACTTAAGCCCGGCCGACCTTAGAAAGGCGAATGTCAGCCTGGTCGACAAACCCAGCGTTTCTATGTTCTTATAGAAGACACCATGCTGGGGTTTATCGACGTGCTGCCGAAACAGATTTTCCTGTTCGGCAGCTCTAATTCGGGCTTTCAGTCGATTTGGCTGAAGTTCGGTGACTGACTCAACATCAGCACCTTGCCGGCCTCCTCGCCTGATGTCAAATGCGAGACCGAGTTCATCTGCGGCTCTTTTTGCTGCCTTGAACAATCCTGCTCCCATTCCTACAGTTTCGTGATGTTTTACGAACCGCAAGAGGGGATCTGAGCTCCTGAGGATGTTACATGCCATACTCAGTACTACTCTGCCATGCGTACACTCCAGGCTCAAGAGTCCTTGGCCCCCCCCGTTGACGTGGGAGGTACACACGAGGAACGGACGATCTAGGATGAATACTTCTGTGAATATTCATCATCTTGCGGGTATCTCTGTCTCATTGGCGCAGCGCATCTACCCTCCACTTTAATACTCCGAAGGAGTAGAGCAGAATCGGAACGGCAAGCATATTAGTTGCAGACACCTTGTTCTTCCCCGAAAGTTCGGAAGACCAAATCTTTCGGCGGCGGTGTCTGTAATTGTCGCGGAGAGAATCCTTTATTTGTGTTACACCTTGGATGTGCCTTTGTTGCACACCCAGATATGTATAGGTCTCTCCGGCATCCAGATGTCTTAGGATGCTTCCGTCTGCGAGCTGCGCATCTTCAGGGAATTCCCCGCATCGTCCTCTCTTGAGGTGGACGACTGCACATTTGTCCAACTCGAACTCCATACCAATTGCCCGCGTATATTCTTCGACCACCCTAAGAGCGTTTTGTAGTTCACGCTCTCCGGAGGCATAAAGTTTAAGGTCATCCATATAAAATAGATGGGTGACCTTATGCCTCCGGTCGCTGGGTGGCCCACATTGATATCCGCGGGTTTGGCGGAGCCTAACAGACAACGGCAGCAGTGAGATGCAGAAGAGGAGAGGACTCAGGGAGTCACCCTGGAAAACTCCTCTCCTAAATGCCACCTGTTCTGTCGTGACCCGCTGCGCACCTGATGTTATGGTGAAGCGGGTCTTCCAGAGCGGCAGCAGATGTTCTATGCATCTCACTAGTGGTGCTGGTACAGCAAGACATTCGAGCAAGTACAACAATAGCTCGTGCGATATTGTATCAAATGCCTTGCGGTAATCAATCCAGGCCATCGATAGATTCCGCTTGTATTGCACAGAATCCTGTGTAATACAGCGGTTTATCAGCAGGCTGTCCTTGCAACCTGCCATGTCCTTCTTGGCACCACGCTGCTCGTGTATCTGCTGGAAGACCGGATCAACAGACCTCAGTGTCCTAGCATACAAGATACGTGTAAATATCTTGTAGCAGGAGTTGAGGCAAGTGATCGGCCTATAATTCCTCGGGTCGGAAAGATCCCCCTTTTTGGGGATAAGCACAGTACGTCCCTCGACGAACCAGTCCGGAATCTGCTGCCCCTCGTTCAACCCTGAGTTGAAAACTCGCGCCAGACGGCGTTGAGTGGAAGGAAATTTCTTCCACCACCAGTTGTTAATACCCTCTGGGCCCGGGGCAGCGAAGTTCTTGGTACCAACAAGTGCTTGTTGAACTTCCTCCGTACTGATTGCCGGGCACACTTCTTCTGGCTCTTGACGATGTCTGTGGCACAGAGCCACGAAGTGTGCAATTGATGGAGTGTCGCTATTGAATGGACGCGTCGTTTCGTAGATTCCCTTCCAGAAGGTTTCGACACCTTCTACAGTCGGCGGATTGTCGACAACACGCTGTGGCTCTTGAAAGGGGCGGGAAGGATTCGTACGGAACAAATTGTTTTGTTCCATACTCCTCACTCGCCTCTTTAATGTTTTCTTTATCGCCATGAGCGCTCGGATCCTATCTATACAGTGCTGCTTGATGGTAAGCATCACTGTCAGATTTAGAGTATGGTGTTGATGTCTTAATCCGGCTGCTATGCGCCGGATTCTGGGAGTAAAAACTCTACCAGACGTTTTATATTCCACCACACTCTGGATCCGAGAAGCGTGTTGTCTGGCTGACTGTATCTTGCCTTCGATTTTTTGTACACGCCGCTTGGCTTTCTCGACCCCGTGATTGGTTGACCTCTCACGGGAGATGAGTTGCTTCGCGGCGTTGTACACGGCACAGTTGATTTGCCAGATGTCTACATCTTCCGGAATTTCCTCATCGATGACCGCGTCCATTCTAGCCAGGTCTTGTGGCTTTAGGTTAGCCCTGGTGGTAAGGCTAACCCTCGTCCTTAAGTCTAGACCGGTGAACTCTAAAGGATGTTCCCCATCAGCTGGTAATTGCCGCGGTGGTACTGCGGCTGGCAGTTCTTCCAGCTGACGGGGTGCACTTACGTAACCTGTCCTGAGCAGAAAGGATACTTGATCTCTCAGATGTTGTTGAGAGAAGGCGCGATGCTCTGGATGCATTTCGCACCAAAGTGCATGCAATCGCGCCATGTATTCCCCTTCGCTCAGGTTCGCTACTCTCGCGGCAGGTCAGCAAGTCATCCCGAAATTCCCTCGTCCACGTAAAGCGTCCATGTACCATTGCAGTTTCATCATTGTTAGGACCGTCCGGTAAGGCCCCTCCCATCTGTCCTTGACCTTCATCTGATTGAGGTCGATTGTGAGGGGCCCTTCTTAGGTTATATGGAACCCGAGCTGTAAGAGTACCAGGGTGGTTAGCCCTGGTACTCCCGGCCGGCATTAGTCAGGCAGAGTTGCCTCTGCCTGTCCAGGGTGCACCAACGTGGAGGTTGCCGGTCCTTTGCACCCCTTTATTATTATTATTATTATTATTATTATTATTATTATTGTTATTTTAGATATAAGAAAGTAAAAATTAAAGTGGGATCATTTCCCCTTAAACCGATAGTACAAAAAATTTGAAAATGTCATGAATAAATTCCTTATTTTTGTCCATATGTTCATGCCAAATTAAAGAAAAAAAATTTGCAAATAACAAACATAATCGACCGTTCCCTATCTTTGTTCCTGTATATCAAATTAACAAGTATTACAACCTTTAAGTCTAACCAATGGTCCACCTGCGATATGTGCATACGGTAAGCGCGCGCTACGCGCCCGCTTGGCGCGGTGCAAGGAATCCTACTCTTTCGAAAAAAAAAATTGTATATTATTAGCCGCTGCGCCGTTGCGATGCGTCGGATCGAATTCGGCCATTAGACTTTTCTGCGCCGTTCGCGACGTAGAACGTCACTCCGTACGCGATTTTGCCAAAAAAAGCGATTTTCGGAATTAGCTCCCCCCTCCCCCGACCCCCCTAGATTTTTTTCCGAAAATCCCTCCCCGAATAAAGCCCGCCCACGGGAGCGCGTTCCTTAATCTGCCGACTAAGTATTTTTCGGACGATCGAAAATTTTCGGCGGCCGCCACGCCGTTACAATGCGTCGGATGGAATCCGGTCATAATACTTCTTTGCGTCGTTCGCGACATAGAACGACACGCCGCGCGCGATTTTGTCAAAAAAGCGTTTTCCAAAATTCGTCGATGGCCGCCACGCCGTTACGACGCGTCGGATCGATTTCGCTCAAAAGACTTTTTTGCGTCGATCGCGACGGAGAACGACACGCCGCCGGCTAATTTGCCGAAAAGGCGGTTTCAAAAATTAACCCCCCCGACCCCTCCCCCTATTTTTTTTTCGAAAATCTCTCGTCGAATAATACCCGCCCACGGGAGCGCTGTCCGAAGAATTTTTTTCGGACGATAGAATGTTTTCGGCGCGTCGAGGGCCGCCACGCCATTACGACGCGTCGGATCGAGTTCGGTCATAAGACATTTTTGTGTCTTTCGCGACGTAGCACGACATGCCGTACGCGATTTTGCCGAAAAGGCGCGTTCCGAAATTAGCCCCCCTCTGCGATCCCCCACCCCCAACAATTTTTTTACGGGAATCCCTCCTCGAATAACATCCGCCCACGGGAGCGCGGTCCTTAATCTGCCGACGAAGTATTTTTTTCGGACGATCGAAAATGTTCGGCGCGTCAGAGGCCGCCACGCCGTTGCGATGCGTCGGATCGAATTCGGTCATAAGACTTTTTTGCCTCATTCGCAACGCAGAACGACACGCACCCCGCGATTTGGCCGAAAAGGCGCGTTCCGAAATTGGCTCCCCCTCCCCGACCCCCACTCCCCCTCCTATTTTGTAACGTAAACCTCTCCTCGAATAATATCTCTCCACGGGAGCGCGGTCCTTAATCTGCCGGCGAAGTATTTTTTCGGACGATCGAAAATGTTCGGCGCTTCGAAGGCCACCACGCCGTTACGACGCGTCGGATCGAATTCGATCATAAGACTTTTTTGCGTTGATCGCGACGTAGAACGACACGCCGCCCGCTAATTTTCCGAGCAGGCGATTTCAAAAATTAGGCCCCTCTCCCCGACTCCCCAATCTCCCCTAGTTTTTTTTTCCGAAAACCTCTCATCGAATAATATCCGCCCACGGAAGCGGTCTCCTTAATCTACCGACGATGTATTTTTTTCGGACGATAGAAAATTTTCGGCGCGTCGAAGGCTGCCACGCCGTTACGACGCGTCGGATCGAATTTGGTCTTAAGACTTTTTTGCGTATATCGCGACGTGGAACGACACGCCGTACACGATTTTGCCGAAAAGGCGCGTTCCGAAATTAGCCCCCCTACCTGATCCCCCACCCCCCTCCAATTTTTTTCACGAAAACTCCCCATCGAGTAATGCCCGCCCACGGAAGCGCGTTCCTTAATCTGCATATTTACTATTTTTTTTCGGACGATCGAAAATTTTCGGCGCGCCGACGGCCGCCGCGCCGTTACGACGCGTCGGATCGAATTCGGTCATAAGACTTTTTTTGCGTCGTTTGCGACGTAGAACGACACGCCGTGCGCGAATTTGCAGAAAAGGCGTTTTCCAAAAATAGCCGCCCCTCCCCGACCCCCCCCTCGATTTTTTCCGAGAACCCCCGACGAACGGCGGCCCCCACGAAAGCGCGTTCCTTAATTTGCATATTTACCATATTTCGCGACCGTTTGAAATTCTTTTTACCCAAATTCCTTGTAACCAAATTATCCAATAAATAGAAAACGCTGTGTATACTAACAACAATTAGTAAATGGTTGATGGTCTAACGGGTAAAGCACTAGCTTTACAATCAAAAGATCGATGGTGCGATGCCTACACACTCTGTTTTCTTTTTCGTTAAAAAGTAATTATTGAAAATGTAAATATTAATGAAATGAACGTGAAAATTTAGATAATAACAGAAATGTAATAGTTGCCTTCAAAACCTGCTAATTAAAAGAAACATCAGTGGAACAGTGAAAAAAATTAATTTAAATCTTTTTTTTTACAATTCTATTTATACAGTTCATTTGTTGTCTTTAGCAATTTTCTGTTTCCTGCATATTTAAAGAACTTAACGTTTTCATTATTGTACATTTTAAAACAAACATTTTTTTTATTCACACTTGCATTTGTAATTGCCAATTTTTTTCCTGTCTCACACTTGCGAATAATTGTAACGTAATTTTTACATTCGCTTCGATTCTTTAAATTTTCAATTTTATTTAATTTTTTTTTCAATGTACTTTAATTAATATCTACATTTTGATTAATGCAATCATTAATATCTGAAACTTTTACAATGCAAAACATTTTGTACGTAGTTGCGGAAAAAATTTCAGACGCAAAATAAATAATGTATTCGTTCATAATTAAATGTATTATAGCTTATTGGCCAAAAAATAAATGACGTACATTTGTTACTTCTTTTTTACCCAAATTCCTTGTAACCAAATTATCCAATAAATAGAAAACGCTGTCTATACTAAGAACAATAAGTAAGTGGTTGATGGTCTAGCGGGTAAAGTATTGGCTTTACAATCAATGGATCGATGATTCGATCCCTACACACTCCGGTTTTTTTTTACGTTAAAAACTATATTAATAACTACCGAAAAATATAAATATTGCTACACGATTAAAGGACACAATATATTCCTTTTTAAATTGAAAATTTCGGACGATCGAAAATTTTCGGCGCGTCGACGACCACCGCGCCGTTACGACGCGTCGGATCGAATTCGGCCATAAGACTTTTTTGCGTCGTTCGCGCCATAAAATGACCCTCCGTACGCGATTTTGCCGAAAATGCGATATTCGTAATTTGCCCCCCCTCCCCGACCCCCCATTCCCCCCTCGATTTTTTTACAAAAACCTCTCGCCCAACGACGGCCCTCCAAGGAAGCGCGTTCCTTAATCCGCATAGTTACTATTTATTTCGGACGATCGAACGTTTTCGGCGCGTCGACGATCGCCGCACCGTTACGACGCGCCGAATCGAAATCGGTCATAAGACTTTTTGCGTCATTCGCGACGTAGAATGACACTCCGTACGCGATTTTGCCGAAAATGCGATAATCGGATTTAGCCCCCCCTCCCCGACCCCCCAGTCCCCCACGATTTTTTTTCCAAAAACCTCTCGCCCAACGACGGCCCCCCACGGAAGCGCGTTCCTTATTCCGCATTGTTACTATTTTTTTTCGGACGATCGAACGTTTTCGGCGCGTCGACGACCGCCGTGCCGTTACGACGCATCGGATCGAAATCGGCCATAAGACTTTTTTTGCGTCGTTCGCGCCGTAGAATGACCCACTGTACGCGATTTTGCCGAAAATGCGATATTCGGAATTAGCCCCCCTCCCCGACCGCCCACTCCCCCCTCGATTTTTTTCAGAAAACCTCTCGTCGAACGACGGCCCCCCACGAAAGCGCGTTCCTTAATTTGCATATTTACCATATTTCGCGACCGCTTGAAAAAAAACGCGAAAATGCGATCGATTTGGTACCTGTACAGGCCGAACGGAGCGTCGTACGCGTTAAGCACCCCCATACTTTTTTGTAGGCCTGGTCATTGTCCTTTACCATTTGGGGGTCGCGACCCCCCTCGTCTCTACTCGGGGGTTGTAGCAACCCCCTCCACGCACCCCAATGGTGGGGGGTGGGTCGAGATGGAAGTTTTTTCATCTCGTGTCGCCCCCATGCCCCCCTCCGTGGTCAAAACGGGGCTCGAAGGCTCAGTGTAGGCTACTCTTGTTGCTCACTGGGGGGCGAGGGGAAGGAAAATTTACCGGGGCTTATATCTCGGCGACGGGAAGAGCTATTGAGGCGATCTCGACGGCATCGTACTCGTCTAGTCGTCCCATACGGTACTCGAGGCGACCACTTTTTCGAAAAAACGGTTATTTCAAAATTCACCCCCCCACCCCCGCGAAAACGGGCGGACAAACCATGTAACTTTATAAGGGCAAAATGTGCGCAAAACCACCCCTTTTACGTAAAAAATTCGGCGCGCCCCCCGGAGCACTTTATACCCAACTCGTGTTCCTCGTTAGCGGTATATAATAATTAAATGAACTAACATTTGGTACCTGATGGTTAACTGCCATTGCCATTGAAAATTATACAACTTTATGATGTTTTCTAAGTAAAGGTCAAAGACTAAAATATTCAGAAGGAATCGTCTGCGAGTTATAGATTTTTCTATTTTTATATAACATGCAAATCATTATTATAAAATTTTTACTTACTGTAACATTTCCAAGAACAACTCCTGCTCCAATTGTGCCTATTCCTGCGATGAAAAATGGAACGAAAACTTGAGCAGCAACAGAATACCATTTTTCTTTTGTTATAGGCTTTTTTTCACATATTACTGACTCTATTGATTCTATAGATTTTCCATTAGAAAGAGATTCAACTTTATCGGATTCTAAAAACAATTGTGGCTCGTGAATATTGGATAAATTTTTTGATATATAGGTGCATGAGGACCATGGGGTTCTAAACAACATTTTGCTCAAAACGGAGATTTTTATTACAAACTACTGTTGTAAATATTTTTCTGTATCTTTCTAGCTAGGAAATTTCAATATTGAATGGATGATGGCACTATAAACTTCATTTTCATGTAATTCTAAGTAAATATTTGCTACAATTAATATTTTTTTTTGATACTTATTGAAGTCACAAACTGGTGATTATATATTTTTATCCATTTTCTGCGGTCTGTTTAATGAATAAAATTTATACCATACTTGTATTTTATATACTAAATTATATTTTACAGAGTGACTTTTCTAGAGATTATAATCTTAAATTCATTCTCCTCTAAAAACGGCAAATTTTTGCTTAGAACCATGTAATTCTCATGCTATGATGTGTGTGTCTATATACAATATCTGCGGAAATGGGATTTACAAGAGGTGAAATTGCCAAAGTATTCAACTTTTCGGGAAAAAGTGATTCGACATGAAAATTTTTGCTTTCATAAAAAATGTGATACACGTTGAGAAACTTTGTCTTTTATACAGGGTGCTCAAAAATTACAAAAACTATACTGATGATACTTATTGAAGTCACAAACTGTTGATTATATATTTTTATCCATTTTCTGCGGTCTGTTTAATGAATAAAATTTATACCATACTTGTATTTTATATACTAAAGTATATTTTACAGAGTGACTTTTCTAGAGATTATAATCTTAAATTCGTTCTTCTCTAAAAACGGTAAATTGTTGCTTAGAATTATGTAATTCTCATGCGATGATGTCTGTGTTTATACACAATATATCCGGAAATGGGATTTACAAGAGGTGAAAGTATTCAATTTTTCTGGAAAAAGTGGTTTTACATAAAAGTTTCTGCTTTCATAAAAAATGTGCTACACGTTGAGAAACTTTGATTTTTATACAGGGTGCTCAAAAATTAACAAAAACTATAAATTTGCTTAAGAGTAAACTGGATAGATGGATGGATGAAATCTCAAAACAATGCAAATATCATTGCGCATGAGTTACGTATGGTAGTTCATTAGTTCTAGTTGGTTTGTATGAATACCACTAGAATTTCTTAAGGTCCTAATTTAGTTTAATTCTTTAATTTACGTCTGTGTATAAATAGGCCATAAGTAAATTATTTTAATTATAACTTTGTACTTGCCTCATAAATATTATTATTAGTAGTTGTGGTATTGTACTTGTACACACATGCATAACATAGCAGTAGAAGCACAGAACATTAGGAAATTTTTAGATACACGTCACCTAAATTGGACCACTACACAAATAATGGAGGTTTACGCGATCGCCGAACTCGAATTAAAGTGTTACCAAAATTCTACTAGGTAGTCATAAACAAAATAGTTTAAAGTAATAAATTTCTTGTTAATTTCTATAACAGTAATGAATTTATTTTCGTAGCAGTGTAGCAATAATTTATAGACAACCTAAATAGCACATTTAACGGTCTCTACGTAGTAGCTACAATCAGTAGAATTTACAAGTTTCCATAACCAACGACAATTATATAATGGGAACGATCCTTCTACCAAGCATTCACCAAAATAGAGAATAATTGTTAAGTAGCAATTACTATTCCGGAACCTTTCCTGTTATTTGTGGAAAACTAGGTATGTACGCCAACAATGTATTTGTCACTTAATAGAAGTGACAAAAACTAAAATGATTTCCCTTCAAAATTACATTTTCCAAAAAATAGCAGATGTGACTAACGTTATAGTTGCTGTTACTTAAAAAACGGTGACAGGAACTACAACAATGTCACTATGTGGTTTTGTTTACAAAAAAAGTAGTAAATGCGACGAAGACGTCATTTTCTTTGTAGCTTTAAACTGGCGTCTACTACGCTGCTACGAAAAGTTTACTACAAATTTCCCACTTAGTTTGCAACTCTCTCTTTGTAACGAAGCTATTTTTAAATAGTTTCTTTTAATTTTCACAGAGTTTTATTACTATTAGGAGTAACCTGTTAAATCAATTTGCAACTTACTATTTATTATAAACACATCTGAATATTGTTTTTATAGCGTACCGTTAGAAATAAATATTAAAATGGTTTACAATTTATTTTATATTTCTCCGAACATTATTTTGATTGCCTTTTGTTTCTCGGTATCATAATTAATTAATACAGGTATGCAAGTATCGCCGTAATAATATATATTTTCTTTCTAACAGATCAGCTGTGTCCGATGTCCTGCTGGTGACCTTGTGCTACTTAATCCTCAAGGTACAGCCAACCGAATTTTTGTACCGTGATAAAAAATATCAAGGTAACATAAATTTACAGTCCCTTGTTAAAGAAAACATGTACTTTGCCTTTGTCTTAGGTCTGATTCCAATACCCTCTAAGAAATTCAAAAATCTACAAGAATTAAAAAATATTAAATAAGAAGCCCAACAATATTACGATGAGGATAGAAACAGATGGTGATAACAGTGACTGAAAAACCCAAATGTAAAATGTGTTGGACATTCCCCTTTTTTATTTTTAACATAAGCATTTAATACGGACATACCTCTTTTTTTCCCCATGAAATTTGATGGTTTCTTAAGTTTTTTTATATTTTTTGGCTAAAAATAAATGTTTCATGTTTTTGCAATCTAATTTGTTTCACTAAACTTTGGTCATGTAATACAAAAATTTCAGCTACGTTAATTTATTCCTAAAATTTGTGGAAGGTTTTAAAATTAAAAAATCGTTTTTCTCGTGGTCTTTAATTGGTGTTTGCTTCCTCTTTTCTAGTATTCGTACTACGCTCGCTGTAATAATTTTACAATGTTGCTTCTGACCGTTTAACCGCCTGCTATTTATACCGTATTGCAACCGTTACATTCCGTCACTGCATATCTGCTTGCTAGTATCACCCTGTATGTATTGTAATGTAGTTTAAGTGTACATGAATTGTATATTAGTATTTCGGAATAAAAAATTTTGATATGGTGAAAGAAGTGGTTTTTTTTTACTACTATTTTATCTCCGACCCCGGGTCAACTTTTCTAGGACATTTTCTGGACATTTCCGTATCTTGATTCAACCATTTGTCGACCTTCAGTCGTCCATAGTTCTCTAGCATAGGCGCGCGGTGTATTATATAAATATTATATAAATATATATATATATATATATATATATATATATATATATATATATATATATATATATATATATATATATATATATATATATATATATATATATATATATATATATATATATATATATATATATATATATATATATATATATATATATTTAAAAAAACTGGTAGACGTAGTGGACGACTAGTTAAAAAACAAACAGCTTATTTTTTATTAATGAGGATGCGGTCCAAATTTTGTTGGGTTAATAAAGAATACTCTTTTCTACTTTGCCAAGCTTTCGAAAATATTTTATTTTCTTTCTCAAGACTACAAAAGAAGATAAAAAGGGTTCATAGTTACATGTAAAAAAAATTATAAAAAACATTTTTTAACTAACATCACGTTACACATTAAAATTTCACTATGCAATGTTGACATCTACTTTATGTTATTTAACACATTTTAATTGCTGCATAATGACCAAGTTAATCGAATAATAAGTAGGGGGATTCAACCCCATAGTGGATGTGCTCCACTACTCTAGTACATGTCAACTGGCAATTGGTTCAAATGCAAATTACTCTACACCACAAGTATTTCATACCAACTCACCAAACAATCCAACCAAAATATAACTAAAAACCGCGGGCATTTTCAAAATCCTACAATTAATGAAAAGTTTGAATTTAATCAAATTTTCAGACAGGTGTGCTTGAACTCGGTGGAGTCCACTCACGTGGCTAGAAAACCTCCTATATTGTCACTAAGTTGTCGAGTTCCTGAGAACACTCCCCCGAATAGAACCAACCCTCTATCTGATTTAGTTTGTGAATTTGCAATGTAAACTTGGCCAGTTTTTTTTCCTTTAGGATCGGTGCTCCGGTCTCCGAATCGAACGTATTGTAAAGGACCACCCCCTTTGATTGTCACAGGGTCAATTCCCAGCAACACACTGAAACCAAGACTGAAGCAACGAACCGAAATGGAAAAAAACTGTCCGTAACTTTATTTATTCACTAAAAGGTGAAGCCTTCGTTGTTGGAAATAAATCAAGAGGTGTATTCAACCCCCCTATATTTGTCACTGGGTCTTTTGTGCCCCTTGCGTACTCCCCTCAACGTGTCTTTCACCTTTTATTTTCTTTCAAACACAGAAGTAAAATATATTACACTTCCTCTTCCCTATGTGTCTAGTTAAAAGAATGTAAAATAGAATTTTCTTCCCCATTTGTTGTTCGCTAGGTTAGTTTTCTCTGAGCTCGGTATCATGGCTCCTGACCAAACGTCCTGTTGGAATTACCCCCCAATGATTGTCACAAGGTTAATTTCCAACATCTCGTCGAGTGGTAAGGACAGCAACACCGGATTCAGCGAAACCTATCCATATTTTTTATTCAATTATTAATTGATAAATTAGGTTAAGACCAAGAAGAGAAATATACTATACTTTTTCTGTGGAACCAGTTTCGAAAAAGTATCACAATTGCCTATAAGAGGCAAGGTTGTATTACAGTAGGAATTCCACCCTGAGTAGTGAATTGTCACTGATCCTCCATTCAGAGTAACACTCCACTGCACCACCCTAAGTCTACAAAAGTTAAAAAAGATTTAAATTTATTAGTAAATTGTCAAAAATTAAATGATTAACCATTTTTTTGTTCTCCCTCCCCTATTCGTTTCATCATTGTGGAACCCAAGTCTCCAGACAGGAGTACAATCACGGATTATCCCCCTATTTTTTGTCACCGAGTTCATCCCCGACAACAAACCTACCAAGAGCAAACGTCCCACACTGATGGAACCTGATTTGAACCTATGGATTGGTTTTTCTCCCTTAGTTTTGTCATGTTGGGACCCAAGTCCTCAAGCGGAAATACAATCAAGGATGACGTCGAAATTCATCCCTGACAACAGACCCACTAGGGACAAGCATCCCAAGATGGCAAAACTTAATTTGAAAATGTGGTTTAATTGTTAATGTGAAGCAAATATGAATAAATACTACTTAAACTATCTATATCAGTTCTCCTATTCATTGTATTATTTTCCTTGTTAATTTCTACCATTTCAAGGAAAAGTCTTTTTGTTAGATTAGTTTCTACATTTAAGATTTTTGGTTGGTTGAAATTTGTCTTATGTCCAGTAGCAATTGAGTGGTCTGCTAATGCACACGAGAGTTTGCCGTTTCTACAATCACTTTTATGCAATGTAATACGTGATTGGAGCGACTGTGACGTTTGACCTATGTATTTCATTTCGCAGTTGTGACAAGGAATACTATATACAACATTCGATTTCTTAAGAGCATCATCTTTGTGCTTCACCTTAGTATAAATAGTGCTAAGTGGTTTTGCTGTTTTTTGCGCAATTTTTATTGATGGTTCATGTGTGAAAATATTAATAATTTTCGAAGTTAAATCTTTGATGTACGGTAAGGACCCATATCTCACTGTAATATGTCCGTCAATATTATTATTACTATTATTATTGTTACCACTTACATGCAATGTGTTAAAAAGTAACTTCTTCAAAAGTTTTGGTGGGTACGAATTATCTAACAGTAAATTGTACAAGATTTTCATATTCTTTTCTACCAGGGAGGGGTGTGAAATTTTTTTAATTCTATTTTTTTAACGCCAACACTAGGTTGATTTTCATTTTCTCATTGTGGTGAGATATGTAATTCATATATCTCCCAGAGCTGGATGGTTTTCTATACCAGTCGAGGATGACAGTGTTATCCTGTCTCCTTATAACATGTGTGTCCAGAAACGGAACTTTGTTGTCTGTTTCTTTTTCAACAGTAAATTGAATGTGTGGGTTATAGTTGTTAAAAATTTCTAGCACCCTGTCAACACTATCCTCTGGTAAAGCACAAATTATGTCGTCTACGTATTTTTTTTAAGAACTCAAACCGGAACGGGTCGTCCATAACAAACTGAGCTATTATGGGCGACACTGTTGCGCCCATTGGTGTACCTAAAACTTGTTTGAAGAAGTTACCTTCAAACACACAGTAAGTTGTATCAAAAATAAAACGAACTATTTCTATAAATTTATCATATGTCATATGACAAAAAGTACTTATTGTGTTCCATCTTTTTTGAACATTAGTATAAATTAAGTCTATAGGAATATTAGTAAAAAGTGAAACAACATCAAAACTGACCAGCACGTAACCCACTGGTAATTGTTTTTCTTGAATAAATTCAGAAAATGCAAAGGAATCTTTTATATAGTATTCGTTATCTTTGTCGTACGAATTTGTTAAAATATCTGTTATAAATTTAGCAATTTTACTATTAGGAGCATTAATCGATGAGATAATCGGTCTTAGTGATAAAACAGGTTTGTGAATTTTAGGTAACCCATAAAATTTGGGAGGAACAGAGTTGTATATAGTCATAGACTTTGCCAAGTTCTCATCAATTAAGTCATTGTTCTTTAGGTTAGAAACTAATTTATTCGCCTTTTGTTGGTACGTGGACGTAGGATCCCTATTCAGTTTTTATAATATGTAATATCTGACAAGATGTCAGTACTTTTCTCTAAGTAGTCAGTTTTTTTCATAATTACAGTTACATTGCCTTTATCAGCTTTAGTTATTATTAATTCTGGATGGTTTTTTAAAAACTGTTTACTTTTGTTGTATAAATAGATTAAATAGGATTGTGTATCTTTGTGTTTGTGTACATAATTGGTTAAAATGTTGGTGACCTGTGCACGAAATATGTCTTTTTTGGCATGAGGAAAACCTGAAATTAATGATTCTATGTCTGCCAGTAAATTCTATGTCTGCCAAATTTATTGGCAGACATAGAATCATAATATTGACGGACATATTACAGTGAGATATGGGTCCTTACCGTACATCAAAGATTTAACTTCGAAAATTATTAATATTTTCACACATGAACCATCAATAAAAATTGCCCAAAAAACAGCAAAACCACTTAGCACTATTTATACTAAAGTGAAGCACAAAGATGATGCTCTTAAGAAATCGAATGTTGTATATAGTATTCCTTGTCACAACTGCGAAATGAAATACATAGGTCAAACGTCACAGTCGCTCCAATCACGTATTACATTGCATAAAAGTGATTGTAGAAACGGCAAACTCTCGTGTGCATTAGCAGACCACTCAATTGCTACTGGACATAAGATAAATTTCAACCAACCAAAAATCTTAAATGTAGAAACTAATCTAACAAAAAGACTTTTCCTTGAAATGGTAGAAATTAACAAGGAAAAAAATACAATGAATAAGAGAACTGATATAGATAGTTTAAGTAGTATTTATTCATATTTACTTCACATTAACAATTAAACCACATTTTCAAATTAAGTTTTGCCATCTTGGGATGTTTGTCCCTAGTGGGTCTGTTGTCAGGGATGAATTTCGACGTCATCCTTGACTGTATTTCCGCTTGAGGACTTGGGTCCCAACATGACAAAACTAAGGGGGAAAAAACAATCCATAGGTTCAAATCAGGTTCCATCAGTGTGGGACGTTTGCTCTTGGTAGGTTTGTTGTCGGGGATGAACTCGGTGACAAAAAATAGGGGGATAATCCGTGATTGTACTCCTGTCTGGAGACTTGGGTTCCACAATGATGAAACGAATAGGGGAGGGAGAACAAAAAATGGTTAATCATTTAATTTTTGACAATTTACTAATAAATTTAAATCTTTTTTTAACTTTTGCAGACTTAGGGTGGTGCAGTGGAGTGTTACTCTGAATGGAGGATCAGTGACAATTCACTACTCAGGGTGGAATTCCTACTGTAATACAACCTTGCCTCTTATAGGCAATTGTGATACTTTTTTCGAAACTGGTTCCACAGAAAAAGTATAGTATATTTCTCTTCTTGGTCTTAACCTAATTTATCAATTAATAATTGAATAAAAAATATGGATAGGTTTCGCTGAATCCGGTGTTGCTGTCCTTACCACTCGACGAGATGTTGGAAATTAACCTTGTGACAATCATTGGGGGGTAATTCCAACAGGACGTTTGGTCAGGAGCCGTGATACCGAGCTCAGAGAAAACTAACCTAGCGAACAACAAATGGGGAAGAAAATTCTATTTTACATTCTTTTAACTAGACACATAGGGAAGACGAAGTGTAATATATTTTACAACTGTGTTTGAAAGAAAATAAAAGGTGAAAGATACGTTGAGGGGGAGTACGCAAGGGGCAAAAAAGACCCAGTGACAAATATAGGGGGTTGATTACACCTCTTGATTTATTTCCAAAAAACGAAGGCTTCACCTTTTAGTGAATAAATAAAGTTACGGACAGTTTTTTCCATTTCGGTTCGTTGCCTCAGTCTTGGTTTCAGCGTGTTGCTGGGAATTAACCCTGTGACAATCAAAGGGGGTGGTCCTTTACAATACGTTCGATTCGGAGACCGGAGCACCGATCCTAAAGGAAAAAAACTGGCCAAGTTTACATTGCAAATTCACAAACTAAATCAGATAGAGGGTTGGTTCTATTCGGGGGAGTGTTCTCAGGAACTAGACAACTTAGTGACAATATAGGAGATTTTCTAGCCACGTGAGTGGACTCCACCGAGTTCAAGCACACCTGTCTGAAGGAAAATTTGATTAAATTCAAACTTTTCATTAATTGTAGGATTTTGAAAATGCCCGCGGTTTTTAGTTATATTTTAGTTGAATTGTTTGGTGAGTTGGTATGAAATACTTGTGGTGTAGAGTAATTTGCATTTGAACCAATTGCCAGTTGACATGTACTAGAGTAGTGGAGCACATCCACTATGGGGTTGAATCCCCCTACTTATTATTCGATTAACTTGGTCATTATGCAGCAATTAAAATGTGTTAAATAACATAAAGTAGATGTCAACATTGCATAGTGAAATTTTAATGTGTAACGTGATGTTAGATTTAACTTATAACCTCAACTTACTGGCATAAGGTAAAAAAATGTTTTTCATAATTTTTTTACATGTAACTATGAACCCTTTTTATCTTCTTTTGTAGTCTTGAGAAAGAAAATAAAATATTTTCGAAAGCTTGGCAAAGTAGAAAAGAGTATTCTTTATTAACCCAACAAAATTTGGACCGCATCCTCATTAATAAAAAATAAGCTGTTTATATATATATATATATATATATATATATATATATATATATATATATATATATATATATATATATATATATATATATATATATATAATATATTATCTAGTAGACAATAGCTATATCTATAATTTCCTACATTTACTCACTTTCAAAATGTACTTTAATCCATTTAAATCAACTATATAATATTTAGTTTACTTTCAAATCCGACTATTTCCATCATACATTACATTACAAAACCGGCTACATCCGTTCAATATTGATATTGAATTTAATAAAGCTTTCACTAACCATTTCGACTAAATCCAGTTTTAACTAGTAAAACGTTGAGATTAGCATGTTTTATTGTTTGTTCCGCATGTAATTGAATTGTGTCTGAGTTTTACTAATTTTGGTGAACAAAGTGTGGTGTGAACATGCAGAATATAGAAGAAAAAAACCCCTGATAAATGTCGCAAAAGGCAATATTGTCCAGAAAAATGGAAAAAGAATGTAGAGAAGAAATTGAGGTTAGTTTTGCAAATTCTCGTGCAATTTACTGTTTTTCACATAAATTTATTTTATATTATACAGGTATTCAGCAAGCAAAGTCCCTGAATATCCAAAATGTGGTCACAAGAACAAAAGTTATCAATGTTCGACATTATCCATGGAAGATGGTCAAAATTTTCATAAGACTTTTTATAATGTTCCACAAAAAATTGCTCAAGACAATTTTCTTTTGAAATACATTTCTGTGTGTCCAATAAGACGGATAAGGAATCCTACATCTGGAAGACCATGTACTCTCTCGGCTAAATATTTCATTCAGAAACATAAGGATATAATCCCTATATGCAAAATATCATTTCTGCATATTCTTAATTTAAAAAAGCACAGAGTAGAAGGAGTGATAAAAAAGATTTTTTTGATAAAAGCCAAATGCCGCAGGAGAACAGAGGTGGCGATCATAGAAGTCATAAAACAAAAACCGTTAAAGAAAACATAAAAAAATTCATAAAAGGGTTCAAGGTCTTAGAAAAACATTATTGCAGAGGGAAATCTGAAAGACAGTATTTGAGTAGCGATTTAAGTATATCGGAAATGTATAAAATATATAACGAATCATCTGAATTGATCATGCGTTCTAAGCAAAGTTTTTTCAGAAAGGTTTTCAATACTAATTTCAATATTGGATTTAATGCATCACAAGTGGATGTTTGCTCTCAGTGTCTCGAATATAAAGAAAAAATTAAAAGGGAAAAAAAAATTAAAAAGTAAAGAACAATCTAATAACAACACAACGGATTCATAAACTGAGGGCAAAAGCTTTTTTTGACAAATTAAAAGAACAAAATGATGAGTTATTAACTATATCATTTGACTGTGAAAAAAAATTTGGTTTTGCCTAAAATTCCTGACCAAATAACATATTATAAAAGGCAACTATACCTATACAATTTTACAATCGTTGTGGGTTCATCTAAAAGCAAATTAACAAAAGAAAATGTTTTCATTCATTCATGGCTAGAAAGTGAATCCTCAAAGGGATCTAATGAAATTGCTTCAGCAATTTTTGACACCCTAAATAAAATTAATATTCCGGAAAATATAAAAGAAATTAGACTGATATCAGATGGTTGCACAGGCCAAAACAAAAATGCCATTGTAATGGCTATGTGTGCCAAATGGTTATCTGAAGCTCCACGTCACATTAAAAAAAATGCATGTAATATTCCCCGTAACAGGGCATTCTTTTTTTACCTCCAGACAGAGTGTTTGCTTTTATAGAAAAAAAAAAAAGAGAGAACTTGATACGATAGTTCATCCAGAAATGTATTACGAGATTTTCGAAAATCAAGGAACACTGAAAAAAATTAGGAGTTGATTGGCAAGTCCAGGATTGGAAGTAGGAGGCATTAGCTGTACTGACAACTACGGCATCGTTACATCTTAAAATTACATTATGCAAAAGACTAATATTATCACGTTCAGGAACAAAAAAAATATTTTAGTAAGAGGAGAGCCAAATTACCGAAATGATGTAAACAATCCAAAGGGCATTTGCAAGCAGGGGAAAAAATATCTTACATTAACCCCGAAATTATTCAAATCAATGCTTTGAAAATTAACCCAAAAAAAATTAAAGAATATTGACGAGTTGTTAACAAAACAATTCGGAGTAGATTGGAAAGAAAGAAGCCAAGAATTTAATCTAGAATATTACAAATCTGTGCTGGATAGACATAATGGCGTAGAAGAAATCGGAAGAGAGGCAACTGAAAATGAAGGTACCGAGAACTTTTTCGCTGATGACGGAGATGATCATGATCATGATGGTGTTGTGTAGTTTTTTTTTAGTTTATTGTTTTGAGAAATTTTTTAGTTTGAATTTTTGCAATAAAAATATATTTTTATACTTTTCTGTACCCATTTCTGGTTTGAGTAATAGTTCTGTTATGAGAAATAATAGTAATAATAATAAAATATGTAAAATAAATAATGCTGTAAAAAAAATTATTTTCATTAAAAACCAGATAAATCCACAGTTTATTTTCAAACTTAGATAAATCCACAGTTCATTTTCAAACTCAGGTAAATCCATTTAATTTCATCCTACATATATATATATATATATATATATATATATATATATATATATATATATATATATATATATATATATATATACATATATACATATATACATGAATGGAGCATAGGTAAAGATAATTTTATTGCCTGGGTTTGGCAACATGTTAATGACTGACTAAACATTAACAGGTGGAAGCAATAACACTCCTACCTGTTGAAAAATGATTAATTCGGGGATTTACCTTGAATACAAAATTCATTATGGCGAAAATCTTGACTGGCCAAAGCTAAGAATTTTATCCATATTTTCTATCATCTCATCACTTTCACATATCCATAAATTTTGTTAACTTCTCTAACTTTATCTGAATTTCGCGAATTTGTTTAGTGGGCGAAATTTTAATTAATAACAGTTACCGATAAGTCACAAACAATCACAATCAATTTTATTTCAATATTTGTTGGTTCTTCACTGCAATGTTTGATTTTCCCGAGAAGTTTCCTAACCTGGTTATTTATCTTTTCCGCATCAATCAAATAATTTTTTAAATTGTTATCTTCATTTAACTGTAACAACTTTTCTGTAAAAGGTCGATGAATGCCGAAAAATTTTTACTGTTATTATACTGTTTTTGGACGCTATATTCGATTAGTTCCGAAAAAGAAAGTGTTGACTTAAAAGTTAACATTACATTATAATAGATTTTCAAGGTATACGTAACTTTGTGGTCATTTTGAACCAGTTTGGAGTAGTAAAAATCACTTTAAAGTATCTTTGTTCGTGGAAGTAATGTTATTTTTACTCAAGATCTCACTAATAAGTTACACAACTTTAAGGTCCAAAAAATTGAACGACAACGTTTCAGGAATTTTAAATAGAACACTTTCAGTTTTCATTACTTTGAAGTGATTCTTTGGTAACACTGCTCAGTCCGCTTTACTACCAATTCTCACTTTAAAGTTGAAAATGCTTTAAAGTAATGCAGACTAGTATCCGCGACATTGCAGCAGTTACTTTAAAGTGTAATAACTATACAGGACCTGAATTCAATAGAATTTACGTAATTGTTACTACACGGGTATACCATATTGTGAATTTTACAATAAAATCGCAAATTTAGTTACACAAAAGTAAATTATTTTAGGCATAATAATTGTAATAAATCAAGCATAAAAATAGGAGAAATTAAAAATAAAATCAAACTAACTATAATTAAAGGATATCAAGTACTTGCATAGCAAAAGAACAAGAATTATGTATAAATAAATACCAACTAATTTTATATTGTCTCATTTGTATATAATTAATAATAATTATCATCAGTACCAATTTATCATAATTTCTGTGCCAACATGTATTAGTGCCTATGTATCAACAAAAAACTAGGTTGAGGATCGGTTAATACACATTTCCGTTAAAAAAACATGGATCCGATGCATATTTATAAATGAACTCTGATCATACTCTAGGAATATTAATTGATAAATATTATTAGAATTTAATGTTATTTATATTATTGGGTTATTCAATGAAAATTATTCCACGATATATATTAAAGGAATGTTGTATACTGAATACTTTATTTTTCTTTTGAATTTAATATTACAGGAATATTCATAAATCAGATGAATAATCCGTGATTATTTAGAGAACATTCAAAATTATTATTCTCCGTGTATTCTCACAAATTAATCTATGTATATTGTATGCTATCTGGAATTTCGATTCCTGAACACAGCAAAATATTGCAGAAAGTAAAAAAACCTAAATTTTTACAATTTTTTATCTTATTAGTTAAAAAACTGAAATGAATAGCAATGAAAATAACCTGTATATAGAATATTTACCGTAAATGGAGTAGACTCCTGCAGTGTTAGTATACGCCATTTTCACTTATATTTATATTAAATTAAATTCTCTAATTTAATTCTCAACGGCGATTCCAGCAACACCTAAAAAAAATTATTTAGTAAAATGTAAATAAATGCTTAGTAGTAGTATTAAATTTCATTGCAATATTCACGGCGAAAACATAATTTTTTAGCTTAACAGTTTCATAATTATCAACTCCCAGTGACGCAAAATTTTATTAGATAGTTAAATGTTACAACAGATAGTATTGTAAATTATTTCTGTTTTTACATACATATACTATACATTACCACAGAAAGGCAAATAAATATATCGTCGCTTTGATGCAGAACTAGCCTATGTCCAATTTTCACGAAATTTACTTTTAAGTTGATATATATAAAGGTGCCTACAGACGCACGTACCCACATGTCTTATGACATGAACTCGCGTTCATATACACCAGTCTGTAGACAAAATTGCAGTTAAAAAGCATGTTTTAAGACATGTACGTGTGTCTGTAGGCACCTTAAGTCATGAATATTAATAATATAAAGAGAACTAATCACATTGTTAATATTGAGGCCATTTTTACATTGTTGAACAAAAGTAGATCACATGCACTATAGATGGCGCTTCATTATTTCATTTGAAAATAACGTTTTTAGCGATATTTATTTCTTCTGTGGTGAGTTAAATTCGATACCTTTGGTGGGATTCTCCTATTTCCCGAAGAGGTATACAAGAAGTAACTAATGTGTCACAGTTTTCACATGGTATTTAATAAACTAGGTGTTGTTATTTTGGGGTTGGTGTTTTTTTCTTGAGTTTACTGAAATTATATTTTAACACGTTATGTTCTTTATGGCTAATATATATGTCATATTTTTTTAACTTTATCCCTATTTGCTCTGACAGTCCTTTCGTATACGGGATGGATACGTAAGTGCGTTAGGAATTATTTGTTGTGGTTTGTGTATTTCTGTTGTAAAATTTCTTTATTCGTTTTTTAAAAATCGTGTTAATGAACCTGTTAGGGTATTTGTTTTTTGTGAGGGCTGTTTTGGCTTTTTTAATTGCGCCTTATCTGCATTCAGGATCTGAAAGAGTGATGGTTTGATCGGAAAGGCCTAAACTAAATTTTTTTTGGGATATTGGATGATTTGACGTAAAGTTTATGTATCTTTCTGACCATGTGCTTCTGGTAAACCATTGTGTCCCAATTGTATTGTTTGTCTTTATTAGAGTTACATCTAGGAAATTTAGTCTATTGTCGTTTTCTATTTCCTTTGTGAATAGAAGAAAACCCCAAGCATAGAATTTGGCCCACCCTGTACAGTCTATTCAGTGCTACAGAGTATTTTTATTTAATTACTGGACAGAAGAAATGAATTTAGTTTTGTACCAGAAGAATTTTATTTTCAGATGAAGTATTTAGGCGCCATCTATAGTTCAGTTAATCAAATAAAAAAGTTGCTTCAATTGCAAAAATATAATTATTCCTCTTTGTATTATCAATACTTAGGATATAAGCAATTGTGGAACATTTTTATGTATCTTTACCATAGACATAGACATTTAGAGATACCTGAATACTTTATCAATTCAACTCCGACTATATCTGGACAACAGCAAAATGCTATTTTTGGTTCCTTTCCTTTCATATCACTTGCGGCTCATTTACCTCTTGCTCTCTCTCTATCTCCATTCAAGGCCGTAGCACTTGCGCGGAATAAGTTTGTTCTATTTATAAGTTCGCAATCGTAATCGTTGGCCGAGAAAAATAGAGAGGGATAATGTTAGCCCTGAGGTAAAGCAACAGAAAGAGATCAGCATAATAAATTGTATCGTGGATATATTTCCGACTATTACTCACTCAATATATTCGAGGTCTGTGATCTTTACCTAATGCAAACATATTTTTTTTATATTTACTGAAAAATGAAAGAGGTATTTTAGAATAACAGCCTTTGTTACTTTTACTTTTCCAACAATTAGTACTTTATTACGTTTGCAAATATCTCTTTAAAAAAAATAAATATGATAATGTAGCAAATTTTGTGATGTATAGGGCGATTTTACTTGCATCATCATTATTATTGATTTATATTAAAGTATGTTTTTTGTAAAAACGTTAAGCAGATAAAATTAAACCAAGAAGTAAAAATAGAAGACAGAGTTATCAGTTATTAGCCACACACCATATTGGCGTGGCCACATAAACATATAAATAATAAAATAATAAATAATGATAGTTTATATACAGTATTTAAAAAATATATTTAGAAAGTCTTTTTTGTGTGTGCACATAAAGCATAAAAATAGCAAAGTCATATATGCGACAGAAAGAGATTTATACACCGCCGTTGCCTAGATTCCCTTGATTGAGATCCTCTACCGTTGCCTTTTTGTATGATGTGTTTGCGAAGTAACGAAGATATGCCTCATCGTATCCCTTCTCTTTCTACCCTCAGTTTATTGTAGATAAACAATTACTGTATGTCATTCGCCGTACTCCCGGTGCGTGTCTGAGAACCAAAATTATTATTCCTCTGTAAGTCCTAGATAAGTATCTTAATAATCTGTTATCAAATTAAATATAGGCAGAAGCCATTTTAGGATTAGCCACACCTCGTGAGCTTTAATTCTGCTCTAGTATTGGGTGTGAGGTGTGGATATCAATAGCACATCAATGGCATATGCATACTTTGTAGCATGTTTGCACAAGCATTTGAGTTATCGAGGCATCATATCTACAATAAATAAACTTAGTGTAAAAATGGAAGGCGTACAATGAGCACCCTTGTTACTTCGCAAACACAACGTGCAAAAATGTAACAGGTAACTTATTTTAAACGTCAGTGTATTGGAATTAATTGATTGTTGAAAAAACTTCCTGTAAAGCTGCATATTCATTAGAGCATATTTGCGCCAACAAACAGTTTGCGTACAAATAATGTGATTAGATGTACGAGTATACAGGGTTTAAATGCGTGCGCGCATAGTCCCAGCGCAGCCGACCGCGATCCGCAATTTATCGGTATTTGTAGATACTCAAAAGGAATTTACGCCTAAACTTGCTCATTGTGGACGGAATTTTGAAGTAAATGGTCGCGTGTGTTGTGTGTGGTAAATATATGGATATATTTCAGACATTCTCTTTCGTCAAACCACTCACAATTAAGTTTTCATTCGTATTTAAAGTTGACTGCTAAATAATAATAAAAAATATATCCTGTTTCATTTAGACATAGGTAACTGTGGTTTAAAAAATGAAATAAAACACATCTACTTTTTTATTTAAATACAAATAAAAACATTTCTATGTTGTAAGAAATTAATTGTGCTGAAATATTTACCTTTCTTATTTTCAAAAACTAAACTCTTCTTATTGTTAATAACTCTGTATACCAATCCATATCTACAATATCCGTATTTGGCACATACATATGTAAGAGAAAACTTGAAATAATTAAAGATAACATAAAATTATACACAAGTAGAAGTTACAATAAAATAAAGTTTAAAAAATCGTTTGATGAATAGGACTCATTAAGGTTGATACTTTTTTGTATTAATTTAAAACGTCTAATAACCTTTTGACAAGCAGATAAAGAACATTCAACAGTACCTATGTTTAAAAGTACTAACAAAATATAACATAATAGATAATTAAATTAAATATATACTAACTGTTGTTATAATTAAGCTTTTAATCGTAGCAATGTTTACAAAACATTTCTGTGTAACATTTAATGTTAATAAAGAATTCCGTAACAATAATAAAAATGATTACTACAACAGATTAATTCTTTGGAAACGTTTCTACCTTTCCGCGAAATATGGTACCTCAGTTATACAGGGTGTTTCAAAAGCACCCGCAACACCCAAATTTTAAGACGTAATTTTTTGGCGAAGAGAAAAGCCGAAAACACATGTCTTAAACAACTTCGTTTGTAAGATACAAGGTGTCGAAATATAAAATAAAAAACGTTTTTCTAAAAAATCTCAAAAATATCTGGAATATTGAATTTCGGCAAATGTTAGTAGGCGTTTTCAAATATAATCAGATTTTGTACTTCCACTATTGGTTTGCGCATCAATAAAATATTTATAGAAAAATATGATACGGTACTATTTTTTAATCAGTTTGATAACTCCTGAGACATTACACATTAAAACCATAGAGGTAACCAAGTAATCTCTTAGGATTTTTCCATACGAACTACCGTTTTGAAGCAAAATGTAAAAAAATGTACTACCTACTTAATTTCTGACATCACCCAGATTTGTAAAGAAATTAAAAACGTAACCAAAGAACTATTCACAGTATGCTATGAAGTATACAAAATTTACAAGCTGTCGCTCTCGTTACGGGAATGATTTTTTATTTTTAATTTTTGAGATTTTTTAAGCATTTTTAATTTCTTTGCAAATCTTATAATAAACGAAACCGTTTAGGATATAAATGGATATGAAGTTTTCGACTTATATTTCGACAAAAAGTCATGCTTTAAAAATTTGGCAGATGTTTTTTGAAACACCTTTTATATAGGATGACGGTTGACCCAGGAGATATGAACGGAACACCCTACAATTTTTTGTTTCTTAAGATGAAAAATTTGATATTCGGGAGCTTTTAATGATAAACATATTAACACTTGAAATTGGTTTCAGCGTTATTTGAAATGGAACCAACTCTAGTAGAGCTAGAAATGTATAATGAATTTGCTAACTCTAGAGCAAACCTAAAACGGAGGGAATGAAATAAATTTGATGTAAACGGTTGTGAGCCTATGTCTAACAGGAAAGAAATATTATTCAATGACGAAAATAAAGTGTGTATATGAAATAAATAAATTAGTGCATTGAAAATTTTTGTGAACGTTTGCATTCGCACCTACTCATTGGGAGAGATATTATATTCCCATTATATGGTTTCGCAGAAAGCTGGCCACTTTTCGGCAACTTTTCCTTGCCGCGCGAGACTTTATTCACCGGCTAGACAGTACATGATCCTAAGAAAAAGCAGATCGTACTTTGGTAACTTCCTTTCGGTGTCATTTAACAATCGAAAAAAGTCCGTTTATTTTTTCAAATTGCCTTCATCACTGCTAGAATTAGTTCAACACATGCACCGAGCCTACTGGCAATATGTTTGTGTTCTGTGTGTGCGTCCGCCATTTTGTATCTGTTATATTGAATTCCTATGAACTGATTACAGATTTTTAGTCAGCGACCTTAAAAAGCCCCGGATATCGATTAAAAGCGAAATCAGTCCATTTGTAAAAGTTGGTCGCCATACTGGAGTCGCCATTTTTAGTTTTTTAATGTCCAATTTTTTCTGACATTGTCATCGAGAATATATAAGTATGCAAAAAGTCAATCAAAAATCGAGAAGTAGGTGAAAAATTGATTAAAAGAATTGACCCTAACCAATAAACACCAAAAGCAGGTTAATATAAAGCGTGGAAAAAAAAACTTTTTTCAAAAATGTCTACTGCAATTTATTTACTCGAAGATAATTCTTATTGTATATATGAAATTTGAAGGAAATCAGTCGGGACCTACTTTACATAAAAAAGTGCGGGGTCCTTTTATTAAATATCGACTTTTTCCATAAATCCGTTCTTTATTGGAATACAATCAAGAAGTATTTGCAGAAAGTGTAATTAATTTATTAAAGAAAACTGAACACAAAAATTTCGAATTTGATTACTACATGAAACTTAAAGATCTCCTTGACCAAATACAAATCTGTTTATGTTCAATAATATATTTTCTCACTCTTTTGCGAAATTAAATACGATGATATACTATAATATTCTCAAGTTACACGAAATTCAAATGATAATCTAAAACCTTTCAAAAACTTATAGTCACCAGGGGCGGTCGGTCTATGGAAGCAAGGGAAGCAGTGCTTCCCTTGGGATTATTAAAAAATAAACACATAATTAGAACCTAATTATTATTTATCACATATATTAACCATTAAAATTTACTTTTACCCAATTTCGATAGACACGGCCCTTCATTTCAACAGCTGAGATAATGTTTGTTGCCGCTAAAACCGTAACGATGACGCACTCGATTAATCGAGCCAACACGAACTCGCGCAACTTCGATATAACTGATAAGCAACTTCTTGAAATGCATCCCATCCCCACTTCATAATCTTGATATCTGATCTGTATAGCATAGTAATGCGTCTTGTTTTATAGATTTTAATATCGATTTTAATATTATACTTAATTTTAATATTATACTTAGTATTATTCTCAGCTTTTGTGCTATATTTGTAAAAACTATTTTGGTATTTCTAAACCTGTGGTGTGGCGACGTGATTTTTAAAACGTTGAACATTAGTGCGCGTATAAGCAATTTTAGAATTGCTTATTCAATATGGAAGCTGGTCCTAGCACTGTGGAAAAAATTATTTGCGTTTGTATGGTGTGCAATTTGTTGAAAAAGGGATAATCAACATATTCGCTTCAAGATAAACTGGATATTATTAGAAACGGGAGACCAACACCTGATTTAAAACTTTTAAAAATGAAAGTTAAATCATGCTATAGGTACTTCAATATTGAAATGTACAGTGCTAATCAGTGGTTAACGGGTTGTGAAAATTTGTGTAAATTGTTTTGTTGGCCATGTGTACTTTTCACAAATGAAAAAGGTGTTTGGAATAAAAATGGCTTTTCAGATTTAAGCAACATTCACAAAGTGACAAAGAGGCATGGTAAGTGTGAAACTCATTTGCGAGCGGTTCTAAAAAAAAACATTTGGAAAATCACGAATTAAGCATTCATTAGATCAGCAGTTGAAAGAAAGTGACCGTAAGCATAATGAACTTGTAAAAAAAATCGAGAAGTGTTGAAAAGACATTGACATTGTTTGTTTTCTCGGCGAAAATGAACTTAGTTCTAGACGTCATACTGAATCTCGGAGCGTTGCTAATAGGGGCAATTTTATCAATTTAGTTGATTTATTAGCAAAATACGATACAATCTTAAGTAATCATCTGGAACACTCCACGGTATTTCGCGGTACATCAAATCATATTCAAAATGATTTGATTCAGTCGATAAGCAATATTGTTTTAAACAAAGATCAAACAAGAAATAAAAAAACTCCTTTTGTTGCAATTATGTGGCTGCCTATTTTTCAAAATCATTAAAACGGACACGAGCTTTAGATTTGGAAGTACAGAAGAGACTACCCAGAGTTGCTCCAACACGATGGAATTACAATGGGAGGCTAGTACAAACTGTATCTGAATATCGACAGCCTCTAATTGATTTATTTGAAAATATTTTACATTTACTGACAATTTATTCAATATTTTGCAAACTAAATCAAATGACGTTAGATTTTGTGTAAAGAAAATTGAAGAATTCAAAAATTTGATTTGTAATAAAAGAAATCAATTTGAAAAGTTCTGGGAAAAAACTAGTAATACCAGTTTAGAGCCGCAAAGAAAAAGAATACGAACTGAATTTATAGTGGATCGTAGAACTTCATATCGAGGACTTTTAATCGAAATTTTGGACAATATCACTGGGCAACTAAATAATAGATTGAAAAATTTTAGTGATATACAATTTTTAGAATTGTGTAATTTTAATGAATTTAAAAATAAACAGTTTCTACAAAACGCACTTCAGTCATTGAGTGATATCTACGGAAATTTTTTTGATATAGTTGGGTTACGAGTGGAACTTTCAGTTATTTATGCTACAGAAGATATTAGTCAGAAACATAACGCCAACGAACTGATTATCTTTATAAAAGAAAATAGTTTGGATCAGGTCTACTCCGAAGTGTTGAAATTGTGTAAGTTAGTGTTGACGATACCTGCAACTAGTGCTTCGGTTGAACGCAGTTTTTCGACCATAAAAAGAATAAAAACTTTTTCAAGAAATTCAACCAGTGAAGAGCGGCTTTCAAAATTGTCCCTGTTGACAATAGAAAGGGACTTTTTGAAGGAGATGTCCCAAAATTCAAACTTTTACGACGAAGTTATTTCCGACTTCGCAAAAAAGGAGAGGCGGATTAAACTACATTATAAATAGGTAGGTATGTGCATGTTAACTACTTAACTAGCCGGCTCGATTTATAGTTGGCTAGAGAGTGCACGATGGTAAGTGTGACTGAACAAACTATCTATTTTGCTGTGGGTTCGATCCCCGCCATCGGCACTGGCAATGTCGGTGGGTATGGTTGTGTGTCTGCGTGTTTTTCATAAGTGTAACCCTCGCCCGTGCAGCTTCGGCTTTGGAATCGGGGGTTGTCTAATTTTTGTGGTGTTTTTATGTTTTATGTTTATTGAGGAGTGGCGGTCCTACAAAAGTGTCCCTTTTTTCTAGATATCATAACTTTGCGACTTTCGACATTTGCTTTAAAATGATTATACCGAAGTCGCGCCCCTTTTCTTAAAAAAAAATTTGCCCCGCTTCACTCGGGGCTTCGCACTACCCATCACCCAGATCACAAACTGCTTCTCCTGTATCAAAACTCACCGCACGCCCCTGAGTCACACAATTATATTTTATGAAGAATAAGATATTAATTCACAAACCTACAAAAAAAATTGTTCTGTCCTAGAGATCAGATCCAACTTTTTCCATATATTTTTACGTGTTGACTCTGAATTTGAGAAAAAAAAATTTTTTTGAACCAATTTTTCTCTACGACTCCCTATATAACCCTCTATAAACCCTTAAGGGAGAAATTTTTTTAAAAAAATGTTTATTAGAGTTTTTTGGGTTGCTGATCACGAATCTGAAGCCAAAAGTGAATTTTGATAACATGACAGCTGTCAACAAGCTGTAAAATTTCATGAAAAATGTAAAAAGTCAATATTTGGAGCATACTATAAAGTTCTTTGGGCTGCTGCTCACGAATCAGAAGTCAAACATGAATTTTGACATAATGACAGCTGTTATCAAGGTGTCAAATTTCATGAAGGATGTAAAAAGTCAATATGTCAAAGTTATTTTTGACTTCTGATTCATGATCAGCTGTCTAAAGAACTTAATAATAGTCTCCAAACATTGACTTTTTACATTCTTCATGAAATTTCACAACTTGTTGACAGCTGTCATTAGGTCAAAATTCATTTTTGACTTCAGATTCGTGATCAGCGACCCAAAAAATCCTTATAGAAATTTTTTCAAAAAAATTTCCGCTTTAGGGGATTATAGAGGGTTAAAGGGATCGTAGTAAAAAATTGATGCATCCAAAAAATTTTTTTTTGACAAATTCGGTTTCTGCGCGTCAAAATACTTGGGAAAAGTTGGGTCTGATCTCTAGGACAGAACTTTTTTTTGTAGGTGTGAATTGATATCATCGTTTTCGTTTATTTATACAAGTGCATTAGGTAAACGGACGTTTTCCTGCGCAGTGTTTTTAAGGTTGCACTTTAACTTACAATTTTTTTCTGTACGAGGTTCGATCGAAATTTTGTTTTGGATAGAGCTTTGAAATTTATTTTGATATGTCGGGGATTCCGGGTTCTGGTGAGTTTTATGTTACTTTAAAAAGCTTAAGCGTTATAAAATTGGTTATTAACTGTTTATTTTTAAAATCAACAAACATTTGTAATGTTCCATAAAGTCAGAACCTAAGAGTCCATCAAATTCAATGTCCAAATTATAAATGTACACTGCGAGGATTGTTGGATATAAACTGAATTAAAATTGATTCATTAATACATTATTATTATTACAATGTAATCGAAGTAAAATAATATTAATCTAATAATGCAAGACTAGTATTCGCATTAGAAATCCCTATCATGGAAGATTTTTGAAATTTTTATGTGAAGTAAGAAAGTTTACGTTGTGGGAACAGTTACACTGGGCAACAAAATTTGGAACTATGTTTTGTCCCACGAACTAAAATAAACTTTATAGTACTTTTCTGTTTTCAGAATTTTTCTTTCAGACCGGAATTTCAAGCTATAATGCAATTAAATTTTGCTAAAGTGTGTATTACTTACTATTACTTTTATAAAAAGGTGTACAACCTTACTTCTAAAATATGGAAATACGAGTATACGATTTCCGGCGGTATTTAGCCTCAGAAACATCCCTCTTCAACGTCTAGCAAAATCTGCCAACATTGGGGTTCCCCTTTCTTGATGTAATTTTTCCCTGGTGAAATCATTCGCCATACTTGTCACTGGCTGTCCCGAAATTTCCCGAAAAAAGAAGTCAAAGTGTGAGTCTAAAAAATGAACTTTTAGACTCATATTGCACCCCATAGTTAATAGGAAATCAATGTCTTCTCGGTAGTTTTCTACTTATGATGTCCTAAATACACGGGCAGAGCCTGTTTTTAAATTCAAAGGTGATTCTGTAAAATCGTATTGGCTCTCCTCTCTGGGTTTCTCGTATCAAAAGTAAGAATAGGTGTGTTCTATTATACGTACGTATACATAACAGTATATGAATACTGGAATACAAAAACTATGGGTGATTGAGAAAATTTAAAACCATAGTTAACTGAAGCGTGCAAAAATACAAAGTAAACGGGCATTATTTTACTTGGGACATAAACCGTGTTAACTAGTGTTATTGTAACATATAAGGCTTAAAATTTTGGCATATTTTAACACAAACAAGCGGTGTTCTTCCAACAAAAGGTACTTTTATGACAATATTTATTGTCTGTTTATAAATACCTAAAATTACAGCAATATTGCAAGCACAAGTCATATGGTTTGTTGCGAGATCTTTACATACCTCTGCTGTCGCATTGTACATGTTTAGATGGTTCACTTCGTATGAATCATCTACATTAATTTACCAAAAGTGGTTTAAAATAGGGCTTGGTCCTACTTTGTTTATTCTTCATCTGAAGTGATCATTTTTGATGATTCATTGTTTAGATGATTTATTTGTTTTTCATTTTGATTGATTCATTTAGGATGATAATCCAAAGCAAACCATTTAAATGCGCCTTAACCAAAAATACATTGTAAACCTTAAAGACACTCATTTGATAGAACTACTTTTAGGATGTTCGTTTCCTCATAATTTTATAATCTTTCTAAATGAAAAAGGTTATACGGACAGTGAACCCCTTCTACGAGTATTACCTCAAATTAGTGCATCTCAATTCGAAACTCAATCAGAAAACACTGGGAATAAAATTAACAACATTCCGTTAAATGAATTGATATTAAAAATAACCAACATAAACCTAATATAAAACATAATTCTAAACAATATCTAAGTAATTATTATGTAACAATTTCATTTGTTATAATTTCAACCATTACAATACTGTTTTTGTATAAGTGCCTCTGGAGATATTTTTAAAAAAAGATAACATCAAGAAAGAAAAAAATAAGAAAAATTGTAGAAATTCAAGATGAAGAAGGAAAATTCCCGAAGAAAATTATTCCCCATAATTTTCATTCTTCATAGGGGAAGAAATACATCCCAGTAAATAGATCTCGGTGCCCTCATTAAGTACTGTCAGCAAAGACAAACAGCGGTGAACAATCAATATCAATTGTAAAGACAGGACACCTGCTGTTGACCTTGTTATTGCTATCTTAAAATACACCATTTTTTTTTTGTATTTCTGTTGTAAATTTTGAGTTTGTGAAAACCATGTTCTTTTTAAAAATGTGAATTATTATAATCGAGAAAAGAAGTTGTATTTGCGGAGAGAAGGTCATTTATTTATTTTATATCCTAAATGACATAACTGCATACACAAGTATGCGTGGATATCTCCGGCATCCAGATTTTGTAGTTACGCCCGTGTGTGTGTGCTCTAAATTTTCAGAAAATTTATCGCATCGTCCACTTTTAAAGTGAACGATGTGAAGTAAATTTATTCAATCCGAAATCCATACCATCAGCCTACTTGTACTCTTTGACCATCTTACGACCATTTTTCAATTTGAGCTCCCTCTGTTTAAAGTTATTAATATAAAATAAGTTCTTTATTGTGTCACATGGTAACCACATATTTGGCGGAATCCAACAGATATAAGTTAGAGGATAGGAATGAGAGTGCCATCTTAATATGCTTTTCTCCTAAACACCACCCGTTCTGTTGTGACTGCTGTGCATTTGATGTTATGGTAAAGCAGATCCTCTCGAGCGACAAAAATTATTCAATACATCTCACTAATTGTGCTAGTGCTATACAGTACTAGGCGCAAATACAGAGTGAGCAAATTTCGATGTTTGTGTAGGGTAACTCGGTAACTATAAGAGGTACAGAAATGGAAGACACAACCTCGATCTCTTTTTTTGAGACAAATTCACTGGCCAAAAAAAATTGTAAACAAAAGTTCGATTTCTCAACTTTTAGACACATGTCAATATCTTGGTTGTTTGTAAAGTTATTAAAAAACAACTTTTACATTCCTTCAGGCACTTTTTTCTGTATAATACACTGGCGTCGAGAAAATTTAAAAAAAGGTGCAATTTCGAGTTATGGCATAAAGTTGTATTTTTTAAACGAGAATCATAGTTGGCTATGGTTTAGTTAAAAAGAAAATTATTCTCTTTCAAACTATATATCATAAGTATTTAATAGCGAAAATAATCTTTTAGTAGATTACTTTTTGCGTTTTTTTATATTTATTCCAAGTAGACGTGTCTCATCTATGACAGTGTTTATCCGTTTCTCAATAAATTGCATATTAATAATTTTCTTTTCGTCATAATTACACCCCATTTAATCGTAAAAGTGATGATGTCTTACGAAAATTACGAGAAATATGATATGCTAGAATGCTTTATTCAAAGTAATAACAATTGTGATATTGTATCCGAAATATTTCAATTGCTATCCAGAAAGAAGACAACCTAATAGCTATTTTTAAGAAGTTAAAAGAAAATCTCATTAATTGTGGGTCCTTCAACAAACCAAGACCAAAAAATCAGATATTTACTATAAAATTTTATAATACAGTACAATTTCAAAATAAAAATTCAAATTAAAGTAAATGGCCAAACTGCTGTCTATTATGTTCGATACATAAAGAGGTGTACTTTTTATAACACTCTGAACTGCATTATAAAAATGAAGATTTGAAATGGAATTCACACAGTCTATAAAATTTTGTCTGAGTTAATTTATGTCTGTACTGGTTTTTTGTACAATTTGTCTTTAATGTGGCCTCAAAAGAAAAAATCCAGTGGTGTTAAGTCAGGTGATCATGGTGGCCACCTCACTGGTCCGTTACTTCCGATCCAGTTATTTCCAAAATTGATATTTAATAATTCTGAAACGGTCCTGAAACTATGAGGTGGTGCACCATCTTGTTGGAACTAATTTCTTGACTCAATTAAGGATAGATTGTCTATAAATTCCTCAATAAATTTCTGGTTTAAGATTTCGTAGTACCGTTGGCTATTCAGATTATCTTAATATATGTGATGTTAGAACACGATTGCCACGTAGAGCACACCAAACACGAAAACCAAAGCATCCCTGAGATCGCACGTCAACGATACGGTGAGGATTCATATCAGACCAATAGTGCTCGATATGCACTGCTAATGTGGGCTTCATCTGTCCAAACTACATTTCTAGAGAAGAATGGCTCTTGTTGACTTCTTTGACGATACCATAAGCAAAACTTCAATCGTCGCTGAATATCAGTTGGTTGCAAGTGATGTTGTTTCTTTATTGTATAAGGCCTAAATCTGTGTTTCTTCAAAATACTCAAAGTTCGACGTCTTAAAATTCCAGAATCAGCTTTAATTTGACGACTTGAAATTGAAGGAATGGCAACCGCCATTCCAATAGAAGTTTCTTCAGAATCTTAAGTGTTGTAATTTTTTGGTCTTGGTTTGTTAAAAGACCCACAGTTAATGAGATTTTCTTTTAACCTTTTAAAAATAGCTGTATTAGGTTGTCTTCTTTCTGGATAGCGATTGAAATATATTTCAGATGCAATATCACAATTATTATTAATTTGAATAAAGCATTCTGGCATATCATATTTCTCGTAATTTTTGTAAGACATCTTCACTTTTACGATTAAATGGGATGTAATTATGACGGAAACAAAATTATTAATATGCAATTTACTGACAAACGGGTAAACACTGTCATAAGATGACACACGCCTACTTGGAATAAATAATATAAAAAATCGCAAAGAGAATCTACTAAAAAATTGTTTTCGCTGTTAAACACTTACACATCAAAAGTGACCTCACATTTGATGTACAGTGTGTCCACGGATGGGGGACTTCTTTATTTAATTGTTTACGAAAAAAAGTCAATCTATATAATAAATTCTGCTTCACTTAAAACCCTTAAATAGCTATTCAGTTTTAAGTTTCTATACAGGGTGTCCAAGTACAATTTTTTACATTTAGTGAATTGGGAAAAAAGTTACTCTTTAAAAATGTGCATCTCTTAAAGACTTCAAATATCTCTAAAAATGTTTAATTAATTAAGAGGTGTCCCACGGCAGAAGCTTCGATTGTTTTTGCCGAAACTAGTTCTTTGTAAAATAGGGAATTTCTCTCAAAAACTTATAAATAACTATTCACATGTTGATTTGTGTATCCCAGGGTCATCAATAAAAACAATTTTTATAAGGATAGAAAAAATATTTAATAAAATTACTACCAAATCCATAAGCCGGATTATTATTATTTTTTTGTTTTCTATTAACACTATACTCTGTTTAATGAACAAAAAAGTTAAGCCACTCTCCACAAATACGCTCCATATTTGAATAGATTTATTCTGTTGGTCATATTTCTAAAACCCAAAACACAAGCAACCGTTTGACTTTACTAACTCGAGATCTTAGAATGGGCGTCGGTCATTGTGTTTTGGTGTTTTGTAGAAATTACAATTGTTATTCGTTGTTCGAGTTTCTGTTCTTCCTATTCATATAAGAAAATTGTATTTTTTAAGTCTGATGTACATTTGTGTATATTAAGGTACATAATGAAAAACAATTAATATTGACTAAATGTTAAAAATAATAAAGAATTTTAAATTTCGTATACTTATTTCACACTTGACATTTTCAAAAATTATATTTCAAATTATATGAGTTTTGAATTCCCTCGTTTATTAATTTGTAGCGTGTGAATCTGGTTGTTGGGTACACTGTTCTACGCAACCGTATATTAGTGAGGCGTGGCTTAACTATTTCTGTTCATTAAACATGGTATAATAGGATGGAGGATCGTTTCTCATTTTTTATTTTTTATATACCTATCGTTCACATTTACATTATCATCAAAAATATCGTTTATGTATTCGGTAGTAATTTTATTAAATAATTTTTTTCTATTCTTACTAAAGTCGTTCCCATTGATGACCCTGGTTGTTTGTGTCATGGGATACACAAATTCCAATTTTATTAGGTTTTTATAAGTTTTTGAAAGAAGCTCCCTGTTTTACAAACAACTTTTTTCAAATCAAAAAAAAATCTCTAAGCTTCTACCATGGGACATCCCGTAATTAATTAAACATTTTTATGGGTATATAACACCCTGTATATAAACTTAATTCTGAATAGTTATTTAAGGGTTTTAAGAGAATCAGAATTTATTATATAGATTAACTTTTTCTCGTAAATGATTGAATAAAAAAGTTTTTTTCTTGGCAACCCCATCCGCAGATGGGGTTGTCTACTAAACCATAGCCAACTGTTATTCCTATTTAAAAAAATACAACTATGCCATAACTCGAAATTGCACATTTTTTAAAATTTTCTCGACGCCACTGTATTATACAGAAAAATGTGCCTGAAGAATGTAAAAGTTGATTTTTTCAAAACTTTACAAATAACCAAGACATGTGTCAAAAGTCGAAAAATCGAACTTTTGTTTATAACTCGAAAACAACAGACAATAGTAAATTTTTGTTCCCGCCAGTGAATTTGTCTAAAAAAAGAGATGGAGAATGTGTCTTCCATTTTTTTGTATCTCTTACAGTTACCGAGTTACCCTACACAAACATCGAAATTTGCCCACACTGTACAAGAATAGCTCATAAGATTTTGCTTTACGTTAATTTATCCAGTCTATTGATAGACTCCGCTTCAATGCATAGAATCTTGTGTGATACAAATGATCTATCACCAGATTACTCTTACAAACTCTATGTCTTTCTTAGCACGCAGCTCGATTCCGTAGTACACGAGTAGGTATTCACCGGATCAGTAGATTTCAGTGTCCTAATACACAAGATAGATGTAGTAAAAGTTGAAAAAAGTGATTGGGTAAGAATTTCTTAGGGTCATATTTCGACTAACGAGTCTGAATCTACTGCTTCTTGGTCAACCATAAGCTGAAAACTCGCGCCATGCGGTGGTGAATGAAAGGATATTTCTTGCACCACCAGTTGTTTATGCCATATAGGCCAGAGGCGAATTTCTTAGTACCACCAAGATGGACTTCATTCGTACTTATTGTCGGGTACACTTGATCTGGTTCTTCAGAAAGTCTGTTGTACAGAACATCACAGTTTGCAGTTGTAGGAGTGATAATCAGATATATCGTTTCTTAAATTATCTTCCAAAAGGTTTCGATTTTCTCTACAATCGATAAAGTTTGGAATAAGCGGGATGGACTTGCAAAAAATAGCTGGCTTTGTTCCAGGCTCCCGGCTCACTTGGCAATCTTTTGCTGTGCTGCCATAAGTGCTGAAATCCTAAACTAAGAAACCTTTTCGCCACTACCTGCTAAATTTATATACACCAAAAAGTAAACACATTGGTTTCGCTTATTAGTTAATTTCAAAGCTAAGAATTTATTTAAAAATAAAGAATATTAAAATATGAAACAGAATTTTTTTTACTAATATTATTTGTCAACAAGCATCCTCCGACTATTCGTTTTACTTGAAGTCACGTAATTGCAGAGATTTATTTCCTCATTAATATACTGGGTAATCCTGTTTTTGGATTTCGTTTAATTTTAGAAGAGGTAGTCATTATAGAGTTTCAAAAAAAACAGAAAACAAAATTAAGGGCATAAATTAAAATCAGTACATGGATATAGAGATAATATGTCTTGGTATATTCTGTCATTTAAATTACCTATTTATTTTTAGTCAGAAACACAATTAAATGTCAATGATTTTATATTAAATATATAATTTAATAATATAATAATGTAATAAATATAACATATTTATTAAAACAATTCCTCATCTGCACACAGTAGTGGAATTTAATTAATAATATCTAAATTCCTTTATAAAATAACTTACCTACTCGCTTTGTCGTTTGTTTAGTTTATGACAGTCTAATTATTTAATTAATATTTATATTTATATACGTTTTCTCGAAAATATTACTCTTCGGGGGCGTAATATATTAAATCATATTTAAAAAAATAATTACAAAATTGAAAATTTATATTATAAACACTACGATTAAAGCACAACAAACAGAATATCTGAAGTCCAATGGTTGCAAAATTTAGGTCAGCTCCGTTAATGCACTCGTGCGTAAAATGAACCATACTTTTTTATTGGTATGTAACAATATAGTTTTGTGATTTATTTCTGTTAAATTAGTTTTATGTATATATAAAAAGGTTGATTTCATATTTCAAGAGACAGTGGCACATTCAAAATACTCTTAGAATTAGAACTAAAGTTGTCTATTAATATCGAGTTGATTAAAATTAAGCTTAAACTATTGTCACGGTTTGATATAAGAACTACAAATTTTAGGCAATTAAAGGACAAAACTGAAGTAATTAGAAGGTAAAAATTTACGAAATTAGGACTGACTGTAGGATGCTCGATAAACAATACGCTTAATTACAAACATATGCCCCTACAAATAAGAACAAATAAATGTTGCAAACAGAATCCGGTAAATGTTGCATTCACAAGATGGATATCAGTTAGTGTCACTAACTTAAATTAATATAACAAAAGACAACTACAAAATGTAAAAATATTATAAATGGTTACTAAGGAAGGATCTCTCCAGAATACCTCATTTTACTATAGTCTGTTTTTTCTATTGAGGAAAAATAATAAATGCTCATTAATAATGTAAAATGTAGTCTGGTTATGACAGGCAAATAATATAATCTGTGTAATTTTAAATGCACTTTAAGAGGGCAAACGAAAATGAGGGACTACATTATTGCAGTTTTTTTAATCACTTATTTAACATTGACCTATTTCTGCTGTCAATATCAATCGCCGACGCCAGGAGATATGCTCATCAGTGATTGTGTAAGCACACCTTTAACTTGAACATTTTGCCAAACCCTCACATTGTCGTTGGGTAGGAATGCTCACCTCGTAGATACACAGTCAGAATTTAACATCCTTTTCGAAAAATTGTGACGTGAACAGGTCCATTTATACGTGATCCTGCCTGGTTTTGAACCCGGGTGGCTTAGGCAGAAGCATAAGCTACTGTCCTTCACAGCACCAAGCTGATCACTATTGCAATCCTTGTATAAATAACAATAGGTTTACCAGCAGTCTAGGAGATAAATGGTTGAAATAGGTGTGCAGTTGGAATTTCCAGAAAAATAATAATAATAATAAATAAACGTAATTCCTTCCACTCACCGCCGTCTGGCGCGAGTTTTCAACTCATGGTTGAACAAGGGGCAGCAGATTCCGGACTGGTTCGTCGAGGGACGTACTGTGCTTATCCCCAAAAAGGGGGATCTTTCCGACCCGAGGAATTATAGGCCGATCACTTGCCTCAACTCCTGCTACAAGATATTTACACGTATCTTGTATGCTAGGACACAGAGGTCTGTTGATCCGGTCTTCCAGCAGATACATGAACAGCGTGGTGCCAAGAAGGGCATGGTTGCAAGGACAGCCTGCTGATAGACCGCTGTATTACACAGGATTCTGTGCAATACAAGCGGAATCTATCGATGGCCTGGATTGACTACCGCAAGGCATTTGATACAACATCGCACGAGCTATTGTTGCACTTGCTCGAATGTCTTGCGGTACCAGCACCACTAGTGAGATGCATAGAACAGCTGCTGCCACTCTGGAAGACTCGCTTCACCATAACATCAGGTGCACAGCGGGTCACGACAGAGCAGGTGGCATTTAGGAGGGGAGTTTTCCAGGGCGACTCCCTGAGTCCTCTCCTCTTCTGCATCTCACTGCTACCGTTGTCTGCTGGGCTCCGCCAAACCCGCGGGTATCAATGTGGACCACCCAGCGACCGGAGGCATAAGGTCACCCATCTATTTTATATGGATGATCTTAAACTTTATGCCTTCGGAGAGCGCGAACTACAAAACGCTCTTAGGGTGGTCGAAGAATATACGCGGGCAATTGGTATGGAGTTCGGGTTGGACAAATATGCAGTCGTCCACCTCAAGAGAGGACGATGCGGGGAATTCCCTGAAGACGCGCAGCTCGCAGACGGAAGCATCCTAAGACATCTGGATGCCGGAGAGACCTATACATACCTGGGTATGCAACAAAGGCACATCCAGGATGTAACACAAATAAAGGAGTCTCTCCGCGGCAAGTACAGACACCGCCTCCGAAAGATTTGGTCTTCCGAACTTTCGGGGAAGAATAAGGTGTCTGCAACTAATATGCTTGCCGTTCCGATTCTGCTCTACTCCTTCGGAGTAGTAAAGTGGAGGGTAGATGAGCTGCGCCAATTAGACAGAGATACCCGCAAGATGATGAATATTCACAGAAGTATTCATCCTAGATCGTCCGTTCCTCGTGTGTACCTCCCACGTCAACGGGGGGGCCGAGGACTCTTGAGCCTGGAGTGTACGCATGGCAGAGTAGTACTGAGTATAGCATGTAACATCCTCAGGAGCTCAGATCCCCTCTTGCGGTTTGTGAAACATCACGAAACTGTAGGAGTGGGAGCAGGATTGTTTAAGGCAGCAAAAAGAGCCGCAGATGAACTTGGTCTCGCATTTGACATTAGGCGAGGTGGCCGACGAGGTGCTGATGTGGAATCAGTCACCGAACTTCAGCCAAATCGTCTGAAAGCCCGAATCAGAGCTGCCGAACAGGAAAATCTGTTTCGGCAGCACGTCGATAAACCCCAGCATGGTGTCTTCTATAAGAACATAGAAACACTGGGTTTATCGACCAGGCTGACCTTCGCCTTTCTAAGGTCAGCAGGGCTTAAGTCGGAGACCGAGGGATTTATTATGGCCTGCCAAGATGGTGTTATCAACACCTTGGTCTACCGTAGCCGCGTGTGGCGTGTAGAGGTTCCTGATATCAACTGCAGGACCTGCCATCAGGCGCCGGAATCGCTCATGCATTTACTATCTGCATCTGCATTTCGGCCTACATCCACCGGCATAACGCGGCGTTACGAGTGCTGTACTACCATCTAAGGCACTCGTACGGGGTAGACCAGACACCAGTGCTGCCTTACGTCCCCGGAGATATTGAGTCCGTTGTCGAGAACGAGAAATGCCGGATTTACTGGAACTACTCGTTCCCGACTGTCAGGCTAATTCAAGCCAACAAGCCTGACATAGTTCTCCTCGACCATCAACTCAAGGTGATGTATGTCATCGAGTTCTCGGCGCCAGCGGAGAAAAACATCACCTTGAAGGAGGAGGAGAAACGGACCAAATATCACGATCTCCGGTACGAGCTCCAAGTGCTGTACCCAGGCTACTCAGTAAAAATGGTCGTCCTTATAATCGGTGTACTCGGAGGGATAAAGCCTACGCTGCTCTCGGAATTGAAGATCATACCGGCCTGCCAAAAACCAGCCGAGTGGCTGGCAGGTCAAATGCAGAAGGCGGTCATTCTGGGTTCTCTCCGTCTGCTTAGGGCACACGATTCTGATATCTACAGTCACTAACCCTGAGGGATGTGGGGAGTGGCTGTAGTTGATGCGCCGGCGCGACTCCCGTGAGGCGTCGGAGGCCACGGGAGGACTGACCGGCATCGGGAAACCGGAAAAAAAAAAAAATAAATAAACGTAAAAATACATAGACACAAATAAGTATATATGAATATAAAATATGATTAAATGAAAAATGAAAAAAAGAAAATTATTAGAACTGTAGCATGTACATATAAAAATTCGAGTCGCAGTGTTTTGACAAGTTCGTTTTCCGAAAAATGTGTATAACTTTCACCCGTTATTCTCATTTTGTCACATATCCTATACACTCACGCCATTTCTCTGTACTTCTTTCAAAGGTTCTTCAAAATAATCCCTAACATCTTTTAATTCGAATATTTCTTACATTTCACTTGGGCCCACGCTAATTCTATCGGATTAATTCACATTGATATGGTGGTAGTCGAAATACAGTAATACCACGTTTTTATGTGATATCGTCAATGACATATTTTGTAAAACATTGTTCATTTAAATTTACTATAGCTAACAATTCTCATACTTTCCTAAAAATCAATTTGTTTCTCTGAAAGCCATGGAATAAGTTAAAATTTGTTTCCAAAATAATCCTTAGAAAATCCACGACCTTTTCCCGATGGTGGTTTTATTCCAGTGGACCAACCTTCTAGATGAACTTGACGAACATTTTTGTAGTTTTTATCCTGCTACATATTTTTAACTGTATTCACTCATTTAGGCATATTTCATCCAAATAAGAAAGGTTTTTATTTACTTATTGATCTTAAGTAGCCTCTTCTCCAACAAATAATTTTATCTTTTTCGATTAAATGTGTTTTGTTTTACAGCGAAAATCCGTTTCTCGCAGAGTTTTCCATAATTTCTCTCTAGTACAACGTACAAAGTTACGTTTTAGATATCAATCCAATTTTATTGGATTTCAGGTAATTTGCAAATAATGATCTCATTCATTAAATTTTCTTTCGTTCCAGGTATTATTAAATTATTGTTCATAAAAGACCTAATTGGCAAGAACGGATTCTCCATTAATCGCCTTTATTAATGAGAATTATAAATCTTTAGCAAAGGATAATCAATAAGACATGACAATACCTAAATACAGTTCTTAATGTAGATAATATTTCTAATATTTAATGTGATTTATATGCAATGATAATAAAATTTAATATTTACAATATAATAACAAACAAGTTTAATTTTGACTACATAAATTTACATGGCATCATTATAGAAAACAATTCGAAAGCAAAAGGAAGATTCATAGAACGAATAGCATATAATGGTTAATAAACCATTGTGAATAATAATTCTTTTCAATAAGAAACATATTATGGTTAATTGCAGTTCATCGATGGTATAGATATTAAAAAGATGTTCTTAGTTTAATTTAGTTTTAATTATCGATGACACCAACTTGGTTGGTGAAACAAAAGAAATAAAGAAATATCAAATTCTGTACACGCTGTTGTAGAACCAAAATTCTACAAAATTTTGAATTTTTTCAAAAAATCAATGTTACGAAATAATTACCCAGATCACGTAGAAGGCCCTCAGCCATTAAAAACGTTATAAAATTTTCCACTATTCTCCGATTTTTAAAACGAAAAATAGTAAAATTAATTTTCATCAAAAAAACCGCTGCGTGGCAAAAACATGTTAGTTAAAACTCATATAGACATTCATAAAGAATAAGTACAAACCAGTCTGAACGATTTTACTGCTTTCTGAAAAGCAGATGCAAATATTTGGGAAGTCAGCAGTAAACACCACTAGCAATGGCCAGCTGCCAACAGTAGGAGATTCTCCAAACGTGTGACCTCGAGAGAGCTATCACGCACATTGGCGATGGATTTTGTCCCTCGTCGGGAACTAAATGTGGTTGCGAAAGCTACTAAAGGACGGCGCGATTATGTTATCTTTGCGGTCTATTCCGACCATGGATTTGTAAGCAAGAGGGATATAGTATAATATCGTTTGTTATGTTGTCCACTTAAAAATCACAATCTAACAACTGGCTCATGAATAAACACACAAATATAATAATTACAACTCACTGCGGTATGCTGCAATTTATGCAATATTTATATAATAATAGAAAGTATGTATATCTGAAAGAATATATAAACAATAGTTTTATCAAATTTAATACATAATTTTTTTTATGACATTAGAAATTCGAATAAATATTTCTTACTTCGTGTAATTATGTATATATTCTTGATTGATTTTCTGAATATTTAGAATCATTGCAACGTCGCATATATACAAACACAAAAAAAATTATTTACAAGATCGAATAGATGTTCAATATGTGAAATATCAACCGACAAAACCAAAAAGTCCTTATAACGGATTTAAATATCGAAAAAATAAATGAGAAACCCCTCACATGTGTCGACTTTGGCAGCCTACTATCCTGCGCAAAAGTCGTTACTTTGGACGAAAAGCAAAAAAAGTAAAAAAAAATCTTTAATAGATCGAATAGATTTTTATTGGCTGGCCACATTCAAATAATTTTCTTCGAGACGATACTTTTGAAAATATTTTCTTCACGCTGGCTATTAATGTCTATTGTGGGATAGCAGTGTCTGACAGTTTCTGCAATGTTATGGAGTGCACGTGTTAAACATGTTACTTGTAATAAATTTACATACTTGTATGTGTTTTTTTAAGCGCATTGCAGATGCCTTCATGTAGGAAGTTGCGTTGGTTACATAGAGTAACACACGTCCTTTATTGTTCTCCAAATCGGCGTTCCATATTATTCTTACAACGAAAAATAACAAGTACCATTTTGGGGGAAAACACATATTGCCGCAAGCGGTTATCGCAGCCGTTCTGATGACCCGTATGCGAAATCGAGCGCCTCGACCACAGCGAAAGGGTTAAAATTGTGCTTCTACAAAAACATCAGTTTTTCACCATGTTGTATACCTATGTACGCAGTATATACGAACCTAAAATCTACTATTTACTCACTGTCTTTAGTAATTACACAGAAAAAAAAGTTTCAAAATAAAATAAATACATTTAAAAGTTGTCTTTTAAATTAAAGCAAAGTACTCCGTAATTAAATAATTTTTTTATATGAAACATCAATTTTCTTGACACAATCAAATACTTTTTTTACAATTATTTCTAAATTTAAATATAATTTAATTCGTTTAAGTATCTGCATATTTCATATAAAATTAAAAACAAATTTAAATTAACATATTTCTTTGTTTCAAATAAGACAATGAAACTAAATCTCCCGTGAAATGGAAAAACCTAGTAAGTCATAGTGTGACTTAGTAGATTTTTCCAATGCACGGGAGAAATGATAATTTCGTGATAAAAGTTAGACTAATATACTCTAGCATTTTGTTACTATTCTTTGTGTTTCATTTTTAAAATACTATATTCACCATTATTAAAATGTAGACTTTTCTTTCTGTATAACAGTCACGCCTTCAACTAATTTATTTATAATAACGGAGGGGTTCAGTGAGTTGTCTTAAGCCATTGTTCTAAGTTCTAAGATGCCAAAAATACGGAAATTTGTCGCGCTAATATTAAAGTCGTGTAGTCACAAACAGCAGTTTGTTGATGAAATCCGAGTCTTGGCTATATAGGAGATTCCTCGGCTGAGTGAGGTCATCTCCTAGGTCCGTAAAGAAATAGGTTACCTCGTTACTTTCGCCCAATATAATAATAATTACAGCGGAAATACGTCATGTCATGAGGGAATCCTAATTGAAATTTTGAAATTTAAATAAGAAAAAATTTATTGATAATAAATGTTAGTCCAAATTGCTTGTGACTTCCATCTTATCAAGTGGGCGTACATTATTGGTAGCTACAACATACATAGTTTTATAATAATTAAGAGCCACCTCATTTCTTAGAAACGAATTTATACAGTGTGTCCGTAGACACAGTGTGTCCGTAGAAATTCATTATTTCTTGAACCATATTTAGAAAAAATCCTTTTTAATTTCAATGCGCACCTTGTCCTTTATTTTTTTTAGGTTACGCATCACTGTTTCCGTTATGACGTCATCAATATTTTTTTAAATCGAAACGCCCTGTATATTTCTGAATTCTGAATCAACAGCTGATTCAAAAAATGTGTCACACTTAGGGTCTAAAATTGATAAGTTGAAAGATACGGTCATTTTGAATATAAGAATTTACTAATTTTTCATGTTTGTTTGAACAAATAATAGTCACTAGAACTAATGGTTAGTTAATAATAAAAACAATTTATAGTAAATAATCGACCTCTACTCTTTGTTGTAGCTGACAGTACCCTAAACGATATATAATGTATTGCTGAACCTTGTTTATAGTTCCTGAAAAATGTTGTTAATTTCTCTTCTAATTCTCTATTTTAATTCAACAATGTGTTCCGGTTTGGTTTTATAAACTAAGTTTTTTAGATGGCCCCACAGAAAATAATCTAGTGTATTGAGGTCCGGTGACCTTGGTGGCCATTCGATGGGTTCACGTCTACTAATTCACCTGTTCAGAAATATTTGGTCAAGATACCTTCGAATGTCTGCTGCAAAATTGGGAGGCGCAACATCCTGTTGATACCACAGGCTTTCGTTAACATTTCTAGGATTAATTCTACTGGGGAATAAATTTAATAACGTTGAGATGAGATAGCCATTAAAAATTAGAGATATGTCAGTCAGTCAGAGTTCCATCGAAAAAATAGGGTCCAATGATTCTTATAATTCCTGCCCATACATTTACCTTTTGGGGATACTGTGTGTGCTGCTCCCGTATCCATCGAGGTTTTTCCTTTACTCAATATCTACAATTCTAACGATTCACTTCACCATTTAACTTGAAAAGACATTCATCGGAGAAAATAACATTTTTTATCAGAAGAGGATCACCATTGCACATATTCATCATTGTTTCGTAAAATTGTATCCTCCGATCTGGATCATTATCACTGAATGCTGAATCTTAAGGGAATGCTATTTTTTCTATTTTTAATACTGTATGTACTGTTTTAGTAACATCATAATCGCGACTAACCTGGCGAACGCTGGTAGGTGGATTTTCTTCAACAGCCAGTAAAATATTTAATTTTGTATCCTCGTCAACACCTGGATGGCCTGTTTTGGATAAATCTTATTTTTTTTTAAATTTTACTCACTATCGATTGAGATGGGTCATTCTGGATATTTAGTATTAAATAAATTACATGCTTCTTATTGAGTTCGCATCCTATCACCATACCCAATCATCGTAAGAATTTCAATTCTCTGCCTTACAGATGCACTCATATTATAAATTAAATAAATCGACAACAATTATTGAGAAACCACTACTGTGGTAAAGTATTATTAAGTGATTCACTGTTAAAAACGATAATGATAAAATAAAAAAAACAAACAAAAATTAGCCTACTTCCAAAATTAATAAAAAACATGTTTATTTTACTTGTTTTCTTTTAAATAGTATCTTCCAACTTATCGATTTTAGACCCTAAGGGTGATACATATTTGAAATCAGCTGTTGAAGAAGAATCCAAAAATGGAGCAATATATAGGATGTTCTATTTAAAAAATATATCGATGACGTCATGACCAAAAAAAATAAAGGATAAGGTGCGCAATTGAAATTAAAAATCGAAGTGTCCAAGGATTTTTTCTAAATATTTTTGGTTTAAGAAATAATGAACTTATTCCATACTTTACGGACACACTGTATATTAAAAAATATATTTCAAATACAGATTAATATCAGGTAAAATTTATACTGATTAAAAAATTAAGGTTTTATTGCGTACTTTTACGAACATTATTTTTTTCGTGACCACAACATTAAATATACTTGAATTCACTTGAAAACTATGTATTATATGAACTAAAATAATAAATAAAATATCCACAACTTAACCCACGATATGTTAATAGAGTAAAACACTTAAACGATTGGATTGCATCAGTTCCTAATCTCTGTGGACTGTATAGATGGCCTATGCGCGGTGGAAAATTCATGGTCACATTTTATATTTAAGGGACTGCACGAGCTTGACCGATTGTTTCCCTATGTAGTGTTTTGAAATAAAAGCTCGGTATGTTAAAATTACCGAAAAATTTATTCACAGCACTATAAAAGGCGACAAACGTAGCTATAAAAACTGTAAACGTGTAGCACAAAAGTAAGTATATTAACCTATCTGAAAAACATCACAAATAGGGCTCCCTTGTTGATGCATTATTTTCCGTCTCTCTTTAAATTACGAGCGAACCTAATCCTTTACGGACCTCGTGGTCTTCCCTTTCTAGACGTTTTTGCAATCCCCTCTAGCATTCCTAGTACTACTCAATGATTGTAGCATGGCACTTGGCGGCGCAGATACGAACCAAACCGTTTTACTGCGAAAGGCTGGGGATTAGACCACTACGCAACCAAACTTAAGTACCAAACTAGAATCGTAGACTAGTAATTTTATATTATTAGAATGCCATACTCGTTATTATTTTAATAAGGCATGTTAAAGGTTAGATTCTTATGTTACAGTAGCAATTTGTTAACTATGTTTTAATATGTAATTATCCTTTATAAAATATTTAATTTCTGAATTATGTTACAGATATAATCTGAATTTAATATATATTTCATTTGAAAATAAGTATTTCTTACGATGAGAGATTATTTATTTCTCAGAATAAATCACGAATAATTTATATGGAACAAAAAGGTGACTTTGGTAAACATATTTTTCTTAGGTGGCGATTACATTTGATGACGTATGTAAAACAAAGAACTATTTAATTTAAATATGTTTTATTTCATTTGAAATATTTTTTACACAAAAATAACCATTTATGGACTGTTTTGAGAAATAAATAATCTTACTTGTAAGAAATATTTATTTTCAAAAGAAACATACACCACATTTAGATTAACGATTATTTAAATTCATCAATAAAATGATTCAGGAATAAAAAGAAAATCAACATTTTATGAGGAAGAATTATATTTTAAATTGCCACGGAGTCCGGGAACATACGAGTCTAACATTTAGCGCACCTTATTGAAATAATAAGAGTCTGCGTCATTCCAATAATATAAATTTATACGAATGCTAGAGGGGGGGGAACACTGCTAAAACGTCTAGACAGAGAAGACTTACCCCCAGTCGTGAATCACTCCTTAATAATAGTCAAAACTCAGATTTCATCATGATATATGATAAAATACAAGTATTATACGTAGCGGTTAAAATTTCGTGCGGTTTGCGCATGACGTCACTTTGTATATATATATTTTAAAATATATGCCGCATTGTCATATCTAATATCAGTTTATGGTAATTAATTCAAAATTAATCACAATTTGTAGTATCAAATATGATCCTCCCAGTTTTGTTTTACATAAAATTAAAACAAAAATAATATCAAACATTAATGAAAAATTTGCACAGTGTTTATTTGTATATGTATAAAATTTTAACTGGTTGCAAGATTTCAACCTTTATTGTTTTAATTGCTTTTAATTTTTAAAGCAACTGAAGCTATTTATTAGCAACATAAAACAACCGTTAATTAATATAGAACATACCTATTAATTTATTTAATTAGAGACATATTTATACTTCTACATATCCTAGTAGAGAAACACCTTTTTTTGCCAATTAATTACTTAAATTTTCTATATAAAAGAGTAATACTTAATTATTATATATACCTACAAAATATTAGGAAACTAAAATAATAAACGACAATGTAGAAAACTTCTTAGATTAGAAAACTTTTAGTAAATTTAAATTAAGAATTAAATGTAAATTAAATGGTAAATAATCGACGTGTACCACGAAAAGTATAGTAACTCAAATTTGTTAGTTTTGAGTTACTACATTTTTTAATACCGTAATTACCATATCTTTATACCAGAAAAGTATCGTAACTCATTTTCACATCATAATCTTAAAATATATTTATTTGAAATATAGTATGTCATATTTTCTACAGATTTCCCTAAAAAAACTATTATAACTTGAATTACAATATTATTCGTCGGCATGTAATAGCCTCATATGAATAGTATATTGACTTACTATGCTTTTCGTAAAATATACGAAAGTGCAGACTCAATAATATGACTTACTACTTCCTAGCTACAATTTGAGGGTAGGTTGTTTGAACCATTTAAAGTGCTACAGTTCTTGTGATGTGTTGTGCTGCTTTCTTATAATATATAAGCATGAGCAATTAGCCAAGAGAGGAGCTAACGAAATTGCCAGTTGCCTCATTAAATTTTTAGAGTATCAAAAAAGTAAAGGCGTCTCCACAATAATTCTTTACTCAGACAATTGCGGTGGCCAAAACCGAAATAGATTTGTGTTCGCAGTGTTTGCGTTTGCTGCCGCCAAATTCAAAATTAATATCACGCATCGTTTTCTGGAAAAGGGTCATACCCAGAACGAGGGTGATAGCATGCACTCTGTAATAGAAAATGCAAAAAAAAGGCAACATTTTATATACACACCTGAACAATATGTGACCCTTATTAGAATGGCCAAGACTACCGGGGAGCCGTATGTTGTGACAGAAATGAACCAAGGAGACTTTTTCAATTTTAAAAGTCTCGTTGAAAATCAAAATTGGAGCACCACTGTAAATAATAAGCAAATTACTTGGAGTAAAACTAGAGAAATAAATGTTAAATGTTCTGAACCTAATATTATGAATATAAAATATGATTATGAATGTGAACCTATTCAATTGAACATTAATAAAACCAAACGAGGGAGAAAAAAGGTGTGGTTCTTCCTAAATTGTATGAGATGCCATTGCCCATTGATGAGAAAAAGTTACGTGGGTTATTGTCTCTGTGTAAAACTAATGCAATACCATCACTGTATCATCATTTTTATGAATCAATAAAAGCAGACACAACCTTAGACAATCAGACTCTGGATACTGATTTGGAATAAATATTTTACTTATTGTAGATAACTATGTATGTTTCCTTAGAATATAAATTGCTTAATAAAGTATTAATACATTTATTGATGAATAAAATTTATTATTATTATTATTATTATTATTAATTTCTACTATATTAATAATATTATTGATTATTAAGTGATTATATTACTAAATTTAAAAGAAATATGAACGTTTATTAATATTGTTTTTTTGACATACAATACTCTTCCAGTATAAGTTTAAGCTAATTTGGACTTTTGTACACGAAAACCATAGTAACTCATATTTTTTTCTCATATTATTCTAAAATACACGATATGCTTTTAAAATTGAATAAACCACAAATAAATCAAAGAAAATCTGAAAAAACTGGAACTGCTTGTAGCAAATACAAATTTTCATAATTTACTGAAACTTTAACACTGTTTTCTCAAGAACTTTAATAACTGATTTACTATACTCTTCTTGGTATGCGTCGTAATATAATTTTCATCATTTCAGCCGTACGATAAGAATGGCTCAGAAATAATATCATACTATTTTCAGCAAATTAATTCGAAAAAATGGAAATAAATGTATGATTTTGTGAAATGCAACTTACTGATAAATTTTAGTACAAAATGTTAATCTCAAAAATGTGCTATCCAAACACTGCGTCACGTTATATCACTATTCATCACACACAACTTTCTTTTGAAGTGAATGGTCTAAGAGATCTAGATCATTCTGATTATTATCTGCCGATTATAAAGCACATTTGCTATCGAAGTAAATTTGGATATAGTAAATTAATTTTATAAATTTTTTTTGCCACAATTTACCAACAGATAGGCAGTTATTCATTCTGTTTTTGTTCAGTAAAACTGGTTATTCAATGTACGTGTAAACTTAAAGATCTTGATGAATAATATATTTCTCTTTGGTCCCCATCAACCGACGAGTTTATAAGCTATCGTGTCAAACTATTTAAAATATTATATGGATATGCAAATTTGCCGTAGAAACTTGAAGTGTGTTAGAATCATTAATTTAATGATGCATTTATATTTTTATATACAAATGCAAAGAAATATACAAAAAGTACCTTCTTATTAATAATTTTACAAAAAAAAAACATAAAAATTGTTTTCTCCTACAATTTTTATTTTATAAACAAAAGTGGATCTGATCAATACAGATAATTGATAAATAATGAAATAAATCTTTATAAAAATAAAATTTTTATCTCATTTCATTTGTATATGTATAACGCAGTCAAATATTTACAAAAAAATGTACAAGCTTATGCTAAATATTATGTTAAATCGCCATTATAATTGTTGTAATTGTAAGATTTTCTGTTCAGAAATGCAGATTGCGTACGTATATCTTCTATTTTATGAAAAAGAGAAAATCGACTTTATGTTCATATATCATGTCATAAATATAAAATGTTCCTAGAAATGTTCATTAAAAAACGCTTTTATATGTAAACAATTATGACGAATTCACCGTATTTGATTTGATTTGAATCAATATATGTAATGAACATGGCAATTGAGGCATTTCCCAGTGGAGTCAAGAAAGTGTGAAAAGAGATAAATTCATATTTTTTTAAGTCCTGTCGACAAAAGATGTTTTATCTAAAAACTCACTGATATCAAAGGTTTCTAAATGTGGATGTCCTACTGGATAGAAAGTTAATTTTTTTTTAATATATGATTCTGCATTATAAATAAACTAATCGATATCTATAAGTGATTGCCATTTAAAACTTTTTACCGTTAAAAAATAATTAAATTATAAAGTTTCAGTAGTTTATTAGTCAGTAATTTATAGTTGCTGCCAGTTAAACAACAATGATAATGATATGATGTACTATTCTTTGACCAAGCCAGTGTTGTCATATTTCCTATTTTTTGTTATGTTGTGAAATATTACTAAATTATGATAAATAGTTGTGAATTTTAAATATTTCACGAATTTGTGCAGTTATTTCGTATAGTGCATACTTTGTCAAGACTACATTAACTTGTATACAGTGTATACGAAGGGAATACTGGTATCTCGCGAGTTATGAAACCGCCGTATCGATAAGACGTCACATAAACCTTCTACCCTAATAATAACCGTTATTTTAATAACTTTGTATCTTTAACCTTTTGTAGCTTTGATCTTTTTTATTAGTTTTTACGAATGTATAAATAGGAGCAATCTGTACCCTTACTCACTTCTGTTCAGTAGTTAAGTTGTCTACTTTAATTTTGTAAAACCAAATGTATTATATTTATTGAAAAGAAATAAATTATTTTTCTAAGGTTTCATTTGGCAAACCATAATTGGCGCAGTCGTTTTATTTTTACCATAAAAATAATTCGACCTGTTTTTCAAAACTTAAGGAATATACGAAAAATCTACGAGTCTACCGTTCATCGCGCATATTGCAATGCAGAGAGGTGAACAGAGTAACTTCTCGAGAAAACATCAGATAGGTGAACTTAGTAACCTATCAAGAAAATTAAAAGAAGAAACAAAAAACAGAGCCCCTGGGCAGAAGTCCGGAAAGAAGACCTCAACGTAACTACGCAACTACCGCAGTAAGTTGATTTTTTTACTTTCTGTTTCCCAGTTAATTTCCATGTTTTTATATCGAATAGAATACTTGGTTATTAATTAATTAAATTTGATTATCAAAATCACCTTGTCGATCATGACAACTAGTTATAAGAAAATATTTATATTAAAATGAACAGACGTTAAATTAAATGAATTGCACTATAAAATAATAATTTTTCGAAAATTATTAAAGATAAACCATATAGTTCTTTTAATTGAATTAATTACTTTGTCGATCCTGACACCTAGTTATAAAAAAAGTATATATAGTAAATTGAAACTACGTTAAATTAAATGAATCGAAATATAAATTAATCATTTATCGAAAATTATTAAAAATAAGACATACAGTTCTTTTAGTTGAATTTATATGAATATAATCAACTAAAATAAATTTAAAAAATCTATATATGTGTGTAGATATAAAATAGTATTATAAATAAAATTTAATTTCAAAACTGTCAATCTCAGCGTATTTTGACTAGTAAAAAATATTATTTTATTAGGTAATTTAATTATTTTCTTTTAAAATAGTTATTGACTTTAATAATAGACGAGTTATCTGTATTATTTGAACAATCGTTCTCACTTGAAGATTTACCGTCTACTTCTACAGTAAATTTAAATAGCAATAATATAGCAACTTCCAATTCAACAATAAATTTACAAATTTTAAACCAGTTATTCCGCAATTTGATGGAGATCAAAATAAATTAGAAAATTTCATTAGTATCTGTGACAGATTCTTGTGTAGATATTTTAATTCTAGCGATGAAAGTTTTAACGATTTTTTATTATTAGCAGTTACTAGCAAACTAACAAATGAAGCTCAAAATTTAATAAATTCATGACCAGAATTAAAAGACTGGGAAGTAATAAAAAATGCGTTACGTGTAAGTTTCGGAAAATTACGAGATCGAGAGTCTCTTGAACAGGATTTATTAACAATAAGCCTAAAAAAGAAATGAATATTTAATAGAATTTGGGGAAATAATAAAAATTGCTAGAAGTAAATTAAATTAAAAAATTCGTTCAAGTTCAGACTTAGATTCAACAACAAAATTAATTTATCTAAACCAGTATGACTCTCTTGCATTAAACGCTTTTATTAGAAATTTAAAAGGCGAAATTAGAACAATAATTAGACTTAGAAAACCTGAAACAATCGAACACGCTATTTCGTTAGGCATCGAGGAAGAACATTTCAATTATAGTGTTAATCAAAATCAAAATATAACTGTGCAAAATATTCCAAAACCTTTACTAAAGCCTTATACATCAAATTTTGTAAATAACTCTAGATATATCGTTCATCGCAATACTCAAATTTTCCAAACAAATAAATATCAATCTAGAATCAAAATAGTTTTCAGCGAAACATATCTTCGCAATTTAATCAATCATCTGAGAGCACAATTTCCATTTCAACCTATAAATATTCAATCGAGGCAAATAAAACAAAATTTTCAAACAAACAGACAAACATTCGGACCATCGCAAAATGTAATTAAACCAAATCTGAATAGACAGCTAGGTTCTGAAGAACCCATGTCAACTCAGTCGTGATTACCTAGTATACGAAGTTTTCAAAAACCAACTAAATTTAGAAATTTTAATAATTTTAATCCTAATTATAACCAACATAGACAATGGTAATCACGCGAAATAAATAATATAAACTATCAAAATGATCACACCAATCATCCACAAAATTTCGATTATTATAAAGATGAGTTTATAAATAATAATTATACATTTAACCAGTACCCCCAGAACAATGCGATGATCACATCGATTATACTGTTAATCAAGAAAACGGTCAACAACTCGACGTCGACACTGAAAATTTTCAATCGGACGATCATAATGGAATTAAATTCAGCCATAGTTAACGCTCTTCCATATGTATAAATTCAAAACCCGCCTATCAAACTTTTGATTGACACCGGTTGCTATACTTCAATAATAAAACTTTCAGTTATAGAAAATTATAGTCCCGAATTACACACAAACCTAATTTAAAAACTTCGCTTGGTGAAAAATTAATACGCTATAGAGCAACTATTCCGGCTTTTTCTGATTTTGAAAGTGACCATCAAATAGAATTTCTCTTGTTTGACTTTCACGAATACTTTGACTGAATACTAGGACTAAAATATTTAATTGAAATGAATTTATCTATTGACATACCAAATCAACGGCTTGTAAATAAGTCTTTCAAAATTCCATTCTATTATCAACAACCTTTTGAAAATACATTTACTTTTGAAATTCCGCCTAACAAAACCCTAGTAAAAGACTATCCTGTAGAGATATCACATGGAGAAATTATTATTCCGGAAATTACAAAAAACGGGCTTTATATTCCAGAAACTTTAACTCATGCAAATAATTATCGTGCCTATTTCGAAATATACAATTTTAATGCAAAACCAATATCTACTTCGTTAGACAAACCGATACCCTTTATATCAGTTTCCTCTTATCAATTCGAATTTTATCATTGCGATCTCACAGAAAATCATAATTTTGGTTCCGCGAATAAAAATATGGCCTCGTTAATAAGAACAAGTCACATGAATTCTGAAGAGAAAAATGCTATTATTAAACTTTGCACGGAATTTCAACACATTTTTCATGAAGAAAATTCTAAATTAACATTTACCAACGCCGTTAAATATAATATCAAAACAACAGATGATATACCTGTACACACAAAATCGTACCGATTTCCATACGTCCATAAAACCGAAGTAGAACGTCAAATTTCTAAAATGCTAGAAGATGGCATCATAAGACCTTCCATATCGTCATGGTCCAATCCTATCTAGATTGTTCCCAAAAAACCAGACGCAACTGGTGACGTAAATGGCGAATCGTAGTCGATTACCGCAAGCTTAACGAAAAAACAATTGATGACCGATATCCATTGCCAGATATCGCGGATATTTTAGATAAATTGGGCAAGTGTAATTACTTTTCAACACTTGATCTCGTATCTGGATTTAATCTTCGTCTTTGACTACGACAATTAACTAATGCCACAAAATATTTTACGAGGAGAATTTTGGTATGTCACGTATAGCAATGTGATCCTTTTTTGCAATTGCAATAGACATGTTTTGTTCTCCAGCCTCTAGTATTGATGAGTTCATAGGAGAACGAAACATATCTACTACTAATGGAAAAGGGATCACATCGCAATACGCGAATTATGGTTTGCCAAATGAAAACTTAGAAAAAGAATTTTTTTTTTCAATAAGTATAATACATTTGGTTTTACAAAATTAAAGTAAACAACTTAACTACTGAACAGAAGCGAGTAAGGGTACAGATTGCTCCTATTTATACATTAGTAAAAAACTAATAAAAATATCAAAGCTACAAAAGGTTAAAGATACAAAGTTATTAAAATAACGGTTATTACAATAAGTATAATATATATACATTAGGGTAGAAGGTTTATGTGACGTCTTATCAATACGGCGGTATCATAACTCCTCCCTTCTTAGCTGAAAAATGACAGGGACTGTTGTTTTTTTTTTTCGGAATCCATTACTTTTTCTTCTAGTGTTGATTTTTTTTATTATGATATTGGCCAGCGAATTTCTTTTATATTTATTTGCAACATATGATGAGCTAAAAGTAAAGATTATGACTATAATTATACTATCTTGCTATTTATGGCATGCAAAATACACTACTATCGTACAAAATGTAAATACCTAATTTTAGATGGGAATTTTGGGCGACATGACCTAAATGAAAGAATCGAATGCGCAGCGCGCTATATACAGGTTTTCTTTCACAAAATATTTTATATTTATAATCTTATATTATTACTTATTTCAATGACCTTGTAAACTCCTTCATTGTTTGTTTAAATAAGGTTGGAGGACGCAGAAAGGCGCAGATATAAATAATGCTCTTGAAGTAGACTGAAAGTTTAGTGGTTGTAACATTAACACTAGTAGTTTAATAGTTTCTTGAATATATAATGTAGCATAAGTTGATTTATGATATGGCAAGTGATCAAAGTAGTACATCTCTGGCAAAATTACAACCATAGTATCTTTATTTCTCAAAACTTAAAAAAAAAAATTGTCGTAAAATAATTTTTTAATCTCTTTTCAAGTCATCCTAAGAAATTCTCTCAAATCGACAAAACCAAGATTAAATTCAGTAAAAGAAATGGGGCAATATAGTGTTTAATAAAATCCAAACCACTGTTGAGGACAATTTATATAATTAAAAATTGATTTGAGTCAAATACACCAAATCAGTACCAAGAGGCAGTGAGGCATTTTCTGCTCAGCCACAGACGAAATCCTGGGGGAAAGACATGCCAACGAAGAAAGAACACTTAGGCAGGAGGAGCGACCAGCCGGTAGAGTCCATCAGCCAGAATCAGGGGAGGTCTCTCAAAATCACCCACACCGTTCGCATTCATGGATAGAGTTGACGAGAGAGCAGGCCCACCCTTTACAGGTTTGGTGAAAGTCTGCAGTGATGCATTACGGGTTAAGGTAGCTCCTGTCCTAGACTACTATCAAAACCAAGAGTATTAGAGCGTATTGGTAATATAAGACCGTCCGGCATATAGGACCATCAGCCAGAGATATATTTCCTGAAAATCATTTTCCAATTCAAAACTATATCTGGAATCGGTATCTCCTAATCTTAGATATTATTTATCAAATAGTAGGTTTGTGTCAAATCTTGACAAACTGCCACTTTCGCCAGGTTTTATAACAGGCATAGAGCCGCCAATAAACTCAATATGACAACACCGTGCAAACTGATCCTTAGAATCCAGTCGATATCTATACACTTTCTTCAAATTTTTTAATTAGGTCCTACATGTTATAGCATGCGGGTCACTCCACCATTCTGCAAGGTTTGCTAAATGTGTCTCCCTCTTCCGCACAAAGTACCTTAAGGTACTTTCAATGATACAGGGGGTTGTATTTACCTGTGGTGTTTAATTAACTATCGTGCGTTTAGATATGAATGAAGAAGGTACTTGCACACAAATTATAAATTTTCCGAACACAGTAAAATTAGCATCTAGGACAGGTGCAACACTTTTGACTTCCGCTCCATAATTCATGCGTGGAAGTGTGAAGATAAATAAAGATACATAAAGGTAATACATACGTAATTCTGTAGTAAGACAACGGGTCAGAAATTATTAATAATCTGGAAAAAATCATTGTTAAGGGACAGTCTTATATATTTTTATTTATTTTCCATTCCAAGTTTAGGTAGATAGTAACAAAATTTAATATAGTCATTTTTCATAGGTAGTGCATTAGGTATTCGGATGATTAGTTTCAGGACAGATAATCAATTAGTTATACATGACATCAGCTCTGTATCAAAATGTATCATTTAATTTAACTAAGGAGGTTTGGAGGCGAGCGTAGGTCCTAACATAGAGGATCGGCAAAATTTCCAGGTTGGGGGCCACTTGTCTCTTGGCATCGGTGATTGGCCCTGGTAGCGGAAATACGCCGCCGTTAAATAAATGAGTAATAAAAACTAAGGAGGTTTAGTAGAATTTGTTCGCTACTGTTTAATAAATACTTTTCCAAATTATTAATCAGTTTTGACCCGTTATATTACTACAGAATTAGGTATGTATTATCTATTTATTCTTTATATCATAATCAAAGAGTGAAAAATACACTTTTTGTCATAATCATAGTATATACGACGTCATACTCTTGCGCATGAATTGTGGGGCGGGAATCAAAGTACTGTACCTATCTCTAGACGCTAGTCGCATAACGTTGTGGAGCACGTTTGCCGGGATTTCATGAATTTTTTTTCGTATAGTATTTTTTAGATCCTTATGACGAACGACTTTCTCTTTAAGGTACCCCAAAGAAAAACGTCTTTGGCCAAACACTTAATTCTTGTGCACACTGGAGCTTGTACGGATGGAATTTTTTATCAATATGCAAAATCCGACACAGACTTGTCGCTGACATGTTTAGCTTCAGAACATGACAGAGCAACCTCGCTGACCTCGTTCCAATGCGATTCTCACACGAACTACATTTTTCGGTGTACGTCCTCTTTTTCCTTATTCTATACAGAACCAATTTCTCTCCATTGTTTCATCCATTTTAGTATGATATTCCATCTGGGTACTTGTCCTGTTCTACGATGATCTCCAAACCTCTGCTAAAAAGCTCATTGAAAGTTGATTAACGACTTATTAATTATAAAGCACTCGACGGCTAAAATACACTGCTCTATAGGCCAGCGCTTCTTAGTAAAATAAATCCAAGGCTAAATATAGTATTTTCCATCGCTTGTCCTCCTCAATAATTACACCCTGTAGTATCGTTAGATTCATACCCATTCGGTACATGTTCAACTTAAAAACTCATGCGCAAGCACCTGTCGTCTCAATGTGAGTCACTTCGTTATTTGTACCCGTTTGGTAGAGACGTGAAAAATAAAGTGGTGTGTTTTCAGTGGTTTATAGTGAAAATTAAAATTAAAAATGTCTAAAAGGTCAAGAAATGTGTTAACAACAGACACAGGGATAAAGAAAGCAAGATACGAAGGGATTCTAGAGGAATTAGACCGTTTACGCGAAAAAATTTTAGCAGAAAATTCAGAAGACGAAAGATCTGTTGAGGGTAAGTCCACCGTCATTTTTGCTATCAACCAAAAATAGAGTTATAATAGTTTTGTATAACCTACGTTATACGTCTAATAGTTCAAATTATGTAACAATTTAGTAATCCTTCATGTTTGAAGTCGGATATCACATAACCTGCGTTATGAAAGTCTCGATATCTCCATCTCTCTCATAAAATATGAATAGAGTGAGTATAGACTACCCTGCGGTTTGTCTATAAAGGAGTGAATAAGATCTTTGTAGCCTGCGCTACAGATCGCTTATCGCTTAAGATAACAAACAGTTCAGCAACTGTTGTCTATGTGCCATAGTTAATGGCGGCCTTATATTAAAAATAAAAAGGAAATAAAATAAAAAACCTGGCCACTTTAACTCTTCATTGGGTTGTTTATTATAACATCTATACTATCAGCACATAGCTAAATAATCAATTAGAAACTCGACATTCACTACACTGTCCGGAGTATTATATTTATTCAAAAATAAGCACAGGGCCGTAATTCACAATTCTCTTCGAAATTGGCGAATTAAACTGGAAAATAATCCCTGTTTTCAGATATGTCAGACAGAGAATTCCCCGCAGAGGAATCAGAGAGGGAAAACAGGGAGGGCGAAACAGTTGCAAAGGAAATATCGGAAGCTACCAAAGAATACGTTGCTTTACTGGAGGCGGACCCGACTGCTCATGCGAATCTTCCTGAAGATATTCATGGCGAGCTGGTAGTGAGATGGTCAACCTATCTCAAAAAGGGTTTGACCAAAGAGCAAAGGGCTGATATTATGGACAAATATCCTGTACCAGAAAACTGTTCTTCCCTGAAGCCACCTGCTCTAAATATGGAGGTCAATGCCTGCCTAAATGAAAAAACCATTAGACAGGACGACAAGTTTCTCATCAGTCTTCAAGAGCAGATTGGGTGCAGCTTGTCCGCTTTAGCAAGGCCAATGAATAAGCTAATTGAGAGTTCACATAAGGAAGAGACAAAAGACACAATCGCCGCTCTAGGGGATGCCTCACAGCTACTGTGTAATGTCCATCATGCTATATCGTTGTCACGAAAATTTCATATCTCACCTTTCCTCAATCAAAACTGCAGGAAGGTGATGGAAGGTAGAGAAATTGATGAATTTTTATTAGGTAAAAATTTCTTTGAAGAAGTAAAAACAAACCAGGCTGTTTTAAAAGCGAAAAACGAGTTAAAGGCTCAAACACAAAAAGCGCTGCCCAGGCCATCATCGTCACGGCCAGTCCCTGGTACCAGTAGAACCTATTTAAACTACCGGCGCCCAGCGACGTTCGTACGGAAAAGGGAGCCCAACTACATGAACCCCAACCAACTGAAGAACTCGCAACAAAGGAGGGCCAACATCTCTCGTTAAGCCAGGTAGGCAAATATGTAGGACGATTACAACACTATATTAAGGAATGGCAAGAAATAACTCAGAATGCGGTAATTTTGAATTGGGTTAAGGGGATCAAAATTTCATTTATTCAACCTCCAAATCAGAACACAATTCCCAAAAACAACGTCCCAGCATCTCACCAAAAATTATATGAAAGTGTAGTTAGGGACCTTTTGCACATAGGGGCAATTTCAGCGTGTATACGCGAAAAAGGGGTATTTATTTCTTCATATTTTCTAGCCAATTTATATTAAACTTAAAGAAATTAAACGAATTTATAACCCCGCCTCATTTTAAGCTTGAGGATTATAGAACAGTCACTAAGTTGCTTACACCAGAATGCTACTTGGCAACTATAGACTTAAAAGACGCTTATTTTTTGTTACCAATTCAGGATAACAATCGGAAATATTTAAGATTTGTTTTTCGGAATACAAGATATCAATTCAACTGCCTACCATTCGGTCTAAATATAGCCCCTTACTTATTCACTAAACTATTAAAACCAGTCATTAAATATCTAAGAGCAAGAGGCATTTTATCGGTAATTTATCTAGACGATATTTTAATAATAGGTAGGACAAAGCAGGATTGTTTATATTCAATAAGACAAACCAGACTCTTGTTAATTAGACTAGGGTTCCTTATTAACGAGGAAAAAAGTGTTTTAACTCCATCCCAAGAAGTAAAATTCTTAGGTTTTCAGTATAATACTGCAAAAATGATAATGTATTTACCAGATGACAAAAAAGAGAATATTTGCAAGGAACTAAGAGTTTTAAAAACAAAAACACATTGTAAAATCCGCTTATTTGCAAGACTTATCGGGAAATTAGTCTCTGCAGGGCCGTTGGTACAGTACAGATGGGTACACATTAAAGACTTCGAGCGAGAAAAATTTTTAGCGTTAAAAGGAGACAAAAATTACAATAGAATTATGCGCATACCGGCTTATTTACAAACAGAATTTAGGTGGTGGATAGACAACGTACAAAGCTCTTTCCAATATATCAAGCCAAAGGGTTTCAATCTAGAAATATTTAGTGATGCTTCAAATACGGGGTGGGCGGCGATTTGCGGCGATGAAACAGCTCAGGGGTTTTGGAAATTAGAAGAGAAAAAATTATCTAGAACTACTGGCAGCTTGGAATGGCCTTAGGGCTTTCTGTAAGAGTTCCAGGGGGTACGTCATTTTGCTCAGAATAGATAACAAAACTGCAATAGCTTGCATAAACAAAAAGGGGAGTGTGCAACACTTAAAGGGAAAATTACGAAACAAATTTGGCAGTGGTGTGAAGAAAAACAAATTCACATATTTGCTTCTTATATTCCCACAAAACAAAATAGGGCAGCCGATAAACAATCTCGAATAACAGAGATTGAAACCGAGTATGGACTAAACGAAAACTTATTTAGATTTATTACTAAGAACCTAGGTCAACCAACAATAGATCTTTTTGCGTCCTATGGCAATAAAAATGTGAACGATTTGTCTCCTGGAAGCCAGACCCAGACTCGCTCTATGTCGATGCGTTTACATTAAATTGGAAATCAGAATATTTTTATGCTTTTCCCCCATTCGCGCTTATATCACGCGTGCTGGAAAAGATACAAAGTGAGGAGGCTAGGGGTATACTTGTAGTGCCATTTTGGCCATCACAACCTTGGTTTCCACTTTTCAACAAATTATTAATCTCTGAACCATTATATCTCGGCCCAGACGTAAATCTCCTATTATCTCCTTTCAGGCTACCACACCCCCCTATACAAGACTCTTACACTAATGGCATGGACACTCTCAGGACGGCAATGCTAAGTCGAAACATCCCTGCAAGGACGTTGCCAATAATGCTAGCCTCACTAGCAGACGGAACCTGGAAACAATATGAGGGTTGCTATCAACGTTGGTGGAGATTCTGTAAAGAAAAAGGGGAGGACCCATATAATTATAAGTTACCCATTCTTTTAGAATATCTAACGGATTTACAAGAATCTAAATTATCATATTCCACTATTAACATGCATAAAGCAGCTCTTACTTTACTCAACCCACTGTGCCCAGGGGACGAGGTTGTAATTAAAAGATTTCCCAGGGGTACATACAATTTAAATCCGGCAAAACCAAAGTATGAGACCACTTGGGATCCACAGATCGTTCTCGTTTTTTCTTAAGAATCTATATCCACTAGATTCTCTGACATTACAACAATTAAGCCATAAGCTAATCACCTTGTTGGCTCTAACAACTGCACACAGAATGCAGACATTTTCAAAAATAAAATTAGATAATATAATATAGACAGGGAGAGAGTACAGATCAAAATACCAGATAGAATAAAAACATCGGGTTTACACAAGCCCCAACCCTTTTTGGTTTTTCCAAAATTTCAAGAAATGCCAGAACTCTGTGTAGCCTCAACTATTATCCATTACGTACGTAGAACAAAAGAAATAAGAAAACCAGAACAAACTTATCTTTTCCTGACTCACAAAAAACCTATTCATCAAGCAACCGTTCAAACATTAAGTCGATGGGTTAAGACGGTTTTAAAAAATAGTGGCGATGACACAAACATATTTTCCAGTCACTCCACAAGACACGCTGCAACATCGGCAGCGGCTAGGTTAGGAGTGAATATAGATACGATAAGAAATACAGCGGGATGGACTAGGTCATCCCAGGTTTTCAATAAGTTTTATAATAGACCTCTAGTTCAAAATACAAGCGAATTTGCTATGAGTGTTTTAAGGTTAGGCACTTTGGAGGACAAATAAATTTTCCTTTTACAATATGAATATTATATTTAGAAAGGTTCTTATTTTAAGTTTTTTGTCGTATAGGCGGTTTTTCTGTTTACTGTTATGAATATGTTTATTTCAATAAACAAATTATCAGATCGCAGTATCTTTAAACATCTACAGGGTGTAATTATTGAGGAGGACAAGCGATGGAAAATTATTAGATTGATTGACTTACCTGTAAGGAAGATCAATCGGAATTTTTCGAGCGTGTCCTCCGAAGATAATTACACATACCACCCTCCCTAAACCCTAGTGCGATCTGACTGCTACAAACAACGAAGTGACTCACATTGAGACGACAGGTGCTTGCGCAGGAGTTTTTAAGTTGAACATGTACCGAATGGGTATGAATCTAACGATACTACAGGGTGTAATTATCTTCGGAGGACAAGCTCGAAAAATTCCGATTGATCTTCCTTACAGGTAAGTCAATCAATCTAATAATTTTGTGCATATACATGACATTAAGGAAACAGTGAACTAAAAACTATCAAAAATGACAGAAAGACCCAATTAACGAAAAGAAAATGGTTATTCCAATGAATATAAAATAATAATTATTTGTAGCTTAATATGGACTCTTACTTGGTGTTGCAATTATTAAATAAAAAAAATATTTTTTCTAATAGAAGAAAGAAGTAAAATGGAAGAATAATCCTTAAATTTAGACTTAACTCTAAAACAGTTATAGCAAAATTCATGTTTAGTTATGGATTCATTGTTACCATGCAGTCGTTAATATTTATTTATTTTCGATTCATATGCAAAATATGTCGATAGATTTAAAATCTCATACAAAAATATTGTTCTTTTTATAAAGTTACACCGTTTTAAATTTTTATTTTAGATAAATTTTTCACTGAAAATTTCAAAAAGGTGTAACCATAAAAAAGCAATATTTTTTTGTTGAAATTTGAATCTGTCGACATATTATCCACATGATTCTAAAAAAAAAAGAAATGTTTTGCAAATATTTTACATGTAAAAAAAATAACCTGGCAAGGCACACAATTTTTGCAACTTTTTTCACTCACTATTTTTTTTGCTGCAATACTTCTTCGTTTGGATTTGATAATTATGCCTTAAAGTATCGCTTGGAGCCCATGCATCAATACCAAAACTGACCTAACTTAAATTTTATCAGCCGCCACTGGTAGTAATCCAATTTATTATAGACATTTATTATAGGTGGTGCATTAGGTATTCAGATGATTATTTTCAGGAAAGAGAAATAATTATTTATACATGACATCAGCTCTACATTAAAATGTGTATCATTTAATTTAACTAAAGAAGTTATAATTGGTGGCACTGACACTCGATCCAGACTTATAAGCTTCTTTGTTTATTAACCAATTGTTTTGAAATGTGGAACATGTATATATCTACTTTCCAATTTAGTGACGTGTACAGTCAAAATGGCCGACCTCCGTTTGCGATGGAAATAAATTCAAATTTGATTTTTTAAATAAATAAAATAATAAATATTTTTTGGAAACTACGAACAAAATTGTGATTTGGTTGCGAAATTTTCGTTTTTCTCAAAAATAACTGTAACATTTTTAGTTTTATTTTTTTAACCCAGAAGGCTGTCACTTGTGTAATTTGTTCTTTGTCATCACTACAAATGATAATAATTCTTTATAGTAAGTGTTTTGTGGGTTAATAAATTTTATAGTGTTGTTTTTTGATAAAATAATCTATTTTTTTTTAATGGAACGTGTATGTACCATACGCAACATTATATAGAAAATGTGAATAGACAGAATTTGGTTCGTAGATTCCAAAAATAAAACATAAAGGGTGTTCCTTTAAAAAAATAAAATTTGAAGGTATCTGCATCGAAACCGGAAGTCAGATATTTTGACTGTAAACGTCACTAAATTGGAAAATAGGTCTTGTATACATGTTTCAAATTTCAAAATAATTGAATCCACAAAGGAGCTATAAGCCGGGGCCACGTCTCATTACCACTCAGTATATTTTATTTGACCCGTTATCTTACTACAGAATCAGGTATATGGTATCTATCATATTCTTTATATCATAATCCAATCAAAAAGTAAGAAGCACACTCTATGTCATATGGTATAATATAAGTACGACTTCGTACTTTCGCACATGAAGTGTGGGGTCGTAATCATGGTATTGGACCTGTTCTTAGACGCTAGTCGTTATGCCCTGCTTCCAGAATCAATGCTTATGTACTGATATATCAAAATCCCGAGGCCGTCAAAAATCGTCTCGCGCAAAAGGGCACTAAAAATAAAACCAAATTAAGTTAGTGGCAAAAAAGACATAAACTGCAAATTTTTATATGTTTTTCAGAAAAGGTTTTATAGAGAAAATATTTTTTTATAATTTTCATGTATTATACATTACAACACGAGAAAACGAATCTTAAAACGGCAATATTTCGGTTTGAAATGTTTCTAAATCTATTTCATTGTAACAACTTTGCATTCTACTCCTATTATCTCCGAAACGAAAGCCCAAATCTAAACAAAATCTCGTTACATAAAGGAAGTGTGGAAACATATTTCCGTTTGCACGCCTTAGTCGATTTTACGTTCAAAACCGAAATAAACCTATGTAGCAACTGGCTAAAATATTCTGTCCAGTGTCATATCGTCCTATTCTAGATTTACTCCAAAGAAAAACAAATATAGATGATTACATTTTAATTTCATAGTCATCATTTAATTAGTAATTTTATTTAGTATATCTTTAATATTTATTATTTACATAATATAACACATTGCGGTTTCAAGGGCATACTAAAAAATGGTTGGTATTCTCAACTGCTTTGGAGAGTAAAATATTTAGTCTTCATCGGCCTGTATTTCTGCACTGTTGGCATCTTACGGTAACTAGATGAACTAAAATGTTGTGTGATTCATAGATAATAAAATTGCGGAAGAAAAAAAAATACTTTTTTTATTTTTCTACTTTTTATGGATCGGTTCCAACCTGACCTCACTTCCAAACGCATACCTGTTCTATGAGTCAGTTCCGAGTACGAGTACTTCGCTACTCAGCCGTATGCAATAAAGTTTTAAAAAATTAAAACTAATCTATATTGATTCGATTAATCAAGCTTTTATACCTGTATGTAGTTTTTTATTTCGATTTAGTTATCAAAAAAGTTGTTACTTTTTATAAAATTTTTATATTTACTATAATTTTCTATTTATATTTATACTTCCCAGATAGCACACAATGTTTTTTAATATTCAAATAAAGTAGCTAATGTCCAAATAATATATAAATATTACCATAATATACCATGCATATTTCTCTAAAATATTTTTTATTGTATACATTTATAAACATTTCCTGAATATTTTTAAAACGTACATGTAAACTGATATACACATTAAAATATATTATTGCAACCTTACTATAAATGTATATGTTACATTTCAGTAATATTTAAGAAAATAATACTTAAGATTTTAATGAAAATGCCGTCGAATGCAAATGTCATCTGACAATAATTTTCATCAGATTTCGTGAAATAAACTTTATCATTATTATTACATAAGCTGTCGCACATAGTCTATGCAATAAAGCTCATTAGTCATTTATATTTGCTGCCAGTTTAGTTCCCTTATTTTATTAGTTCGATCACTAAATTAGTTCGAAAAAATGCACATATGAGGTTTAAGGCGGGTTTGATGCAAGGGCTCTTTAGCTTTGGCTTTGTCGGCGTTGGCATAATACCGAACTGTGATTGGCTGATAGTCACGTGGGACCGACAGCCGACCAATTTCAGCGTAGTAAATTTTCACTTCAACGCGAAAATGCCTAGCAATAAACCCAGCCTTACGGAAACTCACTCGGATTAGCCTGTGGACTATCTCTGTCTTTGTTCTTCCAATCTTTTTAAAACAAGATAGAAATAGCAGATTACTAACCAAGTTAGGTTTCCGTAAATGCTTATAGGGTCAGCAATGAACATGCCTGATGAAAAGCGGTTACGTGAGTCATAACCTAACAATTTTATCTGCGTAGTGCGTGTCTTTTGGTCTGACGTTTGATTAGAGAGTGTAATGTAATGTTCGCAGCAATCTCAGTTACCAGTTATATGCTATACCTATATGCTATGTCAGTATCCTGCTATACCTTCTAGTCTAATAGCAACAAAAAAAGATACATAAGCACAAATTGCAGGGTATCATAGAGGTTTATACATACGTATATTATGTATTTATAAATTTTTTAGGTTACAAGATAATGGTAATGGTAATGGTGGGGGAGGCTGACGCCTGGCAAGTAGGCCACAGACGGGTCCTTTTTACCAACCCCCAGCTGTCCCCTCAGCCATGTGCTTCTCTTGCTCCCTCATTGAATCTTTCCGACCTTCTGATGAAGGTCAGGATGTCACTCATTGCGAGGGAGCTCATCTCCTTCCTTAGAAGCGCCTCAGAACCGAAGATATTGTGTCTCAGGCGCCCAAACGCTTCACATTGTCCCAGGAACTGGTAAGATGTCTCTTCATCACTCCTGCATCTTGGACATGTAGGGTCTTCCTCAATACCTATCAATGATAGATGCCTCCTAAGTCTGCAGTGGCCTGTCAGAACACCGATTAAGAGATTCAGAGTTTTACGACTCCGTCCCAGCAACCAGGTCGATCTCGATTTGTTCGGCCCCGTCACAAAATCTCGGGTTTGCCTGCAGGCCCTGTTGGTCCTCCAGTGCGTCCTCAGTGTCTCGTGGGCCCACTCATTGAGGGCCGTTGTGACCTGCCTTCTTGAAATACCTAACATAGGCTCAGGCCCGTGACAGGGTTCCTCGGCTCCGAGTCTAGCCAATTCATCGGCCTTCTCGTTGCCTGGAACTCTCATATGTCCCAGGACCCATGCCAGTCTCACTTGTTTATGCCTGGCCAGCTCTTCTAGGGCATCCCCACACTCCTGGACGAGAGCTGATTTCGTCCTGGGGGGAGCACACCGCCTTTAGAGCAGCCTGGCTGTCGGAGCAGATGTATATTATCTGTTCCGCCCCATTCCTAACCTCAGCCCTACCTGCCACCGCTAGGATGGCGTAAACCTCTGCCTGGAAGACCGTGGTGTACGAGCCTAGAGCAAAACTCTCCTGTACTTCTTTGCCTTCCAGATATATTCCCGCCTCGGAAGACGGTCTGTGAAACACACCAGAGAGTCCGGGCGGAAGTCAATTCTTCCTTCACTCCACTCCTCCCTACTAGGAAGAGTGAGAGTGTAATTCCTTTCCAACCTTAGCTGATCTTTCGCTTCTCTCATCTTCAGGACAGAGAGAGGGATTTCCCTCTCCGTCAGTCCAGCAATTGCTGCGTGACCTTCAGCTCTGCCTGAACACTGCCAGCTCCCCAGAATCCCGCATTCTCAGATAGGCCGCGATAGCCTCCCTCTTTATCCACGAGGGAAGCGTTGGCAGGCCTAGCAGAACCTCCAGAGAACCTGTCGGTTTCGTCCTCATTGCGCCAGTGATCCCTAGGCAGGCTAGTCTCTGGACTTTTGCCAGCTTTCGGGACGTAATCGCTCTGTCCACGCTCGGCCTACAAACCATGGATCTATACTGGAGCCTCGGCCTGATGACCACCGTGTACAGCCAGTGTAGGATCCGTGGGTTGAGGCCCCAGTTCCTACCTACCGCTCGGCGCAATTGCCAAAAGGTTGCAGTCGACTTTTTGATGACGTTGTCGATATGCGGCCCCCATGACAATTTGCTATCTAAGAGCACTCCCAGGTACCTAACCTCCTGCACAAGCGCGAGAGGTTTACCGTACATGGTTGGTGCCCTAAAATCCTCTATTTTCCTTCTCTTTGTGAATAGGATCATCTCAGTCTTAGATGGATTGACTGAGAGACCTGTTTCGCCGCACCATCTTTCTATTATTCTACAAGCTACCTGCGTTCTGTTGCAAACGACATTTAAGAAGCGGCCGGTCACTAGGACCAGCCCGTCGTCCGCATATGCCTGCGCATAAAATCCTTCCGAAGTTAGGCGCTCCAAGAGACCATCCATTATTAGACACCATAGATGGGGTGATAGGCAGCTGCCTTGTGGACAGCCGCCCCTCACCCCGACGTCCAATTGGCAGTCTCCCAATGCAGGTTACGAGGTAGTCGGCAGTTGGTTATTAGGGCGGGCCGAAAAATACCAATAATTTTTTTTTTCAATTTTTAATTTGGCATACCAAAAAAAAGTTGTGAAATGCGTCAATAGGCAAGCTCAATTTTTCTTAAAATTTTAGAACTATATTTAGCCGCGCCCCAGGGGCACCAAAAGGACGAATTTTTTAAATTAGCTTCTTTATCTGGTATAGCACTTTATCTGTTCATAGTAACATAAAAAACTATCACGACAAATTATTTTTCTTTATTTCTATTTTTAGCCGCGCCCCAATCGCGCTACAGTTATAAAGTCATAGATAAGGTGACCCCACTCCCAACTCCTTTTACCCGCAAGTTGAATCCTGAAATTGTGTGTTTGTTTATAAGAATAATTGCGAGATTAGTCACAGATTGTAACTGCATTAGTGCTCATCGACGTTATATTTAGGCAAATAAGGTCTATTCGAGAGCGAGATAAAACTGTAAATTTAATATTAGTGATAAACTATTTCGTAGTATAAGCAAAGTTAGTGTTTACGTTTAGGTCGTTTGTTATAAATGTTTTAGTGGTGAAAACAAGTTGTTAAAAACTATGACAAAAACAATTAAAACGCGAAGAGAAGGCAGCCATCCGGTATTTGGCACGGCTCAAGAACAATTGTATGAAAGTGTTCTGCCGTCTTATGAAGATGTAATGCGTCATTATTTTTTTGTGCAGGACGAATTGAAGGTAGTAAACAACCACCAGAATGGGAGATTTCAGCAATTGTTGCAAACATAGTACTAGGTAAATGGAATCAAGCTTCATTGCCACCTGTTGGACAGAAACGTGTTATAGCTATGATAACTGCATATCACAAAAATAATCGAAATTTAATAAAGCCTCTGAAAAGTCGAAAAACTGCTTCTTTGCAATTAAAGATAGATTCTTTTAGGGTAGAAGCACAAAAATTATTTGATATTTCTTCCTGTAAATGCAGTCATTTTAATTCTTGTAAATGTGATAAGAAGTCAAAGGTCCCTATTATTGAGCGAGAATTTTTTAAGTGATCAAAGAAATAAAAAGAAAATGACAATTGTTGGCATAGATAAAGAAACAACGGAAAAGTTGCAAAAGAAAGAAAAAAGGTATCAATCGAATAAACCAATATCTAAATCCACAGAAATTATTCCAGCACCTTCAACTAGTGGCTATAATGCTTCGACAGTCATAGGTCCTACAGAATTTTCTGCAACAAGTGAAGTGGGCAATAATGACGAAGATTTTGACCAACGAGATAAAAAAGTACCAAAGAATGATATACCAAGAAATCAATTAAGACTTCATTTACCTAATATTGCAAAAATGGCCGATATGACGGGTGTATCAAATAGAACAGTAGCAAAAATTGCGACAGCAACTTTGCAAGTTTTTGGGCTAGTTTCTGAGGATAATCCACTCAATGTGGATGAAAACTAAATCGTAGAGAACTAAAAAAAAGAGAGAGCTACTGCGGAAGACAGATTATGGAGAAAACCAAGAGATTAATGCATTATACTTCGATGGACGAAAATACCAAACCATAGTACTTTCTGATAGACGTCGAGTTATAAAACAGAAAGAACATGTTTCTCTAAGAGAGGAACCTGGAAGCAAATATATAGGCCATACAACCGTTATACCTCTCGGAACTTCAATGAATATAGCAAAGACCATATTGTCCTACATGAAAGCAAAATTTTTTAGTTTAGAAAATTTAAAAGTCATCGATGTGATGGTACAAATGTAAATACAGGTTGGAAAGGCGGGATAGTTAGATTAATTGAAGTTCAAACCAAAAAACCTCTTCAGTGGATTATTTGCTTGCTGCAAGCCAACGAGCTTCCATTAAGACATCTACTTCAAGAATTGGACGGTCACACATTTTCATTCATTTTCCGAACCAATTGGATCTAGGCTGGCATCCTGCTACTCTATGCCCGTTCAAGATTTTCAAACAATTGACACGGACTTACCACTAGTGAATAATGAAAAAAGAACTCAGTACAGACCAACAATATCTATACCAAATATGCTGCGCTGTTAGAGATGGTTTCTGCTTCGAAAAATTATCCAAAAAAGATCCAGGTAAAATAAGCCATGCCAGATGGTTAACAACTGCCAATAGGGTGCTGCGTTTGTATGTAGCTACACAAAATCCTTCCCAAAACCTTGTGATATTAACCAAATTTATAATAAACGTATATGCCCCTATTTGGTTTAGCATTAAAATACAATCGTCATGCCAGTATGGTTCTATACATTTATTTAAAATAATACAACTGTCTAGAGAGTTTCCGGAATGAGTGAAAAAAGTTGTCGATAAGGTTATTGCTACGAATGCGTATTTTGCCTATCCTGAAAATATCCTAATAGCCATGATATCAGATTCGAGGGGTTACATTAGGGAGCTTAGAATCAGGCGAATACTGAAAGCTAGATCACAACCTGGAAGAGGGCTTCGCGTATTTAAAGTTCCAGATATTAATTTTGAGGCAAGAGATTATATTGATTTGATAAATTGGAACGAAGGCAAAGTGACAGAACCGCCTCTAACGATTGGTATTAAATCCGAAGATTTATTAAAAGCAAGTGAAACAAAAACACCCATTTTATTAGATAAATTTCCTAGCCACACTCAAGCAGTGGAGCGATGTGTGAAGTTAGTGTCAGAAGCATCAAGTAAGGTTTGCGGTGCGTTGTCAAGAGATGGCTTCATTAGGTTGAAAATAGAAGCAAGAAGTTCTCTACCATGTTTTGAGAGTAAGAAAGATTATTTTGTCGCTAAAAAAGGAAAAAAAATCATAAAACTATTATTTATGTTGGGAAGGGAGGGGGGGGGCGGAACTCGAAGTGCAGTTACCTCCTCGTGGTGAGTTCTGAGTTGAGAGAGAGAGAGAGAGGAAAACATTTTACTGAAATAATCTCCTTCTCAAGCAAAATGCTGCATATAATTATTTTGTCTGAATTTTTCGCACCTTATAAATATCTAATCCCTGGGGCGCGGCTAAACTTCAAAATTTTCGAAAAATATTTTTTTTTGGTAGTTACTAGACCATAAGGTCTACATTTAAGACTATACCAATCTATCAAAAAAAACTTTAACAAATTATCTTTTTATCTCTCCTGGGGTGTGGCTAGATTTCAAAAAAAAAATTACCAGAAAAAAATAGTTAAAATTGCTTGACCATCTTACAACTTTTTTTTACTATACTGTTGAAAATTAAAAATTTATTTTTTCGGCGCACCCTATTGGTTATGCAGAGTGATAAAACTGACAATCATCAGTATTCTACTATACCTTCTATTCTAATGGCAAAAAAAGGAAAGGTAGGTGCACAAATTACAGGGTATTAGGAGCTTCGTGTTTTTAAATTTTTTAGGTTGCAAAGTAGTCTGCCGTTGTCTACATTAAAAAATCATAAAACAGGTACAAATTACATTTTTATTTTTGCAATAGTGTTTATACCTACTGGCCTTGAATTGTAAATAATAGTAATAAGTATATGTTTTTATGCTTTTAGTTACCCAAGGCCAAAACTCTTATGCTCTCTCAACAAATATTTCTGTTTCTGCCGATGAACCTGAAACAGTTTCTGTGACAACTGCTCCAAGTGAAACTGGTAAAATACTTAGCATTATTAAAGTTATTTCCATAGACAGGCTTTGAATAAGCCTAAATGGATTTTCTATATTTATTTGCGAAATCCAGATTATGCCTCATTATTTTGTATTTTGTACTTAATATTTGTAATTCAAATTTTTTTTACCCATTTGTATTTATCTATCTATTTTTGTAAATAAATTTCCGGAATATCCGATGCCGGTCAGTCCTCCCGTGGCCTCCGACGCCTCACGGGAGTCGCGCCGGCGCATCAACTACAGCCACTCCCCACATCCCGCAGGGTTAGTGACTGTAGATACCAGAATCGTGTGCCCTAAGCAGACGGAGAGAACCCAGAATGACCGCCTTCTGCATTTAACCTGCCAGCCACTCGGCTGGTTTTTTGGCAGGCCGGTATGATCTTCAGTTCCGAGAGCAGCGTAGGCTTTATACCTCCGAGTACACCGATAATAAGGACGACCATTTTGACCGAGTAGCCTGGGTACAGCACTTGGAGCTCGTACCGGAGATCACGATATTTGGTCCGTTTCTCTTCCTCCTTCAAGGTGATGTTTTTCTCCGCAGGTGCCGAGAACTCGACAACATACATCACCTTGAGTTGATGGTCGAGGAGGACTATGTCAGGCTTGTTGGCTTGGATTAGCCTGACAGTCGGGAACGAGTAGTTCCAGTAAATCCGGCATTTCTCGTTCTCGACAACGGACTCAATATCTCCGGGGATGTAAGGCAGCACTGGTGTCTGGTCTACCCCATACGAGTGCCTTAGATGGTAGTATAGCACTCGTAAAGCCGCGTAATGTCGGTGGATGTAGGCCGAAATCGCATATATAGGGCATGCAGAAAGTAAGTGCATGAGCGATTCCGGCGCCTGATGGCAGGTCCTGCAGTTGATATCAGGAACCTCTACACGCCACACGCGGCTACGGTAGACCAAGGTGTTGATAACACCATCTTGGCAGGCCATAATGAATCCCTCGGTCTCCGACTTAAGCCCTGCTGACCTTAGAAAGGCGAAGGTCAGCCTGGTCGATAAACCCAGTGTTTCTATGTTCTTATAGAAGACACCATGCTGGGGTTTATCGACATGCTGCCGAAACAGATTTTCCTGTTCGGCAGCTCTAATTCGGTCTTTCAGACGATTTGGCTGAAGTTCGGTGACTGACTCAACATCAGCACCTCGCCGGCCTCCTCGCCTGATGTCAAATGCGAGACCGAGTTCATCTGCGGCTCTTTTTGCTGCCTTGAACAATCCTGCTCCCACTCCTACAGTTTCATGATGTTTTACGAACCGCAAGAGGGGATCTGAGCTCCTGAGTATGTTACATGCCATACTCAGTACTACTCTGCCATGCGTACACTCCAGGCTCAAGAGTCCTCGCCCCCCCGTTGACGTGGGATTTACACACGAGGAACGGACGATCTAGGATGAGTACTTCTGTGAATATTCATCATCTTGCGGGTATCTCTGTCTAATTGACGTAGCTCATCTACCCTCCACTTTACTACTCCGAAGGAGTAGAGCAGAATCGGAACGGCAAGCATATTAGTTGCAGACACCTTGTTCTTCCCCGAAAGTTCGGAAGACCAAATCTTTCGGAGGCGGTGTCTGTACTTGCCGCGGAGAGAATCTTTTATTTGTGATACATCCTGGATGTGCCTTTGTTGCACACCCAGATATGTATAGGTCTCTCCGGCATCCAGATGTCTTAGGATGCTTCCGTCTGCGAGCTGCGCATCTTCAGAAAATTCCCCGCATCGTCCTCTCTTGAGGTGGACGACTGCACATTTGTCCAACCCGAACTCCATACTATTTGCCCGCGTATATTCTTCGACCACCCTAAGAGCGTTTTGTAGTTCGCGCTCTCCGGAGGCATAAAGTTTAAGGTCATCCATATAAAATAGATGGGTGACCTTATGCCTCCGGTCGCTGGGTGGCCCACATTGATATCCGCGGGTTTGGCGGAGCCCAACAGACAACGGCAGCACTGAGATGCAGAAGAGGAGAGGACTCAGGGAGTCACCCTGGAAAACTCCTCTCCTAAATGCCACCTGCTCTGTCATAACCCGCTGTGCACCTGATGTTATGGTGAAGCGGGTCTTCCAGAGCGGCAGCAGCTGTTCTATGCATCTCACTAGTGGTGCTGGTACCGCAAGGCATTCGAGCAAGTACAACAATAGCTCATGTGATGTTGTATCAAATGCCTTGCGGTAATCAATCCAGGCCTTCGATAGATTCCGCTTGTATTGCACAGAATCCTGTGTAATACAGCGGTCTATCAGCAGGCTGTTCTTGCAACCTGCCATGCCCTTCTTGGCACCACGCTGTTCGTGTATCTGCTGGAAGACCGGATCAACAGACCTCAGCGTCCTAGCATACAAGATACGTGTAAATATCTTGTAGCAGGAGTTAAGGCAAGTGATCGGCCTATAATTCCTCGGGTCGGAAAGATCCTCCTTTTTGGGGATAAGCACAGTACGTCCCTCGACAAACCAGTCCGGAATCTGCTGCCCCTCGTTCAACCATAAGTTGAAAACTCGCGCCAGACGGCGGTGAGTGGAAGGAAATTTCTTCCACCACCGTTGTTAATGCCGTCTGGGCCCGGGGCAGCGAAGTTCTTGGTACCAACAAGCGCTTGTTGGACTTCCTCCGTACTGATTGCCGGGCACACTTCTTCTGGCTCTTCAAGATATCTATGGCACAGAGCCTCGAAGTGTGCTATTGCTGGAGTGTCGCTATTGAATGGACGCGTCGTTTCGTAGGTTCCCTTTCAGAAGGTTACGACATCTTCTACAGTCGGCGGATTCTCGACAACACGCTGTGGCTCTTGAAAGAGGCGGGAAGGATTCGTACGGAACAAAGTGTTTTGTTCCATACTCCTGACCCGCCTCTTCAATGTTTTCTTTATCGCCATGAGCGCTCGGTTCCTATCTAGACAGTGCTGCTTGATGGTAAGCATCACTGTCAGATTTAGAGTATGGTGTTGACGTCTTAATCCGGCTGCTGTGCGCCGGATTCTGGGAGTAAAGACTCTACCAGTCGTCTTATATTCCACCACACTCTGGATCCGAGAAGCGTGTTGTCTGGCCGACTGTATTTTGCCCTCGATTTTTTGTACACGCCGGCGCCGCTTGGCTTTCTCGACCCCGTGATTGGTTGACCTCTCACGGGGGACGAGTTGCTTCGCGGCGTTGTACACGGCACAGTTGATTTGCCAGATGTCTACATCTTCCGGAATTTCCTCATCGATGACCGCGTCCATTCTAGCCAGGTCTTGTGGCTTTAGGTTAGCCCTGGTGTTAAGGCTAACCCTCGTCCTTAAGTCTAAGTCGGTGAACTCTAAAGGATGTTCCCCATCAGCTGGTAATTGCCGCGGTGGGACTGCGGCTAGCAGTTCTTCCAACTGACGGGGTGCCCTTACGTAACCTGTCCTGCGCAAGACGGATACTTGATCTCTCAGGTGTTGTTGAGAGAAGGCACGATGCTCTGGATGCATTTCGCACCAAAGTGCATGCAATCGCGCCCTGTATCCCCTTCGTTCAGGTTCGCTACTCTCGCGGCAGGTCAGCAAGTCATCTTTTAGTTCCCTCGTCCACTTAAAGCGTCCATGTACAATTGCGGTGTCGTTATCGTTTGGACCGTCCGGTAAGGCCCCTCCCATCTGTCCCTGACCTCCATCCGACTGAGGTCGATTGTGAGGGGCCCTTCTTAGGTTGTAAGGAACCCATAGCAGTAGGAGTACCAGGGTGGTTAGTCCTGGTACTCCCGGCCGGCATTAGTCAGGCAAAGTTGCCTCTGCCTGTCCAGGGTGCACCAACGTGGAGGTTGCCGGTCCTTTGCACCCCTGTTGGGGTGCAAAGGAGCGTGTGTATGACCGTGACTCCTAATGTTGTCAACAACATTAGGAGTCACGGGACATACGTAACAATACCTTTTATTTCTCGGTACCCAACATAGCACATGTGTCTCTTAAACTTAGGAAATTATTTTCAAATTTTTCCAACGTACAAATAGCATTTAAAAACAAAGTAACCATCAACAACCTTTTTTCTAAGTTGAAAGACAAGGACAACTTAATGAATTACTCCAATGTGGTGTATTGCATCTCTTGTAATGACTGCGAAAAAAAGTATATCGGTCAAACTAGCAGAAAAGTTAAAGATAGGATTACATCACACAGAAGTGACGTTAGACTTAACAAAGATTCAACGATGTTAGCTAAACATGTTTTATCATTAAACCACAATCTTAATTATGATGATGTTAAGATTTTAAACTTCGAAAAGAACCTTCATAAAAGGACTTTTCTAGAAATGTGTCACATCTTTAACGAACCAAACGCTATGAACGCTAGAAATTATATCGAAGGTCTCAGTATATTATATACTTATTTATTGCATTCACAGACATATAGTAATAACACAAATAATACTCTGTATAGTACTTTTGTGAATTAGTGGTTTTTTGATTTGGTGTGGTGGCATCCACATTTGCCAGGACTGAAACAGAGAGAGAGGACAAGTGACAGCCCTCTCACTCTGTTGCAGACTTGGATATGTGTGTTTTTGTAAACATTCCGATGTTTTTTCACTAACCAACAAAAAATGTAGTTGACTGCTATTTGTTCAGTTTTCGTAGTGGTTGATACAAAATTTTTAATCAAGCATTTTTGATTTTAACATCCTAGTAGTATGTAGTTCACTAATGTGATTTATTTTTGCAATATAAATGTTTTTCCAGTCCTTAAGACATGTCAATTTAAATTTTTTAACCTCAAATTAGTAAGTACTTTTAACATTTTTAATAAATTATTATAATATCAATTTTGTAGAATTCCTGAGGAAGAAACAATAAAGTTTCGAAAGCTTGAATTTGAAAAAGAGTCTCCTTTTTGAACCCGTTGACTGCATCCCCGAAGTTAATTTATAATTTTTGTTCTTAGTTTAGACAGTCGTCTAATTTGTCTCTGTAGTTATAGTAGATATGGGGTTTTATCAGAACATTCGTAATAATTATGGGTACGCTACTATGAAGGATCTGAAAAGTGTGGCAAATATCAACTTAAAATTGGCATCATTGAGAAACAGGAAGACATTTCTATTGCAATGTAGAAAACATGGAATCATACCTACACACATCACGACTGGTGTAAGGAATGTGGACAACCTCATGAGGGCAGCCGTTGGAAGGAACTTACATCAAGCAGCTGAATTCAATCAAAGGTTAAGAACAAAAATACTTAATTTAGAAATAAAGATTACACACGATAGTGTTAGAGACATGGAAAAAACGTTTAGAATCTTAAAAAACAAACTGAGTAATAAGTTACCATATAACATTGTGGTTGATTTTTTTAAAAGGCAATCAATCAAATACAATATAAAGTTTTTCCAGGTCAAAAACACTAACGTTAGAAAATTTAACAATTTAAAACAGTTAACTCTTTCTAAAATTAAAACTCCAACACATTGGATAAAAAACCTAACGGATGTAGAAATCCCTAATGAGGTCTCAAATTTTTTTGGCACGTGGCCCCAAATTCAGTGTAGAACCGTTAGTAAAAGACGTCAACATACCAAAGCTTCTGTCTGACGTCGATCATATTGTCAACAACATTAATAATATTGATAACAGAGGAAAAAATCTCCTCCTCACGCAATCTACCAACATTATTACTAATTTCGTACATAAAAGTAAAGCTCCTAATACGTACTACAATAGCTATCCAACTTGTAAAAAGGTTTCTCAAAGAAAATACGGAATTAAAGGTCATTCAATCAGACAAAATGAAAGTCACCACGATCATGAAAAAAGAACAATATGATAGACTGTCTACAGAAATTTTGGCTGACGAGGAATACTATAGCGACCTCAGTAGAGATCCTACTCACACGATACAAAGCAAAGCTAACAACATTGTTTCACAATTGGAAAAAAGTAAAATGATTTCCCCTCGGGAGGAAAAAACATAGATGCTATAATGGTGTAATTAATAAATTTTATGGTCTCCCAAAAATTCATAAACCAACTTTGTCATTGAGACCGATCATTTTAGGTGTCAATAGTCCTAACAGAGGCATTGTCCAATTAGTCACCGATATACTTACTATTGCTTATAACACTGATAATAACTTTTTTATTAAAGATTCATTTCAATTCAGCACATTCATACAAGAGTTCCAATTGCCAGACAATTTTGTGATACTTAGCCTAGACGGAAAATCCTTGTTCAATAACATTACGGTGGACCTAGCAAAAAGCTCGGTTGAACGTCACTGGGAATCAATACAATCACATTGTGATATTTCAAAAAGAAATTTTTTGGAATTAATAACCTTTTTATTTGATACCACTGTGTTTATATTCAATGATAACATTTATAAACAAATCTTAGGAATGCCTATGGGTAGTCCCGTTTCACCCATACTTGCACAATACGTTATGGACGACTTGATCAATGATTGTTTGTTAAAGTTAGATTTTGAGGTTCCCTTCTTAAAAAAATACGTGGATGATATCATCCTTAGTATTCCCAACAACAGTAAAGAACGTTTACTGGAAGTGTTTAACAACTACCATCAACGATTAAATTTTACCATAGAAGAAGAAGACGAAAATGGTAGAGTACCCTTCTTAGATACACAAGTGATAAGAAGAGCAGATAATAAGGTTATCACTTCTTGGTACACAAAACCAGGGTCTTCTGGACGATATTTACATTATCAATCGTTCCACGTTGAAAACAAAAAATTAACGTATTGATGGGAATGAAAAAATAGGGTTATTAACACCTCACATACCTCATTTGTAGCTGACAATTTAAAAAAATTGTCAGATTTATTTATTAAGTGTGGTTATCCACCACCGTTAGTCAAAAAAATAATTGTCAGTAGAATAATAACAAACGATAGTTTGGTTAATGTACGACATGACGTAGTTGTGCCAAGTATGGTTGAAGAACGGGACATACGTAACAATACCTTTTATTTCTCGGTACCCAACATAATATGTGTCTCTTAAACTTAGGAAATTATTTTCAAATTTTTCCAACGTAAAAATAGCATTTAAAAACAAAGTAACTGTTAGAACTGTAAGCAATAACTGGATAAACTTATATTTTTAACTTTTTCATGATTGGTTGTATTGCATAGATTGGCAACACTGAAACTATGAGTTGTCAGAAAGAAAATGACAGCACAGATTATTATAATTATTATAGTAAAAATATATATTTTTGCGTTTCTTGTAAAGGATATACATGTCCCATAGTGGTTTAGTTGGCACATTAAAGTATTGCTGATAAAGTGTGACTGTTATTTCCATTGCCCCACAATAGGTTATGGGCCCAGAGGCTGCTCATACTGCGATTTAAATGTGAAATTGAAATCATCAAGTCAAGATGAACAACACAACGATGGCCACGAACACAAACACAAATGTTGATGCTGATACAAGTATCGTATCAAGTCCTGCTTATATCGGTCCTGCTGGTGTACCAGGAATAGAAAAACTTGAAGGTCACAAGAATTATGATAACTGGAAGTTTCAGATGCGTATGGTCTTAATAGACTATGGTTTATGGAAATGTGTACTTGGTCAGGATAATGACTCTGAAAAAGGTCAAAGAGCTCTTGCAAAAATAAGCCTATCTGTGAAACCAGTTTGTGTGAGTCATATTCGAGGTGCTACCACAGCCAAGCAAGCATGGGAAAATTTGGAAAAAGCTTTTCAAAGTGCTGGTCTAAGTAGACAACTTTTCCTCAAGAGAAAGTTATATAGATCTCGATATGAGGACTTTATATCAATGAACGAGTATGTAAGTGGTATGTTATCACTCGTTCACCAGCTGTCAGACATTAAAATACAAATCGACGACAATGAAATTGGAATGTTGCTTTTGAGCGGATTACCTGATTCTTACGAAACTTTATTAAGTGGCTATGGGGCAACACACACAACAATAACCAGTGAAGATGTTATCAAAACTCTATTAGAAGAAGATGCTCGTCGTGGTTTACGAGAAGAACCCACATCCTCTGCCTTAGCTACCAAAGGTTTTAAAAGAAGAAAATAATTTGCCACGAGTGTGGTGTTGAAGGCCATATTAAATCCCGTTGTCCAAAATTAAAGAAACAGAAGTCTAATAAATCGGACAAGTCAGCTAAATCTGAGCAGAAAAATACACTTTTATTTACTCCAGCTGCTTTAGCTACAGGTAACTTTGACAGTAATGCATGGTATGTTGATAGTTGTGCCAGTAATCATGTTAGTCCTAAAAGGGAGTGGATGGAAAATTTTAATCCTGATGCTATGACTGTTTTTTGCACTGCTGAAAATAGAAATCTGTCAAGTAAGGGTTCTGGTGATATTACAACCCGTTTGGTTAATTCTGTGAATCAAACAAGCACGTTTAGTACTGTTACTGATGTAAAATATGCTCCAAACGCTGCTGCAAACTTACTTTCTGTCGGCCAGATTGCAGCTAAAGGTTATGTAATAGTTTTCAAGGAAAATGGTTTCGAAGCTTACCAGAATGATAAGGTTACGATTCGAGGAACTGTTAAGTTTACGGGTACCAAAGTTGGTGGCATTTATAAATTGGATCAAACTTCCCAAGGTGATCATAAGTCTAATGTGTGCATAGAAGACACTGTAATGCATGTCAATCAAGTGATTAATAAACAGACTTGGCACAGACGTTTAGGGCATCTCAGCAATCGTAGTATTTCACTATTGAAAAGTAACCTTGCTAATGGTATAGATTTCCAAGATGACACAAATTCTTCATGTATTCCTTGCATTGAAGCCAAACAAACAAGGAAAAGTTTTCCTAAGGGCCAAGCTAGGCCAGCTAGTAAACTTCTAGAATTAATACATACTGATATCTATTCTGTGGACCGATGTCTGAACCTAGTTGGGGAGGCTCCAGGTACGTCCTTATGTTTACTGATGACTTCTCACGAAAAACGTTTGGTTATTTTTTGAAACATAAATCAGAGACTTTTACTATTTTCAAAGAGTTTAAACAAATGGTTGAGACTCAGACTGGATTAAAGATCAAAAGAGTAAGATCAGACAATGGTACAGAGTACTGTAATAAAAAAATTTTTTGTCTGTTTAAAACGTTTGGCATTGTACATGAACTGACTGTCCCGTACACTCCAGAACAGAATGGGGTTCAAGAAAGATGTAATCGAACCATAATTGAGAAAGCTAGAGCTTTATTGCACGATTCTGGTTTATCAAAGCCATATTGGGCTGAGGCTGTATCTACCGCCATATATTTAAAAAATAGAAGTCCTACAACTGCTGTTAAGGGTGCTACACCTAAAGAATTATGGACTGGATCCAAGGTTAATCTTAGTCACCTTAGAGTTTTCGGCTGCCGTGCATATTGTCACATACCAAAGCAGTTTAGAGGAAAGTTTGACTCCAAGGCTAAACCAATGATTAAGTTGGGATATTGTGAACATACTAAAGGCTATAGATTAGCTGATCCTGACAATCCAAATAAAGTTGAAAAAGCAAGAGATGTTGTATTTCTCGAGCACATAATGCATGCTAAAGATGTTTCAAGTAACGAGACACCTCCAGATGATAAAACCGAGATCAATCATGTAACTTACCCTAACGATGGGGGCAATCGTATTCCTGATGTTAACTTAAATCAAGATTATCAGTGTTTAAAGTCTGAAAGTTCTAATGAAGAACAGAGTCTATCCGATAACGACCATGAAGAATTTTCTTCAAGTAGATCTTCTGAACCAGAGCCAGAATTGCCTTCAACCTCATCTGGTAGAGTTCGCCGTCCACCTGTTTGGATGAAGGACTATTTACATGAGCCTAATGATGCATGTTTACAACTTGTAGCCAATGATTCACCGAGGGAGCCAATGTCAGTGAATGATGCACTTGGTTCTTCGGACAAGAACAAATGGATTGAGGCTATGAAAATTGAATACGATTCTTTTATCAAGAATGATGTATGGGTTTTAGTTGATCGCCCTAAATCTACAAATGTTGTATCAAGTAAGTGGATTTTTAAATTAAAGAAAGATGGTGATAATAATATTCGCTATAAAGCCCGATTAGTTGCGAAGGGTTTTTCACAATCCTATGGCATTGACTATTATGAGACGTTTTCACCTGTTGCGCGTAACTCCACTTTAAAAATGCTAGTTGCATTATCAGTTGAGCTTGATTTGTCAATAGAACATTTTGATGTAACCACCGCCTTTCTACATGGTGAGCTTGATGAACAGGTATATATGGAACAACCTGATTTGTTTACAAAGAAAGGTGAGGAATCTAAAGTATGTCTCTTGAAAAAAGTTGTGTATGGTCTTAAACAGGCATCAAGAGCGTGGAACAAAAAGGTAAATGAAGTCCTAGAAAAATTTGGTTACGAGAGATCTGATAATGAACCATGTTTATATTATAAAGTCCAAGATAATTCAGTGATTATTATTGTTCTTTACGTAGATGATTTTTACATTTTTCATAATGATTTGACTCTAAAGAATAGTCTGTTTGATGTCTTAAAACATAATTTTAATATCAAAGACTTAGGCAAAGCTCAGAATATTCTGGGTATGCAAATTTTAAGAGATGAATCGGAAGGTGTAATTTACTTAAGTCAAAGGTTATTGACATACTGAATAAATTTGGTTTTTCTGATGCTAAAGAAGCCTATACCCCAATTGAACCAAATGTAAAAGTTAAACTGTCTGAAAACGATGCTAATATTCCGTACCAAAATGCAATTGGATGTCTCATGTATTTAGCCGTGAATTCAAGACCAGATATTGCCTACACAGTTAGTTTTTTAAGTCAATTTAATACTGGACATTCGCTTGAACATTGGAATCTTGTAAAACGTGTGTTTCGTTATCTCAAATCTACAGTTGACTTGGGCCTAAAGTTTAAGAAGAATAATTCTACAAACATAGAGGGCTACGTAGATTCTACATGGGGAGACTACGAATTTGATAGAAAGTCTCACACTGGATATATTTTTAAATTACCTGGTGGACCAATTTCTTGGGAAACTCGTAAGCAAAGGACTGTTGCACTCTCATCATCCGAGGCTGAGTACATGGCCGCATCGGACGCTTGTAAAGAAGCTGTTTACCTACGTAGACTTATTACAGAAATTTTGCTTAAACCAATGGAGCCTATTACCCTTTATATGGACAATCAAAGTGCGATAAAAATTGCGGAGAACCCGGTATTTCATAACCGCACCAAGCATATAGATCATTTTATACGTGAAGCTGTTAATGCCGGTAAGATTAGTGTATAAATAAATAAGTTAGTGTATAAACCCACAAGTGAAATGACAGCTGATGTACTTACAAAAGGTTTGGGACGAATTAAACATGAGAAGTTTGTGAAAGATATGGGGCTAGTTAAAATTTAGCTAATGTTTCATACATTTTTTTTTACTACTCAAATGTTTTTTTTTTATAACTGGATAAACTTATATTTTTAACTTTTTCATGATTGGTTGTATTGCATAGATTGGCAACACTGAAACTATGAGTTGTCAGAAAGAAAATGACAGCACAGATTATTATAATTATTATAGTTTCTTGTAAAGGACATACATGTCCCATAGTGGTTTAGTTGGCACATTAAAGTATTGCTGATAAAGTGTGACTGTTATTTCCATTGCCCCACAATAGTAACTATCAACAACCTTTTTGCTAAGTTGAAAGACAAGGACAACTTAATGAATTACTCCAATGTGGTGTATTGCATCTCTTGTAATGACTGCGAAAAAAAGTATATCGGTCAAACTAGCAGAAAAGTTAAAGATAGGATTACATCACACAGAAGTGACGTTAGACTTAACAAAGATTCATCGATGTTAGCTAAACATGTTTTATCATTAAACCACAATCTTAATTATGATGATGTTAAGATTTTAAACTTCGAAAAAAACCTTCATAAAAAGGACTTTTCTAGAAATGTGTCACATCTTTAACGAACCAAACGCTATGAACGCTAGAAATTATATCGAAGGTCTCAGTATATTATATACTTATTTATTGCATTCACAGACATATAGTAATAACACAAATAACACCCTGTATAGTACTTTTGTGAATGAGTGGTTTTTTGATTTGGTGTGGTGGCATCCACATTTGCCAGGACTGAAACAGAGAGAGAGGACAAGTGACAGCCCTCTCACTCTGTTGCAGACTTGGATATGTGTGTTTTTTGTAAATATTCCGATGTTTTTTTCACTAACCAACAAAAAATGTAGTTGACTGCTATTTGTTCAGTTTTCGTAGTGGTTGATACAAAATTTTTAATCAAGCATTTTTTGATTTTAACATCCTGGTAGTATGTAGTTCACTAATGTGATTTATTTTTGCAATATAAATGTTTTTCCAGTCCTTAAGACATGTCAATTTAAATTTTTTAACCTCAAATTAGTAAGTACTTTTAACATTTTTAATAAATTATTATAATATCAATTTTGTAGAATTCCTGAGGAAGAAACAATAAAGTTTTGAAAGCTTGAATTTGAAAAAGAGTCTTTTTGGAACCCGTTGACTGCATCCCCGAAGATAATTTATAATTTTTGTTTATATATATATACATATATATATATATATATATATATATATATATATATATATATATATATATATATATATATATCAGCTTATTGCGGCCGGAAGCCGGAGAAAAATCGAGTGTCCAACAAAAAAAGCTTGCGTCAAAAAATTCGCAACCGATCGGGTCATATGCAACGAAATTGTAGCCGATGGACGCCTAAAAAGCTGGCGTGGTAGGTTGACAAAGTCCAGCATGGCGGATCCAATATGGTGGCCGAATTTTGAAAATCAACCGATTTGCACCAATTTGGTATTCGGGTGTTTTTGGGGTCACTGATCACGAATCCAGGTCACATTTATCAAAACTCAAGATGGCGGATCCAAGATGGCGAACGAAATTTTCAATCATGATTTGTACCAAATTTGTTATTCGGGGTTTTGAGGTCGCCGATAACGAATCTGAGTCAAATTCCGTCTCGACATTATTAAACTTGGATATAAGATGGCTGATCTAATAAGGTGGCGATATTTTCAGAAAATCAGCCGATTGACAAAAAATTTTATGTAGGGGGGTGTTTGCGGTCACTTATAAATCTGTGATAAAATTTACAAAAATTTTGACAGACTGAAAGGTCGAAGACTCATCATAACTCAAAATCAATTAAATATTGAAATTTTAGCAAATCAAAAAAAAATGTGAGGTAAAATTTTTGTTATTATATATTTTTTGTTAATTTGCTTATTTATACTGCGGGATGAAGTGGGGGGACCTAAAGCAATGGGTTAAAATAAACGCTTTCGTTTAATATAAACTTCTTCAGGGCTCAATAGCAAAATAATGATGTAGAAATTCGCAAGGGGAAATTCTGGGAGCTACGTCTGTGGAACAAAATTACAAGACCAATCATTGAAAGTCAATAACATATACATATATGTAGACATTAATTTATGAATTAAATTTAACAATGTTCTTAATCAGTATTTTAAAAACAACCGATTTACCAAATTTGGTATACTGGGGTTTTGGGGTCTCTGAATACGAATCTGAGGTCAGATTTTTAAAATTCAAGATGATGGACCCAATATGGCAGAAACTCAACCAATCCACTATATTGGGTCCGCCATCTTGGATTTTGAAAATTCGGATTGTCAAGCGACCCCAAAAACCCCCATTTCTGAAATTTGGCAAGTCGGTTGATTTTCGAAATTTCGGCCGCCATCTTGGATCCGCCGCTCTTTGAGTTTGGCAAATTTGACCTCAGACTCGTGATCAGTGACATCCAAAACCCGTATACCAAATTTGGTGCAAATCGGTTGATTTTCAAAAATTCGGCTTCCATATTGATTCTTGACCGCGATATTGGATCCGCCATGTTCGATATTGTCAACCATAGCTTTTGGGGGCGTCCATCAGCTACAATTTGAGCCGAAAATGACCCGATCGGTTGGGAATTTTATTTTTTTTTACAAGCTTTCTTTGCTGGACACTCGATTTTTCTCCGGCTTTCGGCCGCACCATATTAGACACCATATTAGACTTTTCAAGGCGCACTCGGCATTTATTAGTAGACGCTCTAAACTTTAAAATGAGTTCTTGGTCGATTTTTTTGGTTGCTCTAATTT